>VWZK01009183.1:57828-74077 GCA_013396935.1 Baryphthengus martii | reverse complement strand
TAAAATGGAATATATACAAATATATACCACTCCTCTGATGGAAATTACATCACCGTCGCCACTGATGTTGTAAAGCAGGCACCGGGAAAGTACCAGGCAGGTCCCAGCAGCAGACAGGAACCAAGTTCAGGAGCTGGGTTCTGGTACTGGGTTCAGGAACACTCCAATCAGGATCGAAGGCAGAATGAACAGAGTCCTCGTCGGATTCCAGCCATTGAAGGAACGAGGAAGAATCTGAGCAAGGGCCCAGAGCAAGAGCCCCTGAGCTGAAAGAAACCAAGCAAGGGCCCCCAGCAGCCGAATATGGCATCTATAGGATGGAATACCCCATGGGTCAGTTTAAGGGCACCCATCTGTCTCCTCCTCCCTGCAGGTGCGGCTTTTACTTTCTGCACCTCTCAATGCAGTACACAGGATCTAGCAGTGGTCTTGGTCTTCACACCAGTCCCTGGCACTAACTCTAAACATCGGGCGCTATCACTGCTAGAAGCAGGCATTGCCTGCGAGAACATGCTGCTAATTTCAGAAAGTGCAGTTAGTTAAAGGAACTGAGTTGAAAACTAAAAATCACTGAACATAATTGTTCTGTTCTAACTCAAACCAAGAAAGTAGCAGAAACAGCAAATTTTGTGTTTTCAGATTCAGGTTCAGATGGACTACAGGGAGTTATGACTAGCTCTGGGTCAGACTATGGAAATTCCTAGTGCTAGGTCTTTACCTAAGATGCAAAATGGACAACAATTAAAGGATTATAGTGGCTCTATTTTCTGCTTTGGTGGAAAAAAATAAACATTTTACTGCTTTTCTTTTTAATATGTAGATATATAATATTTCTGGTTTAGTACTGTTCATTTTTTTGCAGCAAACTTAAGAGTACGAAAATGTCCAAAATGAGATATTCCCTGCAGACAGCTTACATTTTAATACATAGACAGCTTATTAAGGGCAAATACTTCGCTAATGTTAGAAACAGTATACTGATTTAAAAAGAAATGATTTCAGGTACATTTATATATTCAATTTGTTCCACTTTTTTTTCTTTTGTGTTTTGGTTTTTTTTTTACATTTTAGTCTCATGTTGGTACTGATTTTCATTTACTGTCACTTTTAGTTCCACTGTTGTGAGGTTTTTTTCTTTTATGCTTTCCTGTTCCCAAACTTACTGTTTTTACTACATACCACTCTAGAACTGGGTTCCTTTTTTTAAGGCTTTTTCTTCCAATCAATCTACTTCTGATGTCTTTTTTTCTATTAGTTCATTGTGTTCATCTGCTGTTCACTGATATATCTCCAATGTTGACATTACATCTAAAAAGAGCATCTTAAGCTTCTTTTATAACTAGCAGAGGAAAACAATGCATAACTATGGGTATGTTCTAGGTTAGGCTAGGGTTAATTTTTGCCTGAAGTCGGGAGGGAGGTCACAATCAGAGCAGACAACTGAACCAGACAATGGGTTGCTGTATGACATCAGTATGGGTTGATACCATACTGATGTCATACCAGGTACATAAGGGTGGGGAGTGGACAGACTTAATCGGTTTATTGTTTCTTCTGTTGCGTTATATTAAAACTTCCCTTTCTCAATCTGTGGGTTTTGTTTTACACAATTCTGCCTCTTCTTCTCTTTTGCGGGGGATGAAGGGGAGTAGGTGAAGAGTGAATGGCCACGTGAACTCTGCTCTAAACCATTATGGAGTAATACGAGCCAACCATACACTATTATATAGGCGAAATTAATGGAACGATGAGTAGAATATTAAGTACTAATCTTTCTCCAGCTATGACTTTTGTGTTATTGTTTTTTTGTTTTGTTTTTTTTTTTTCCTAGTTGCTATATGTGTCATCTGTGTATTTGGACTTTGTGATAAAAAGGAAAAAATATACTGTGCCCCAAATCAAGTCTTCTTTCATGTCTGTCTATTCATCAGGAAAAGATGATATTAAGACCTGACTACAGAAGAAGAGTTTTGCAGCCCTAGGACATTGACAAATTTCTTTAAGGTATTAGGCATGCACTGAGCTAAGAGGTATTTTCAGGGAAAAGAGAAAAAGGTCTCTTCATTCCTTATTTGTAAATTAAGATATGTTTTGTTGTGTGTGGGTTTCAATTGTGTTTTATAAATTAGTCTCATTTCTTTCCTAGGAAAAGTGTCAGATGTGTATATATAAAGCACTATTCTGCTTTAAACTTAAAAAAGTTCTTTACATAGGAAGACATATATCCTATTTCTGATGCAACATGTTCTTATGCTATAGCTTATTCTACAGGAAACATTTTATATGTTCACTTCTAACTAACTCCTTTATCAGTATTTTTTCTCTTATTTCCTCTTTAGGTAAACCGTACATTTAGCAGTAAACAGAGTAGAAAATATGATAGTGATGCAAAAGCTGTTGCTAATGACATGATTTGCTCTCAGTCTCATTATTTTCTGAATAATAATGACAGCTAATTTAAACTTAATGCACAGGCAATTTCTTAGAATATCCATGCCAACAACTTCAGAAAGACGATGATGCCTAGGCTGAGTTAAGAAAGTGAAGTACAATTTAGCAGATTTTCAGCCCACTGAGCAAAGATAAAAATTCTTTTGTAATATGTTGCAGTGCTGCAAATGAAAAATCATTCATTATTCACCAAACATACAAACACTTCAAGGACTTGCTGTGATTCTAGACTCTTGTTCTATTAAAAGTACTTACGCATGGATATCTACAACATCGGTAAAACACCGTTTTTTTCCTGTACTTGAAATTGCAACAATTGTGTAAAATCTATACTTGGATAAAGCCATTGTTTGTCACATACTTTTTTTTTTTTAAAAAAAAGAAAACCAGGAAGCATGCAGACTATATTGGAAAGAAATCAATTATTAAATGATCATGTACCACTCTAAACTGAGCTTGTTACAGAAAATAAAACAGTATTTTAATATTTTGGTTTGTGATATTCTTATTTCTCATTGTTTCAATAGCAAGCTCTTAAGATTAAATATTGGACGTTCTCAGACTTGGTTTCCTTAATGTAATATAAGTCAAGAATAGTGTTTTACTCAATAAAACTAGACTATCAAAACAAGGGTAATGGAAAAGCCTATCTGGCAAATCAATACAGGAAACTACCTTGTTTTTTTTTAAATTATTTTTATCTACTTTTGCTGTTAAGTTTATCTAGAAAAAATATCACTATGAAAACTAGAACTAAATATTCCATCCAGTTTTTTTAGCCATTGTCTGTGGCTGCAAAAAAAAATAGAAAGCATCAACATCAACTTATGTTTTGCTGATGAGGAGCATGGTGAACAGGGCCTGCAAGCAGGGACTCAGTAGACAGATAGGGTGAAGGAAGGTATTACCTACAATGAAGGCACTGACACACTAGAAAAAAATGTCCAGAGAAATTGTGAATATCCTATCCATGGAAGCATTCAAGATCATGTTGGACCAGGTTTTGAGAACCTAATTTAGTGGAAGATGTCCCTGCCCACAGCAGGGACGTTGAAACTAGATGATCTTTAAAAATTCCTTCCAATCCAAACTATTCTATTTTTATTCTATGATTCTGTGAAAAGTGTTTGAAAACAAATCAGGGTTTCTGCTTCTGCTATTCCCTGATAAAGGTGTGCCTACACTTTCAGCTTCACCTATTAATTGATTGAGCAATTCCAGGCTCTTATTCAACAGCTCTAAGGGAGCTCAGGTTTAGCTATTGCTGTGGACTGACAATGAGTGTGGCAACCAGGATAAGCAAATGAATCTTTGGCAGTAAATTAATAAGAAAGCATAGAAAAGATTCTAGAGGAGCTTCTGAGACAGCACGGAACTGCTAGAGACACTACAGCCAAAGAAATTCCTTGAAGCAGAGTACAGTTCCTAGCACCAGCTGGACCATATGTCTCTGCAGATTAAATACTCCAACCCAAATGAGAGTCCTGGCGAAAGACTTTATATGTTCAGTTCTCTGACTGCAGAAAATGCCTTGTACTTGTCTTGAGGACACCAGCTCCCAAACAAATAAGGCACGTTCCAGAGCTGAACAGACATAGAGAAAGAAATAAAGTACAAATTATCATTAAGGAAATTCTGATTAGATACGACGAAAAAAGGCTCGTGAAATACTGGAAAAAAAGTTGAGTAGGAAGACTATGGAATCTCCATTCTTAGAAATACTCAAAACTCAGCTGTCTTCTCTAGCCTTCCATTTATCTCTGACATACCTATAGAAGTTTTTCTTGTTGCCCTTGGTGTCCCTGGCCAGATTTAATTCTACCTGTGTCTTAGCTTTCCTAACCTGATCCCTGGTTGCTTGGACAACTTCTTTGTAGTCCTCCCAGTCTATCCGTCCTTGTTTCCACTCTCTGTAGATGGTCTTTTTGTGGTTTGTTTTTTTAATATATAAAATGAACAAAAGAATCTCAGAGTATGACATTTGCACATGTGACAGAATGTCTCTAGGTTCGAAACACTGTTATGGAGGCACCTGTACACTTTGCAAAGGAATAAATTGTGCCTATTGAAATACGGATACAAATACAACGCTGATAAAATTACACTAAGTTTCAGTATGTGTATTGGAAAATAAGTTTGTTTTTATAGGTTTTATGAAGTTCTACAAAACTGTTAAGAATTGGAATAGACTTTCAAACCCAACAGAAATAAAATCTCACTTTATACTTTGAGTAATGTTTTATGTAACAACATGATGAATATGAAAAAGATACTTTTTTGAGTTTCTGAGATATATTAGTTCAAGAAGATGGAGAACAATTACTAAAAGACTTATCTTTTTAATTATTAGTTTAATACTACAGATGTGTGAAGGAGCAACTTTTTTTGCTGAACAACTTCTGAGTCAATAGCTGTATTAGCAATGAAGATAAGAATATAGAAGAATAACATGTTGCTGCAATTGCTGTGACAGGAAAGTCTACCAAGGTAATTTTAAATTTCTTCAGTCTGGAAGTACCAGTTCTGCAAACAGTTCAGTACATTCTTACATGTGACTTGTATGTGTATGTTTATTTGTTTGTACCTTTTTATTATTGATTTTGTTGCTTTTTTTTTTTATTTTTTTTTGAGTGAGTGTGGTCTTCTCTAATGTGTGAAAATAACATGCAAGATTCTTTTTTGTGCTGTCTGCAGCTCCAAGGGAAAACAAACAAACAAACAAACAAACAAAACCAAAATGAAAAGAAATTATCTGTGCTAACTTCACTAACTTCTTGTCAGTAACTGCAGCAACTGAACCAGATAAAAAGAAAAAAAGTCTCCCTGGCTTGCTCTTATGAGCCTTCAGTTCTTGTAACCATTCATGAACAGGTGTTTCTTGCTGCACTCCAGGAGAAGAATGCATATGTCATAACAAGACTCTCTTCCAGCTACATACTGCAGTACCCTGAAGCAGATTTCTGGAACTGTAGGCCAGGAATATTGCTAACCAACCCATACTTCTGCGATTTATGTATGCTTGGCGTTAGAGATTCATCAGATGGGCGGATATCTCTTGATACTCCTCAACTCCTGCCTGGATCTAGTCCAGATGAACAATGGTGTGATGCTGAAGCAAACACACTGTGATATGAAAATACAAAACTAAATCCAGATGTGCCTAAGGCTGAGGAGAAAGAAATGATTACCATGAATCTGGCAAAGAACTCAGAGAGGTGACAATTCAATGCAATCCTTCCCCCCTCTTCAAGAAGGAGCTTGCAATGGTCACTCTTAGGTGGGACCCAAAGGAACACTCAGAGAGTGAGCATAGCTCTAGGGAGAAGGAATTGATAATTGAGAGATGCATTGGAAGAGGGGAAAAACAATAACCAAATAATATAATAACAATAATAATAATAAAAAAACCAGAAAAAACTCCCAGATGTGTCCAACTCATTTTAATGAAACTTTTCTGTAACTATTAAGCAATGTGGATTATTAAACTATTAAATCTAGACAAAAAATTAATTCTGGGCTCCATATATACAGAGTATTCTGCTTTACTGTAAGATTTGCTAGTGGAACAGTAGGAATGTCAAGAAATTTTAACTCCAAATTCAGCATTTAATTTTATTCCACACAAAGCAGATGAACTTACGTAGAATATTAGTTGATTGATAGAATGGATATATTTTTTTTATTGAGCAGTGCTACAAGACATTCGGGTCTGTGCCTTATTTCCAGCTCATCATATTCTTTCTGGAGGAAAAAAGGGAAAAAGGTTGTTGTTTGTTGTTAGTAGTATTATTATTATCCTAATTACATTTTGTCTGTGAGATATTGTTGATTTCAGTGGAAGTCACTCACAAAAAAAATCAAAAATCCCACAGTAAATTGTATTCAGTCCACGTACTGTGGCCTCTAAACAGATTTCTGAGAAACTGGGTATAAGTGATACTGGGTTCTGATCTGTTTTCTTTGTATTGTAACTACATTTGTCATTAGAAATTCATTAGACAAAATGTACCCTTAGTAGTACCAATTGTGGTAAGAACTGCATCTTACCCTGTTTCTCACACTAACAAATTCATTGGTGTAATAGAAAACCAGATGACAGTGTGTTTTTCCTCTCTGTTCTTAGATTCATTTCTGTACAGAAGGTAATTTTCAGTAAGTGAGAAGAGCACTTAGACTGTGACTCAAAGCATGACAAGAGCTACTGACTAGTATATTGCTCTGGAACATTTGCATAACAAGTTCAAACCTTTTATGTGTATATACGGCCTAAGGCGTAAATTATATTTCTTGAAGAAGTACATTAAACTTTTGGAAATCGTGTAAAAGAGCCTTGCATGTGCTGCCTCCAAGTGCTTCAGGTGAAGAGCTTAAATTCAGCAGGCCACCTGTTTTGTCAGAGCATACTGTCTGACATTTCTTACAAGGTCTTTGTAGGTCGCATCCTGTGCAGAATGTGGGAACATCAAATTACTCTTCTATGTCATCTGGAAATCTATAAAGAGAGATACTTGCTTCATTTAACTGTTCTACTGTGGTTTGGATATCTTAGGGACTTTCAGTGTAGGCACATGAATCACTATATAAGAAAGACAAGGAGAAAGATAAGAGGGAGAAAGCAACATGAAGGAGAACACTGGCACATGTACTATAATATGTAATATGATACGCAAAGAATACACATATTACTGAATTCTGACACATAAAACAGCTCTGCAGTTGATACTGTCTTGAGATATGATGGTAGGACATCCTTAAAGTGATTTTGACATTATCTCTACAGAGACTGTCGTGTCGTATATCAAGAAGATGCCCGTTGCCTTTTTTTAATTGGTGGTAGGAAGATGTGTCTCCGTACACCTAAATGCTTTTAAAAATCTGCCTCTATACACCTTTAACCTCTGAATGATAATGATGGGGTACTGATGTTAGGGTGCATAAGTGTTTACAGGAACAGTACTAATGCTATCAAGAAAGCCGTTGGTAAGAAAAGATGTTATCTACAGTACTCCAGAAAAATGGTCATGTTTTACAGGTCTAGTTTTTGGATTGTTCATTCTTTTTCCCAACATAATTAGTTTTCCATTGGAGATGGAGTTAGAAACTGTAAACTCTGTAAACTCTACAAACTGTAAACATAAACTCCTTCATACTTCACAAATAATATAATCATCTGACAATGTTATTTAATAATTTTGTAGAGTGATTGTAGTAATGGGTTATGATCCCATTAAAATGTTGAACATCCTATTTATGCTTATGAAAAAAAACCTATGTTAGTCTCTAATTCCTATATGCAGAGTACTTAATAATGTAAGTCATCAAGAGTTTTCACATCAGCTATTTAGAAATCTGAGCAGTTTGTTATGACTGAACTTACTTTTTCTGTTATTCATTAACACTAATTTTTTAACTCCTGTAATAATGTGAAAAGCTCTCAAGAGGAATACAACTTGGATATACCCATACAGTATTTATTTTTTCACAAGAATTAACTGATGAAACAACACTGTCAAAACATAAAGAGCAAAGTAAAGAACAAATTTTAAAGGGAGAGTGTCATCCTTAGGGAGGAATTTTTGACTTTTAAATTAACCACAATTTTTAGTCTACATTAGATTAAAATGAGCTGATTTTGTTAAATATTCAAAGGTCATCATTTTTGAGAAACTATACTATTTGGTAGACTTTGTACATAATCAGAATAATAGAGGTAGACTTTTGGAATTTACATATAGAATAACATATTAATGTTAAACTATTTCTTCCATCTGTATGAATGTAGGAATGTTACTATCCTAGTTAAGGACTGGGGAAAGGACTAAGAAATTAATTATTTGGTTCTTATGTATGTAATTGCCTTCACAAGTGAATTCTAAATGGTTCTTTTAATGTAGTAGTTTAAATGCATGTATCACTGAGAAAACACTTTCCTTCGACTGTTTTCTTAAACATTGGGTTTTTTCTTTCTTTTAGCATATACTTTATTAACAGAAATGCAGATGAAAAGTGTTAGCCCTAAAATAATAATAAAAAAAAAAGAGTCATGAGCATATCCATGACACGAACATCCAGAAGCGAGGTGCCGAGACATACCGTTTTATGGATGTTTGGCACTACAGAGGAACCCTTGATGTGTGAGTTTAATTAAGCGCATTGGGTTTTATACTCAATGGAGTGGAAGAGTTATGTACTTCAAGAAGAAACAGGTCCACTTCATTGTATTCTTCATTTTCAGGGTATCATCCTGAGGAAAATACTGTGCTAGTAAAGCTACCAGGTGCCAGAGTAGATTGGATCAAGTTTGACCAAGTGTCCTCTAAAATGCTATCCAAAGCACCTGCAATTCATAAAACACACCCATCTACCCTCTGCCATAGTTCACAGTAAATATGAGGAAACACACCAAAGGTAGTTCCTAGAGGACAAATACTTTACTGGATGAGAAAATGAGTATTTCTTACTGGACCAGAAATGAGAGGAGAGGATTTGAGTGAAAATAATAATAGATGCTTATTGATATCTATTCCAGAGATGTTTAGTTTAATATGCCAAGGTTATATACAGGAAGATCTAACAGAAGGTTACTGCAAATCAGGATTTCTTTACACCAGGTAATAACCTAACAAATAAACTGTAGAATAACATACTCTTCCTCTTCTTTCTGGACCTTATAAAACTTCTGCACAATGCCGTAGTCTTAGCAGTGAAATACTGGTAAGTGGAAGGAGGAATAGTGGAATAGTAAGTAGATCGAAGTACTCTCAATACTATCTCCAGTCTGGAGAGTTAAATATCCAGTGACAGAAGAACTGCATGCAGTGACCTCAGTTCACCACATCAGCCATGTATACCTATACATATACATATTTGTATATACAATATATACATATATGTACATACATATATACATTCCAGTACCAGAAGGGGGCCTACAGAAAAGCTAGAGAGGGACTTTTCATAAGGTGGTAGGAGAAGGAGCAATGGTTTTAAAATAGAGCACAGTAGATTTAGATTAGACATTAGGAAGAAGTTCTTTACTATGAGAGTGGTGAGACACCAGAACAGGTTGCCCAGAGAAAGCTGTGGATGCCTCTTGCCCTGGAAGATCAAGCTGAATGAGGCTCTGAGCAATCTAATCTAGTGGGAGGTGTCCCTGTCCATGACAGGGGAGGTAGAACTACACGATCATTAATGTCTCTTCCAGCTAAAACCATTCTATGATTCTATGTATATACAATACATAAATACATATATGTGTATGCATACATACATGTATATACAATATATACATATAAGTGATAGCCTTCTCTGTATTTCACTGGGATCTTGATAAGGCCTTCATAGGACTCAGGTAGAAGAATAAGTGTTTGATAGACTTCAATATAGCTTAGCATTAAGATGCTTAGTCCTGTTAAAATTGCACAAAAGTTGAATAAGAATAAGCAGACAACAGTTCAACTGGGAAACAGAACTGAAGTTTGAGATACACAAATAAATGTCACTTAAGTCCCACTTCAGGTATCTCCGTTCTTACCAGATCCTGCCCCAAGGCATATCACTACCTATTCCCTGATGTCAGCTTCCATTCGTATTTCTGCATTTCTACTTTTCATTTGCTTTAACTGCTTTAAATGTGGCAAAACCACTTTAGGGATGAAAGTAAAATAATGCATATGAAATCAATTGGCATAACACATGGAAATGATGACACATTCCTCAGAGGGGCTGAAGGTTAAGAGCTAAATTAAACTTTTTTTTTTTTTTTTTTTTTGTTGTAGTAACAGCGGGGAGGGAAGGCAGTGCCAACAACTGATCAGAATCAATAACAGCATCTGTTACTGAGCCACCCAGAATCTTCCCCAGATTTTTTTTTTTTTATTCAAAAAGAGGAAGAGACATTTATCTTGTAAGCTGATGAAGAATTAAAGTATTCTCAACACTCTGATATAACATAATGACTGTGATTGACAGTTAATTCCTTGTCTATGATAGATAAAATCTTACTGAAATTAATTCATGCAAGAAAAGAGACACTTATTTCTGAAAATAACATAGAAGAAGGCTCTTACTCATTTTTCCTCTGGATTCCACTTTGTGTCCCTGTACAGGTTTTGACTGGGATAGAGTTATTTTTTTTCCCATAATAGCTTGTATGGTTTGGATTTGTGCTGGACACAGCGTTAATAACCCAGGGAAGTTTCAGTTTTTGCTGAGCAGTGCTTACACAAAGCCAAGGCCTTTTCTGCTTCTTACACCACTGCACCAATGAGTAGTCTGGGGGTGCACAAGGAGCTGGGAGGAGACACAGCTGGGACAGCTGACCCTTACTGACCAAAGGGAGATCCCATACTATATGATGTCACAGGCAGCATATAAAGCTGGGGCAAAAAGAAGGAAGGGTTAGACATTCAGAGTGATGGCATTTGTCTTCCCAAGTAACCGTTACGTGTGATGGAGCCCTGCTTTCCTAGAGATGGCTGAACACCTGCCTGCCGATGGGAAGCAGTGAGTGAAATCTTTGTTTTGCTTTGCTTTATCTCACCCCACAAGTCTTCTCACTTTTACCTTTCTGATTCTCTCCCTTGTCCCAATGGGACAGCGTGAGTGACTGGCTGTGTGATGCTGAGCCATCTGTAGGGGTTAAATCACAACAGGCACTCAACTTCTGTGATGTATGCAATACAATAATCTCTGTCAAACACAGCAGTAAATCTATAACCTGTTCCATGCAGGTGCCAACCTTGGAACGCTGTGTTTAGCTAGTACAGAACACCTGCATGTTCCAAAACCTTTATTTCTTGCAGACAAAACTATATATTTATTTAATTATTTTTTTTGGCCAAAAATAATTAAAATAGCAAATACTACTTATTCATTGACTTAAAAATAAGTAAAATAAAAAAGAGAAATGTTTTGTTTTAATATATAATATTTAATATGTGAAAATAATGTTACACTTATAAACTGGATAATTGGTCAAAGCTCTTGATAAATTGTAAATACAAGAAGAATAAATTATGAAAATTATATATGCTTTTAGTGTAACTGAAGAAGAATCTTACAAGTTCTGTAACTTAAAAGTGCATGTGTTTAATGATTGCGTTCTCTGTCAGAATTGTACTCTTGCTGCTAACTGCATACTGGGCCACTTTTGCAAGCATGTAGTACAGCTAGTATATGAAGGGAAGTGGCTATTTCCTTTGTTCTGGTACTTACGAGGTCCGGATACTGCAAAGCAGCTGGAAAACTGTGTCCTGTTTTTGATGCCACATTGTAAGACAGAGGTTGACAAACTACAGAGAGTGCAATGAAAGGCCTAAGGGAAGTGTCTGAAGAAGAAAAGGATAAAGGAAGGGATTGACCTATAGTCTTCAATTAACATGAATCAGCACTATAAGATAGAAGAGTTTCTCCTATAACATACATAACAAGACAGTAAGCAACACAATTCAATAATGAAAATTGTGGCAGAACTTGAGAACATGCTTCACAGTGAAGGAGGCTGAGCAATGGAGCAATTGTCTAAAAGGACTGTGAAATCTCCACACTTAGATGTTTTCATAACTCAGCTAAGTAAGACAGTAGGCAACATGATCTGACTTTGAAATTAACCCTATTTTGAGGAAGAGATTGGGTTACATAACCTTCAGCTATCCTTTCCAATTTTAATCTGTTAATAATTCTATGATTCTAAACAAATATTATTTAATTACCTGACGGCAATCTTCCATTTATAGGCAGTGTAGACTACTAGCTTACTAGATGCTCTCCATAGAAATAATATGCTTTCAGTTGCTTGTAATTTTGCCAGTTTTGAGCCATTTAGTCTTACATTTCCCATCCTAGATATTTGCCTTATGATATCTCAGTGTGACCTATAATGCTGTTTGAGGAAAAGATCTTGTTTTCTTATTTGAGATACAGTCATGCTTGTTGCTTTTTAAAAGTTTAAGCTTTACAACAAAGACTAAAATATGTCCTAAATCTGGTCTTTAAACATTTGCCATTCACTTGTGTTCAGTAGCAAGTTTTTCAAGTTTGTTTCATAACTGAAAACTAGATTGATTAGAAAAAAAAAACCAACAAAAAAAGGATACTCACTAGGTAATACAGATTTCTGAATAGGACTTGGAAGGCAGCTGTAATCCAAGGAGATGTGTGAGTCCATGTGGTAGGGAAGATCAGCAAAAAAAGACCAGAGAGGGGTAGGAGAATACAGGAGGAAGAGTAAAGTTCAGTAGAGAGAGGCATTGATTGCAGAAGAGGATGCCCAAGTACAGCAATGAAGGAAACGTGGACACCGAAGTAGGTATAGGCAGTAGTGTGCAAATATTTAAGAGTACCCAGAAAGTGGATGAACTAAGCACAAGACTGCAGGAATAGCAACACAAAAAAACCCAGAAACCAGGAATGAGCTCTGAGAAATGAAAGGTAGTGGCAGAAGAAAGACGGATGACAGTAATGAGGAGAGTGGTAATCTATCACATCAGACAAACTTCTCTTCAGACATTCAACTGGAAAACATTATGCCTGAATACAATGTTACTTTTTAATTCTAAAAAAACATCTGTGACAACCTACAACTCTGAATTTCTTCATCCTTCTATAATGCCAAGCTAATAGAAAAGCTGACGGCCACCTTATCACTGTATTTCACTCACTTATTTCATATGATTAATGGAACTGAAATTCTTGTGAAGATCTCTAGGCTGTTCATATATTCAGTGGGAAACTACTATTTTTCTGTGCTATTAATTTCTTCTCTATTTTTTATGCATAGAATGATGCATTAGTGAATAATAAAGTTACAAAGTGATCAAAAAGTGAGGTAAAAAAAAAGAGAATTCAAGGATGCTTATCGTAAAGGAAGAATCACTTCTAATGGTGTTATTATGACACATTCCGTGATGTTTATCTGCCAGGGGGTTGAATTATATTTGCAGGTGTAACCTTTATTCTCACATTTTCTAGACATCTTAATGACTCATTTCTCAACTTTTGTATTCTTTTAAATACATACTTATACGGACATACCATTAACATGCACATATAAAACCCCATAATTAATTCAGCTTTAGGCTATTTCCCATTTCCCATTACAATTACTCATCAGTACACTGAATTGTTAAGGTTTAAAATATTAATATAATCAGGAAAAGTAGTGCTAACACATCCTGAGTTTAAGTAGATAGTTATACAGTCATTGCTTATCAGAATTTTTCACAAAGACACTTGAAAATTGGTCCATATTCTCAGGAAGTCTCTATTTCTAAACATGTTAAATTTCTTCAATATATGGTTTCATTTTCTATTTATAAATCATTTATTAATTTATAACAGGTAACGTTAATTGCTATAGTTTGAGAATGGCATATATGAATGTTTTCTGGGGAAAAAAGTGTCTTCAAATGCTGGCGGTGTTTTTCATCACAGTAACAGTAAACACTGTTTACATGGCAGCTAAGGAAGAAAGAAACAATGCAATTAATTACAATAGTCTTTTGTGATTATAACTATTCTCTTTTTTTTTTTTTTTAACTGCAAAGTCCATATTTATTTAGAGTTTTTTACCTTGTTCCTGGGAAAATGTTATAGTTTAGTAAGAAAAATCTTTAAGTGCATTTTGTTCTCCATACAGGTGATGAAAGCTGAGAAAGTTTACATCACTTCCACTTAGCAATGTTAAAACTCAATCAGCTATTTTCCACATAAAATACTGTTTCTTATCTAAAACGTGACTTAATGTGATTTGTCTAATTTCCTGAGCAAATTCAAATTTTTTCTTTTATACTAAAGATCTGAGGGAAGCGGATGACCTCAGAGAGAAATGGATTACTTTCTATCACAAAGGAGAACATCGCAAATCTAAAACATGTATAGCAGCATAATACTAGCAGATGCTGAAACAAACTTTGTGGTAAATTATATATCACCTTGCTTAAAACTTATTTTAGTCTTGATCAATAAAGAGTAATTATCTGAAAAAGTTCTCACATTAAATGAACATATTTTATAAAATAGAAAGAACGAATGTCAGTCTAAAGATGTTTCTAATATTTACCATTATACAGTTGGATGCAAATAAAGGAAATCATAATTTCCCTGGAATTTCCTACCCCACTCTCAAGGTATCAGAGCTTATGCTATTCTCTTGCTATTTCAGCAGGAGAGATATCTAACTGTGAATGTATTTATGCTTTTACACTTTTACTCTTTGTGAAAGCATACAGAATATAATCCACATTTCCTGAACTCAGTAATTTTTTTTTTTTTCTTTCACTAGCTTACTTGTTTGTCAAATAACACTAAAGTAGATAACATGAGGAAAAACTTTCCTTGTTCAAATGGTTGGTCTTCCAGAGCTTTGGAACAGAAGAATGTGTAAATTTACCAGGCAATTGTAAAATTCTGAAAACTATAATCTAGGGTTTGAAACTAATCACAATTTAATCTTTTATTCCTATGAGCGCATAACACGTGCACCATTAAAATTATACCTATTTTACCAGGCACAGCTTTACTATTCAAATGATGCTTAGGAGACCCTCATCTGAGGATCTGGCTCAGGTGCAGTTTAGGAGGAATGCACATAACTTTCTTAAATGATGTAATGACCAAAGGAACAGGAATAAAGGAAGAAAGAAGAATGACAGGGTAGGACTAATTTCTATTTCTTTTTGGGAACCTGAGACAGTATTACCATGCTGATGATGTTGAAAAATGTTCATAACTACAGAACTTACTAATATTTCCGTTCACCATCACAGATTCTTACTAGATACTTGTCTACTTTGGGGAAAACTCTTCAAATTACTTGGAAAAACAACATTGTGTATATATGCAAACAGATGTATTCTTGTGCAACTGGTCTCCACAGACTTCTCCATCATTGAAGAAGCTTCATTCGAGGGCTATCAAGAGTTTAATTTTAGATGTTCTGGATCCCTTGCTGGAACAACTGACTTCTCATCACTAACTGTAGAGAAATTCTAAGGCACCAAGCCTCTCTAATCAACTTTTGTAAATATTCCTTGTCTCCTCAAGATACAAGTAAAGATCTAAGGCTAGATCATAAAATTATCTATAAAGATTTTCTGATGGCTAACATGAGCCCTCTAACTCGACCCTATTAACATATTCTGCCTGCTGAAAATTATCCAGCTTCAGCCCAATATGTATGCAGTTATCTTTGTGTATAACTTTACTAAGAATGCAGTCTTCTTGGAGTGTCTATAAAAGGTGAGAGATAATGTTGTGTTTATATGAACTGGAACTAGTTTGTAGATGGTTCGCTGAGAAATACATCCAACCTCACGACTATATGCCTTGTCAACAAGCAGAGTTATGTATCACAGAATCACAGAGAATCACAGAATGTTAGGGATTGGAAGGGACCTCAAAGGATCATCAAGTCCAATACCCCTGCCAGAGCAGGAACCTAAATGACATCACACAGGAAGGTGTCCAGGCGGGTCTTGAATGTCTTCAGAGAAGGAGAATCCACAACCTCCCTGGTCAGCCTGTTCCAGTGCTCTGTCACCCTTACTGTAAAGAAGTTCCTTCTAAAGTTTAAGCGGAACCTCCTGTGTTCCAGCTTGCACCCATTACCCCTTGTCCTGTCATTGGGCATCACTGAGAAGAGCCTGGCTCCATCCTCGTGACATTCGCCCTTAACATATTTATAAACATTAATGAGGTCTCCCCTCAATCTCCTCTTCTCCAAGCTAAAGAGATCCAGCTCCCTCAGCCTTTCCTCATAAGGGAGATGCTCCACTCCCTTAATCATCTTGGTGGCTCT
>VWZK01009183.1:36029-57193 GCA_013396935.1 Baryphthengus martii | reverse complement strand
CTTTCCTAGTTGCCTCCCTACATCCTCTGACAACAGCCTTATATTCTTCCCAAGAGGCCAAGCCCTCCTTCCACGATCTGTAAATTCTCCTTTTCCACTTGAGTTTGCCCAGCAGTTCCCTGCTTAACCAAGCAGGTCTCCTGGCTCCCTTCCTTGACTTCCTTTATATGCTTTATATTCGAGACAATATTTTAATGCAGAAGCCATGCCATAAAACCAAGCATTTGTTGATAAGTGACATTTTTTTCTTCAGGTGGTGCTAAGGTATGTAAGCAAACAGGCAATTGAAAGTTAAACTAATGGGATTAGTGTAATGACATGAGAAACAGGTTAACATGGAATAAAAAAAAAAAAAAAAGGAAGTGAAAAGTAGCTGGGTAGCTCTGACCCAAGGCTAAATTAAGAATTCAAAGCCAGGAGAAACTAATGGGCATTGCCAATGTTGAAAGGTAGGTATTGGAATTCCTTTTGTGTGAAGAAAAAAAAAATAATGAAAATATAATGCTGTCTTATTGGAGCTGTTGACAACTGCAAAAATAGCCAGTTTTGGGACTTTTCCAGGTATCTGATGGGCAGCTGTGCACTAGATCACTGCCAGCCAGAGCAGGACAATAAACTTGTTGTGAGCACACCAAATGATTCTACTAAAGATTCTCAGAGTGGTTTCAAGCAAGCTGAAACAGGGAGCAAAAACAAAAATAAATAAAATTGTAGAAGAAAGATGACAAGGAGATAATAACTAGAGATAACTGCGATGGAAGTGTTTAGAAGAATGACAGGTCAGGTTAATTTTAAACTTTTAAATATAACTTCACTGAATTCATTCCCTAACACTTCATGTCTATAGTTGTTTCTTCCTTATCCTTACATACTCTTTTTGCGCACACTACTTCAGCAATGGCATGTGATGTATTCAATAGGATTGACTACATATTTATGACTATGCTGTTTGTAATTATTCTTACAAATTTCCTTACCTTTTTCTCGTTTCACATATTTTTCTAAGACTCCTGCATGCAACTATATGTGACTTTTTTAGTCTCCTTCAGTGGGAACATATCCCATATATTTATGTAAAATGCTTGTATGTTGAATTTAGCTTTATTGCTACAGTGTTTCATGATACTTGCTTACTCTTGCAAATTGTATTCTTTCAGGGTAGAGCTCAAGATAGAGTAATATTAATTATGTCCTAATTACCTCATTATTAGTTTTTGGTTCACTACTTTGGCTACAAGCCCTTGCAAAACTCTGAATGTGTTTGCAAATTCTTTGGGTTCTGTGATAGCTTACTAAGTGTAGGCACAATACTATATTCAATTTAGGTTTTACTACACACCAAGCTTTATCCAACATATTAGCTTATGCTCTGGTTTTATGACATAGTGTGAAAATAGATTCTACCTATGAACTCAATTTCTTGTGATATATATAAATCTCAATTCCTTTTCTTTCTTCAAAAAAAGAGATTCTAGACTCAACTGACAAGTACTACTTTTTGTTTGTTTGTTTGTTTGTTGTATTTTGTTTTTCAGATCAATAAATTTTTGTTGTCACAAGTTTTGGAGTTTTCTCATCAGTTTTTCTTGGAAAAAATATTTTTTTTTTCTTTTCTGTGATCTCTTGCTTTAACTAAATTTCCATAAAATATTTTTTTTCTTCACCTTATTTCCTCTTTTGTATTTTATTTTTTTTCTAATTTTCAATTCTAACAACTGAGTCCATTTCTACTTGGGGTTTGAGGGAAGGGAGTGTTGGTTTTGAGCAGAGATTGTTCCATTTAGGTTTGATTTGCTGTTTTTCTGTGGAGTTCATAACTTAAACTCACACAATATGATGCCCTCCAAATAGAGAGAAATGAACTAAGAAAGAATTTATGGTGAGGATGTGGTGAGGAGCCTACAGTTTCCAACTTCAGCTGGCACAGAGAGCAGGTAGTCCATCAGATTTATAGGCAGCCAGATATATTTTTTTCTATAGTTTGATATCATATTTCTGCTCACTGTTATTTTTTTTTCCCTTCCCTTGCAGTCTTTTGTCATAAGACTTAGATGACAAACAATTTTTTTCCCCCCTTCAATTTACTTTCTACCTTAATTTTTCTTTCATGTGATCTTGCTTAATCTCCAATCTTCACATCTGTAATTTCATTCATGAAAGCTGCACATTGTTAATATCTTTCCTCCCAGTTTATCTGATCAGTTGCTCAGTTATAATGCTCCCAGTCCAATGACATCACCTTTGGAAACTCTCTGACAGGTCTAATCCAACTCATCCATGGATACTCCCCCCTCCCTCCAACCCAACTAGCTTTGCTTCAGTGTTTCCTTTCATGTACAGATCTAGAACATAGTACCAGTTTGGGTTCAGTCTTCCTGGAAACATTCTGATAAACTGGAAATTGTTCAGACAGCAGTAAAGAGATCAAAGTATTACAAAGGGATGATTTACAAGGAAAGATTAAAAAAGATAAATATCTACTGATTGACTAACTGATCACTAAATCAGTTTATGATAGGTGTATAAATATTCAAAGGCCAGGATAGAAAGAAATTATTGTACCTGTAGCACATTTATGTACATGCACCTTATCAAGTAACGTTTTAAATTCTCTTCAACACCAATGATACCTCTCAATGTGATCTTCAGACCATTGTTTAAGCCTCTTTTCTGTCTACATAGTTTTACGAAGAATTAAAATTCCTACTTAAAATCTCAACCTCATCAGTCTCTTCTCATAGACTGGTAATTCTTACTTCTCCCTAGCTGACCTGAGCTTTTATAAATGTCTTACAAAAACTCTCATATTAATAAGAGCATTAACGTATCTTATTCTCCTGACAACATGCAACTACTTTTGTTTGACATTAGCTCTCCTGGAAACATTTTTTTCAAATTTTCATTAGAACAGAATATAATTATTTTTTATTTCTTCCCTGAGAATCTTTGGACATTTGTTCACTGTACTATGAGTAGTAATATACTCATTGGAGCTGTAACTAAAGCTCAGGTCTCACCTTAGCAGGTAAGTGCCATGAAAGACAGACTGCAGAATCAGACTTACATTCTCACCCCATTAATTTCTTCTTACAAGATGAAACACTTTCAGAGGATGGAGAGAGCAGTCAAATGTGAAATGTGTTTCTCAGACAGAGGAAAGAACCAAACCTGGGATACTGAAATACTGGGCTGGGACCTTTAGCCACTGAACTAACACATGAAAAAGCTAGAAAAGCGCATATATATATATATATTTTGTCAAAGATTAAGAGGTCTTGAGGCTTTACTGGTGAAGTCCAGAGATCCTAAAAATCTTTAAAGTTATGTGATTGTTGAACAGATATTTAAGGATCTAAATTTTGGTTTACTGAAAAATGTGGCATCAGTTTATGTCAGATAAAATCACAGAAATCCTTCAATAAACCCCAGTCTTAATCACTCATGCCATGCATTGTGCACAGTAATGAGGTAGTATCTCCTTACATTATTTTACAATTATATTGTATTTTTTTTTTAAATGTATCTTCCCTGTTCACAATCTGTGCCACCCTTCTTTGTGAGGGATTATTCCAAAACAGAAAGTCGAAGATCTTTTCTGAATGTAGAAAAACCAGTACATCAGGAACTGGCGTTCAGTCTCCTAATTTGTTGAAAAAAAACTCAGAAAGTATGTATTTATGTAGGTTTATCTTTTTAATAACTAATCTAATCATAAATGTCAGCAAACCAGCTTTTCTATTGCCTTTCCCTCCCAATAGCCAGGGGTTCTACAAAGTAATAGACTATGGATGACAGAGATGAATTTTGGACCAGATCAGTTCTAAACTTGGGTATCTTAACTCCTGGATCAGATTAGTTTCAGATTTTTGAGAACCATTTTCTGTTCTACTCCATTGTCCATATTCTCCTACTCTTTAGGCATATTTTTCACTTTACTGTCCGTATCCTCTGACAGCTTTTAGTTGAAGACAGGCACGATTGTTGCTTCACTTTCAGTAGAGCACTATGCACAAACATGAAGTATTAGTTGTTTAGAGCTATCTTTTAGTCTTAGTAATTGGTTTATTATCTTTTTGTATTTGGATTGCTCCTCTGTTTTTTCTCTCCTGGTTCCCTTGTATATCTCTGATTTTGATAAAGCTATCAGGCTTTACCTAGCAGACTAATAAAGCTCATCTGACTACTTCTCTAGAGTGGATCTGTGTTCCTCCTACCATCTTTAGACACCCTGGGTGCAAGTGTCATCATTTTATGCTTCCTGTATGGAGAGAGATGACTCAAACCATTAAGGTCATAGATGGTCTGTGTCAGCTATTGGTAATACTGGAGTATTTGGCTAACAAGAAACACAGAATCATGGAATGGCTGAGGTTGAAAGCAACCCCTGGAGGTCATCTGGTTCAACCAGCTTACTCAAATGGGGACACCTAGAGACAGTTGCCAGGACCATATCCAGACACCTTTTAAATTAACCACGGAGTCTCCATGGAATGAGACTCCTTAACCTCCCTGGGAAATCTGTGCCTGAGCTGAGTCACCCTCACAATAAAAAAGTGCTTCCTGATGTTCATGTGGAACATCCTGTGTTTCAGTTTGTACTCATTGCCTTTTGTCCTGTCACTGGACGTCACTGAAAAGATGCTGTCTCCATCCTCTTTGCACTCTCCCTTCAGGTATTTAAGAAGATTTCCTCCCACCCCCACCCTAAGCCTCTTCTCCAGCTAATCAGACCCAGCTTGCTCAATCTTTCCTCCCAAGAGGCATGCTCCAGACTCTTAATCATCTTCATTATACCTTATTGGGCTTTTTCCAATATGACAATGTCTCTCTTGTACAGAGGAGCACAGAACTTAACACAGCACTCCAGGTATGGCCTCACCAGGGCTGAGTAGAGGGGAAAAGTAGAAGGGACTTAAAAAACAATATTCTCCTTTTGAAGGCAACTGACCAGCCTGAAATTACTGTGGAATGAATTTTAGTTTGGGAACCTAAATATCTTGCCATCTCCATTTCTACCGCTGTTGAATACTGTACTGAATAGGGTTCTTGGATGCCCAATATTTATCTGAAGCAGAATTCAGAAGAAAATGGGCCTGAAAGTTTTCGTTTTTGCTTAAAAAGTCAAAAAGGTATATGGAAACTAATATTTGTTCAATACTTAGATCACACACTCAGCAGAAAAAAGATAGAATACGTCTCTTCTAAGTACATAAAGAATCAAATTCATGTGGTTTTTTTTCCACTAGAAACTGTCTGAAGTATGAGTGAGAATCTTCTACTGTCCACTGAAATGTTGTGATTTTCCCACAGGAAGTTGAAAATTAACAAAGTCGGAGATGAGAGTAAATTGTAGATTAGTGCTCTAGCTGAGAATAGAGAATCATGGGGATTGTGCTGTCCTTTTCAGACCGTAGTTAACTTGATAAAAGGACTTTTATCCAAAATGCATACGGGTTTATTCTAGGTTTGTCACTTAGCTTTCATCCAGATTTAAGAAACATATATACAGTCAGGTGATTGTCCAATTCTAAAAAAAGTGTGTAAAACAGATAAAAGGAATTAAACTCTGGATGAAGACAGAGAGTTAAGAAGACTATTTTATAACAAGTATTTCAGTGTTAAATGGCTGAACCCAGGTGAGATGAATTCTAAGTGCATAAATGCATAATTTATTTATTTATTTATTTATTTATTGTCTTTTACAGTAAGTGCAGAGAAATAAGCAGCTCTCTGGCACAATTATCTTTTCCAGAAAAAAATTATTTGACTATACGAGATGGACAATGTCACACTACCTATTTCCATAGCTTTAGAATACTGAGAAGGGAGTCAAGGTTAATTAACTCAGATGTAGAAGATTATTCCATAGATATTTCGATTTTTTTTTTTATTTATTTTTTTTTGGTGTGATTTATTCTGCCCTACAAGACTTGTGATTTAGCAAGAGCTTGAGTTTTAATCTAGCAGAGTTTAGAATAGTAATGATAATATTTATGTAAATGCTACTGAATATTATATAGTTTTAGAAGGTTTACCACACCTGTTGAGTAGCATGGTGTTAATTAAATCTCTTTAATTTCTGTCTGTGAAGTTGATTATTTTGTGAAATTACACGCAAACCTGACATTTGAGCTGATCATCTCCTCTAAAGACATTATTTATGTCGATATTTTGAGTGAATAGTGATCTCCTCTACAGTATGATGGGTCTAGAGGTTTATTTGTACTTCTCAGTAATGACAGGATGAAGCATGATGAGTTCATTAATTGCAGATTTATTCAACCTGTTGCTACTGACAAGAAATATATTAAACTCTGTATAATAATGATTCCATTTTCTCATCTCATAGATAATGGCTTGTATACTATGACCATCTAATTTACTTTTACTGGTACTTTTTGCTGATAACTTTTGCTGCTTCAGTCTACTATTTTTTGTTCTTTTTCTTTTCTGAAAAAAAAGTAAATACATAAAAATGGTTAAATATTAGACTAAGCAGCACCACAGAAGATGAAGAAAAGATTAAGAGGAGTTTTTCAAAGACCTTGCAGTGATGATGTCCCGAACCCCTAGCTGTGTATAAAAAGGAAAGTCCAGAATGAGCATCAGATAGAAATTCCTGAGATAAAGGAAATCTAGATTATGAATTTTGTCAATAGAAAAAAGTTGTCTTCTCCCATAGATACTCAGCTTCGTAGGTTCTGGGACCTGGCAGCAAAGGACAGGGAAGAAGCTATGTCTGAGCTGGTATAAGAGTCAGATGAGGAAGGGTAATTGAAACGAGTTGGGGAAAATCCCATCTGCCAACCTGACTCATCTCTAGAGATTTACTGCCTTTCTCAGATGCTCAGAACAGGGATATTGCAGAGAAGCTGTTAAAGCTCACCTGGCCACTTATCAGTCACTGCAGCTTATCCATGTAGGTACCAATAATAATGCTGGGAGAGACTTCCCGGAATCAACTATTTACCTCTGGCAGTAAAAGGGAACAAGGGCTTGGTGGTTCAGGTGGTTTCTTCTCCATCCTGCTGGTGAAAGAGAAAGACCTGTGGAGGAGCAGATGGATCCTACAGGCCAATGTTTGGTAGCATATGTCATGTTGTCAATGAGAGTTTAGTGTTTGTGATCCTAAGATGCTTTTTCCAGATGAAGGAGTGCTGGGGGAGAGTGAGGATTCACCTGATCCATATTCCTGAAATAGCAGTTGAAGTTATAAAGCAGTTCTGTGGAACTTTTTTTTGTGAATCTTAGAGTCTGGAGAGGTAAGTAAAAGTGACGTCATGATGGGCATTTTTCATAGGTCACTTAATTAGAGTACACAAGTACATTAAGTCTTTAAAAAGGCAAATGAAATCTTGTCCATGCATCCAGGGTTAATATTACAGAAAACAAAGCTCACAGCTAAAATATGCAAGAATGGTAAGAGGAGCTTATGTGGCTCTTCTATTTAGTAAAGAGCCAAATAAGGAAAATGGGGGCAAGCTACTGAGCAGGAGGCTGATCTAGTGGCAGCAGACTCAGGTAAGGCTAAGCTCATAATTTCTTTGCCTCTTTTTTTTTGTTTGTTTGTTTGTTTTGTTTTCGCCAACAAATTCTCCCAGACCTCTGCACTTAATGTCAGGGATCAAAGTGGAGAAGACTACCAGCAGTGGATGGGGATCAAGAAAGGGATTATTACAGAGAAACTGACTGATACAAGTTCATCAGACCCATTAGAGTATGAAAGGTCAAAAACATGATCTGGGAATCTACAGGTCAGCAGACTCATTTTTGTCCTTGAGAGAACTGTGGAATTAGTTCTTTTGGAACACATTTTCTGCAGCTGGGAAGAAGTAATTCCTTGCAAAGCTGCAGCCTGGGAGTGACATTCTGGGAAGCAGCTCTGTGAAAGGTCCTGGGCACCTTGGTAGACAGCAAGCTGAACACGAACTGGCAATGTGTCCTTACAGCTGCAAGGGCCAAAAGCATCCTGGGTTCTATAAAGAGGAGCATGGCCAGTACGCTCAGAACTCTCAACACAATGCTCCTTAGACTGCATTAACATACCAAGTTCAGCTCTTGGTCTCTCCATATATGACACAGACCAACTGAAGTGAGTTCATCAGAGGGCCACCAGGTAGTCAGAGCTGGAGAATTTGCTCTAGAATTAATGCAGAATTTTTCTCTAGGCTTGCTTATAGTTTTACATGCAATTTGTATTCATTGCACTGATGTGCCAGACATTTATTGCAACAGCAAATTTCAGAGTGCAAGACAGTCTGGAAACTACTTTTTGGGTAATTTTTATTTTGTGATGGTACTGAAGAACATTTAAGAAAAAAAAATACTATACCATTAAAACTAAGAGACCTCTGTTGCTAATCCTATCATTAGTTGACACAAAGCTCTACAAAATAAGTGCTAACCAACTTTCAGCTATTGCTCTCTTTAGTGTTTCTTTTAAATCTCTTTGTAAACTAATCTCTGATTATGTAAGAATTAATTAAGCAAGATCTGCTTTGTAGAAACACCATGTAAAGGCAGTATGTTGTTTCCAACAGTGCTGATTAAGACCAAGGCTACTTTTCTTAGCACATTTATTGCAAGAAAAGTAAAAGTATTAACATGTTAGGGCCTCTTCTGGGAATTCAAATGTGAATTTTACCCTGCTGATGCTTATTGACAGCATGGGATCTATTTATTCTACTATCACCGTAATATATTGTTTCTTCTCTCCTCGCTTCTCCTCAACTCCCCCTTCCCCTTCTCAACTCTTCCCCTTATCTATCCCACAGTGCCATCTCTGTCTTTCAGGGGGAAAACAAAAAAAAAGGGAAGAAAATCTGAAAGGACAATGTCCCACAAACCTGATAGCAGATTCCTGCCACAGTCAACAGAATACTTTATTTTCATTAACAGACTTAGTTGCTTCGTACTCTGCAGTTAGACATGTGACACCTTAATGTAGAAACAGCATAGATATAAAGCTGAAACCCCAAAGAGTGAATCCTAACCAGATGGAGGGGCAAAGAAAATTGTACTCTAAAATAATTACTTAGCATTTCTCTAAGCACAAGATACAACACTTACTTATAAACCTGCAGTAACAATAACAAATGGATAATAAGTGATTGAATCACAATCTTTAATCAAATATAATCACTCTCCTTTATTTCCAAAAGCTGAAAACCTGATTTTTTTAGGACTACTGATAAAATTCTCTGAAATGAGACACTTTTAAAAGCCCTGCCAGTTACTGAAAGCTTGGCAACCTACTTTTCTTATCAACCCATGTGGAAACCCTTACAGTAAGATTGTTTTTTTCTGCATTTCAATCTTCCTCCAAGACTAATTTGCCTAACATAGCCATGAAGTTTCATATAAGCTGTCTGATGGCATGTGAGGTATCCACATGAGACTACCAGAAATGATGCAAAGTACTTTTATGTTTTAGAAAGGCAACTCATGGTCATGTGGGTATCTGAAACAGTACTATATGTAGTCAATTGTCTCCCACTCCATATTTCTTTATGCTTTTATTTCTGTTCATAGATTTTTGATATGGTGGTTGTTTTTTTTCACAATATCATTACACCTTGACTAATGACCTCCTTGATCCACTGTACCCTCCACTTTTTTTTCTTTAATTTGCATGAAGTATTTTCCTATTTTCCAAGATAAGCACATAAGCTTATTTTGGAATAGCTTTATGCTATATATACTGTATCTTGGGTAGCTTTATGTGACATTACAAAATATAAACCATTGCATTAATAGGTGCAAGTAATTTCCCAATGCAAAACACACAAATAAACACAACTCTGTGAAGGTGTATATATATAAAGAAATCATACTGGAAGAGCGAGCTTAACATCAGAGAAAACAGGCCAACATTACAAAAGTATTTTATGTTTATTTAAAAGTTATTATTAATGATGTTTTTCTGAATTATTTAGATAGTGTGGATTATTACAGTGTTAAAATGTTGATAAGACTAACAGTAATTTTTTCTCCAATGTATTTCCTCTTGCCCACAACAAGATTTTAAGTGCAACAACTGTTTATCATGAAATTGCGTCATTCAAGAAGTTATATTTAAAACCGCATAAATAATAAAAAAAAAATCATGAGTTTCCAAAAAATATTTTTCCATTTTTATTTCTGCAGTACATTAAAATCTATGTATAATAATTTGTTTTATGTTTTTAAAGCCACATTTACTCCATTTGTATAGTAAATATTTTTATCTTGGAAACTGTTCAGCTGTTAACTCACTACTAACTTATTGATACAGAAACAAAGAGTAACTATCCACCATTACCTTGTAATGTTTGGATGCTTCTGTTAACAGATTTCCTCAGATTTTCAGGGAAAGTATGCACAAAGAACTAGATGTGTAAATATTACCTAATATTTCTTAATATTTAGATATATATTGCTTGTGCACCTTACATATTTACAAAATAAAAAACCTTGGTTTTCCCAAACACAGAGTTTAACAAATTGTTATAAAATTATGCAGTGTTTAGGAGATAAGTAATAATAATAAAAAAAAAAAGAAATAAAATATTTCATGAGTAACTTAACTTTCAAAATAATGGTGCCAGAGGACAGTTCTGCAGAAAGAATTAGATTCTATGTCAGATTCTGTAACTGTAAAAACATAAAATGCTCTTATTGTGGTTGTTCAGAACTGACTGTATGCAGTGTATCACAGACCTGATTTTTTAAAGAGCTGTGGCACAGCGATCCACATGAACTCTATGACTACAACAAGGTAATTTTATAGTGGCCCTACACACACAGCAGTTGTGATATATGATCAGAACAACTTAAACTGACTGCATTTACTCTATGGTATACTTCAACATATTTGATTCAATTAAAATTAATGTGAGAACATTCTAAGTTTAAAAAAAAAAAGTGGAAAATGAATAGGATATAATATTTCAATATGAGCTTGCCCTAGCCAAAAGTAATCATTCTAGATGTTGTTGTCCTGTATGTCACAAAACCAAACCAAAACAAAAGATTGATGACACCTGATTTCATACTTAACTGTGTTTTACCATTTGAAATCAGCTCAGGAATCATGTTTGCGAGTGACTGATATGTTATTGAACCATGTGACTGAAAAAAAAAGAATAGAAACAGAGAAAAACCTCTAACCACAGATTTATTTTAATTAGTTTCTTAGACAAGACCACTTTTCCTGTTTATAAAATGGAAAACAAAGAAAAAAATAAAGAAGAATTTTTAAAAAAATGCTCAATCAAAAAACCTAGACACAAACTCAACAGAAAACAAATTTCCACTAATTTTTCAGATGATAATTTATTATCTACTACAACATAGTAGTCATATGTGTTAAACAATGGGCCAGAGTTATTTTTTAGCACAGAGCCACTGGACCTATAAATGCTTATCTAGTTATTCTTGGGTTCAAAACAAGCTAATAATGTCTTAGTGTGGGATGTCCCACCCATAGAGATAAATCAATTTTCAAGAAAACTCAAGAAATTTTCAAAACATGCTTTCACAGTGTTCCTAGCTAGAACCTCTTCATTATCTGTGAAGACAACATTTATTTATTTGCAATTTATCTGTGACAACATGTGGGACTTCTGAACACAAATGTTGAACAAATAACCTGTTCTTAGGCCTCTTAAATGTAGAACGACGAATGCAGAGGACCATCTATTGTGTTGTCAACTCACCGTGTTGGTTAAACTTGCATAATTACACAGCTTTTTCACATTTGACAACAGATTAAATATCAAAATTCACTATCAGTATCCAGTGAATGGGAACAGTTCAGAGTGCTGTATCAGGGTAGCACAAAGATGGCGAGAGTTTGAAAAGAAAGATATTGCTGAACATTGGTTTAGAACCTCCTTTCAGTCAATTAGAAAGGTGGAAAGTATGACTATGCCTAAAAGGAATGTTATATTTTTTGAGAATCTTCTGACATCAATAAATTTAATTCATTGAAACAATTGTAGAGTTCCTATTTCCCTTTCCTGTATCTGTTCTCTTTCTTTGATGGCAGAACAGCAACTGTTTATGTTGTGGATGAAGCAATATCCCAAAAATCTCTATGACTCTAAAGCATTACTTTAGTGGTTTAAAATAATTCTCTAGGAGTTCTACATAATTTTGCATGAGACATATATCTCCTAGCACTTAACACTGAAATATTTAGATTATCATAGCTTTATCATAAATAAAGTATGATGTAAAAACGTAGACTCTGTTACATAGACAGGTGAGCTTTATTTCATGAGATATTTAGTATCCTCTGTTTCCATAGGTTTCTATGAAGTTAATGGTTTCATTACTTCGCAGAAACTAATCTTATCATACGAATTTTCTGGGGTTTGTTTTTTTTATTTTTTCCTCTCATGTCAGAATGCCAATAATTGCATTACTTCACTTTGAATTCCCTCCATTTCGTTATCTAAGAAGTAAATGAGTAGCTACTGTGACCCTCACAAAGTGAACAGCTTAAATACATTGCACATTAATTGTTCTGTGTTGGCCTTTGGACCATGCTGCATTTGAAAAGATCTTGCCTACAAATCTTCCAAAAAGAACAACTAATTTTTATTATTTAATTATAGAAATCAATGTCAATAGTAGATAAGTAAGCATATGTTAATCTTGCTGATTAAATTGGCAGTATCAGTTTTCTTATGGACAGCAAATGATACAGATAAAAACCTACTGTATTTCTTAAAAAAAATAAATGTGGAATTATGAAAAATATTAGATAACTTTTTATTCAGAAGGTGGTACAATTACATTTTGCATTGTTCTCAATCTCATTTGCAGTAACCTTGTACCCAAGCTTCTTGGATGGAGTATTTAGTATTATCCTTTTATATCCACTGTCATTCATACAGCAGAAATAGAAGTTAACTTTCTTATCCTAATCAATTTGCATGAACAATCCACTTTGCATAAACAATCAGATATACTGATTCAGTAGGTAGCTCATTAGTGTTCCTTTAGAGCAAAGATGCTCACTAGGGAGGCCAGAGACCCACAGATCTGTTCTTGTATATGCACAGGAAATAAATGCTATTGAAGGAACATATATCATAAGAACCATGCATAGCTGAATATACACAAAGGAATGATAAATCTATAATCTTGCTTCACAGCAGTTCTTTTTTCCAGAATTCCATTTATTATAGAAATAGCAGAATACATTACTAACCTGTAATTACCAACACCTTCTCCCCAAATTTAACAACTTTTTTAATGATATAAATTTAGTTAACATCAATATCTTATAATGGATGTTCTCTTTGAAATTTCATTTGAAAAATTCCTCTGTTCTTCTTTGCCTTAGAGAAGCTTATGTTTCCATTGATCTCTGTTGTTTTTGACTGAATAATAGATGTACATGTTAGAAGTTTCCAGCTAGAAATTCTGCTTCTGTGTAGGCCTCATGGAAATCGGCTGCAAAAATTCCCACTGTTTTTCAGCAAGGGAAGAAATACCGTCCTTAGTGTCATAGACAGCAACAACATGATGGTTCAAATATTACAGAAGGTTATTTTGCTAGAATGCAGGAAAGAGTAGCAAATCCCATTTATTCTACTGTCACAATTTAGAGTCAGGGCAGCCCCAAAACTTAACAGATGCTCTCTGTTAACCCCCCTCCCTTCCCAAAGTGGAAGAGAAAAGGAATAAGGAAGAGAGACTTATTGATCAGAAAAGCAAGCCAGAACACCTATAATGAAAATAGAATATATACAAGTATATACCCAGTATCGAACCCAAACTCCTCTGATGGCAAGTATGTCGCCATTACCACTGATGTTGTGGAACAGGCACCCGGAACGTCCCAGACAGGGCCCAGCAACAGACGAGAACTGAGTTCAGGAGCTGGGTTCAGGAACACTCCAATCAGGATCGAAAGCAGAACGGAGTCCTCTTTGGATTCCAGCTGTTGAAGAAAAGAGGACGACTCTGAGCAAGGGTCCAGAGCAAGAGCCCCCGAGCTGAGAGCAACTGAGCAAGGGCCCCCAGCAGCCGAATATGGCATCTATGGGATGGAATACCCCATGGGTCAGTTTAAGGGCACCCATCTGTCTCCTCCTCCCTGCAGGTGCGGCTTTTACTTTCTGCACTCCCCAGTGCGGTACACAGGATCTAGCAGTGGTCTTGGTCTTCACACCAGTCCCTGGCACTAACTCTAAACATCGGGCGCTATCACTGCTAGAAGCAGGCATTGCCTGCGAGAACATGCTGCTAATTTCAGAAAGTGCAGTTAGTTAAAGGAACTGAGCTGAAAAGTAAAAATTACTGAACAGAATTGTTCTGTTCTAACTCAAACCAGGACATCTACCTAGGAGTTAACTATAGCAAAGATGTCGATACATATACTTATAAGACATGCTTACTTCCTCAGAACTTAGTATTTTAAGACAAAAATATTAATGGCATTCAATGTGTTTTCACATGTAAAGAGTTAGATGAATTTCCACTTCAACTATACGTTTAAGTAATATCTTTACTTATTGAGCTAGTCTGCTTGAAAATACATTATATAACGTTCCAGAAAGAAAGAATACATATGAGACTCAATAGATTTCTGACTTAATTGTCTCCATCAATCCACCATCTAGCGCAGAATAGGTTATTCTCCAAAAATCTACACAGTAAAATATTGGGATGCATAGGAGCTGCTACTCTGAAATATTCTTGAGCATACATTTTACTTTACATACATATTTCCACTGACTTTTAATTAATTAGAAATGATAATTATATAACAAATTACTTTTTAAAAATATACTTTTAATTGTCTTTTATGTATATCAATAGATCTAGTTAAAACTGTTTGTGAAGTGATTAGGACAAGTGATTATAGCCATTGTTATGGCTTCACTTTGAAGGGTAGTAGAGAGAAACAGACACTGAAAGGATGATGGATAAAGAGTTTGCCATAGCTAATGTGCTTAATTCTTATCCAAAAGATCATATACTCTTAATTTGGTCTAGAATGGCACACACACACAAAAGCATCAAAATTCTAGCTGTTCTAACTTTATTTTCCCCCTCATGTGTCTACATCTTAACATTCATTTAATCTTTTAACTCTATTAAATTAATGCGAAAGGATACCATATATTTGGATGCAACTCAAGTAATATCAGTCATGTAAGAATAAAGAATAACTATGAAAAAGCTCTAGAGATCCCAGCATTTAATTGTCTCGTAATGTGAGCTGTGACTGAAACAAGAACTAAGAGCAGAAGGAATGCATCATTGGAGTAAGATCATACCATTTCTCTTTCTGATGTTTGAGAAATCATTTCTGGGCTATTGATAAACAGTTCTGAAGATTTTATTTTATTTTATTTTATTTTATTTTATTTTATTTTATTTTATTTTTTTTATTTTTTTAAGTAGAAGTTGAAACACTTATCCCAGTGGTCCAGAAGAATAGAAATGTTTTGTATTTAGAAACTAAGGAAACTTTAGATCAGCAAAGAAGAAATTAAGGAGTGAGTAGATCATAGTATACAAGCAGCTAGATAAATGGATTTTTCTGTAATATAGGCCTCTTCAGTCTAACAGATACAGCGATAAGTCATTAATGGTGCATAAATTGAGAACTCAATAGGAATAAGAAATTCATCTCTTTGTTTATCACACATAAAATTTAGAATTAAAGCTTTCAGTTATGATCTAGTAGAGGATTTTTGCAATCTTTGTCTCCAAGTGAACCACTAAAACTGTCAAAACTTTCTACTTTCCATTTAACAGAATATATGTTACTGCTCAGCACTGTCTTCATAATTCCTGCTTCTGATTTCTGAATGCTTACTTTCAGGAATAACTAGGTGAGATAGATCTCAATTAGGAAAAAACCCAACCACTTCACTAAACCTTTCCTTTTCTTCTTTCTAAAACATACGATTTTCCCTGTCATTAATTAATCCTTTAATTTAGGACAGTACTTCATGTATAGTGGTATCAGATAAGACCTGCCACTAACCTTAAAAGAAGAAATAGCAAAAGAAATGGAAGGAACAACAAACAAAAATGGCTTCTGCTATACTTCAGAGAGGAAAATAAAGCTAGTGCTGCACAGTGATGTACACAGTTACACATTTATTTCAAATATCTCACTTTTCAGTGTGGGTAACATGCTGGAATTGCTGTGTATGAGATGATAACTGACTTCTATACTATAATGTCTGACTATTGATAATAACTTGCACAATAATAGAAATCTTAAAAACAAGGATGCAATGAAAAATTATAGAAAATATTGGGATTTTGGCAACTGCCCTGAGACGTATTTTCCAGGAATTGTAGCTCCAAAGTGAATTCAGAATGAACTTAATCTGAAATAATACGCAGTTGTTCTATGCCTGTTCTGTTAAGTCCTCAAAGGGCGTGAGACTGTGTATTCAGAGAACAGCTTTATATGTGTTCACTATATGATGTGACTGGAGCTTCTGAATACAACTGATAGATCTATGGCGATTATCACTAAAAGTCACATCATCTTCCCTTTAATGAAGCTGAATGTGATTAGGACTATGATACGGTCTTCCAAAGACTCCCAAAGGACAGTATAAGACCTTTCTCTTTGGGCTTTTTATTAAGTCATATTGTGGCAATGGCATTTAAATATGTATGCAAAGGCTCTCCTTCTACTATAGAACAGAACGAGAAGAAGATAAAGTGGCAAAGCAATAAAAATAAAATAAATTAAAAAAATCTTTAGTCCTGCCTAAAGCGAATGGGTGAGTAGTGAAAAAGTATGTCTTTACATAGATTAGGAGAGGACAAGAACTACTTAGTGTACAGAACAAGAGGCAAGGGGTACAATCTGAAACACAGAAGGTTCCATGTGAACATCAGGAAACACTTTTTCACTGTGAAGGTGGCTAAGCACTGGACAGGTTGCCCAGGGAGTTTGTAGAGCTTCTCTCCTTGGATATTCAAAAAACACCTGGACATGATCCTGGACAACCAGCTCTAGGTGGCCCTGCTTTAGTGGGATGATTGGACCAGACGACTTCCAGAGATGTCTTTCAACCTCAGCCATTTTGTGATATTGTGATTACTGAGATTTTAGATATCCTTCCTATATGTGAGAAATAAGCATAGCAAAGTAACAAAGAGAAATTAAAGACATTGTGTGATTATGGTTTTCTTAAAATATCACAAGATTAAAGACATTAAACAAATAAAGAAATATATCAAGTAGTTTACATTTACTACTTTTCAGTATGAAATTTTATTAATAAAAGTTTAATCAGTGATTTTTACTACTTGTAGAAGACTCACAGGAACATCTGGTACGTGTCTCTCAACCTTAGAGGTAGAGGCAGAAAAAGATCCCAGGAAGAACCATATGAGGATTAAAAAGAGATAATATATATAACAGACAATGCCACTCCATCGATCATTCAACTGCAACACTTTGTCAGTGTATGATGGGGGCTGTCTTTCCCTGTTCTTGAAGGAGGCAAGAAGAACTCCTATTGATTCCTACTTCTCCCTCTGCATCAGTTCTACTATATCAGATTTTTTCTATTTTTTTTTTCCATTTTTATTACTAAAAAAAAAAAAAAAAAGTAATTTTCTTCTCGATTGCTTAGATTTACTTTCCAGCCCACCTCTGGCTTATCCATACTGTTAACCAACTCTGTGGCATAATTCTAGATGGTTCTAGATGCGACAAATGGTTCTGCTCTAGATATGTCCATACTTTTCAAGAGATAACATGGGCATGAGAATGCTTTTTCTTGGGCTCTTCTGAGGGTTAATCTAGTTGAATGTAGTCTATGCAATGCCACCTGACCTTATGACAAGAGTCTGTTTCCTGACCAGTATTGATTATCAGCATTAATATAACCAATGAATCTAAATCTTTTCACTCACATTCTGTCTTTAAAATTCAGCTTTAAGTATAATGTCCAAAGGGTAGCATCTTGTTTGACTCATTTCTCATCCTGTTTGACTCCTTCTTTATCTGTTCTCACTTCTGTTTGTAGAGAGACAAATTAGAAACAAACCTTTAAATGCTTTGAGCAGACCTAGATGGATAACCAAGGACAGATGACTGCAGTTTAAATGTCTAACATTCAAATTTGAAAATTCAGATTTTTTTTTTTATAATACCGAGACCTAGAGATTTTGCTTTTGATGGGTAAAAACACTCTCTCCAGCAGTATGACTGTAAAAATCTGCTTCCTCAGAGGTGTGATTCCCCTATACAGTCAAGCAGCACCCTTGGGGAATGGTGAGCTGCCATGAGCAAATCATGTCCTTTAAGATACCTCTACTGATTGAGAGTAGTGCTCACTGATCTTTTCTACCGGGTTGTTTCTAGATTTTTTTTTTTTTCCTTAGCAGTCTAGTGTTGTAATGTATAGGCAGTAAAAGGAGACAGAAAATAAAAGTCCCCATGAAAGGAACAAAAACATTTGTAGTCCTGCTGTGGCGAGAGGATAAAAGATCCCCAAGTACAAAGAGACAAGTGGTGAACCCGCATCAATCACCCAGCTATTGTCTTATTTTACTCTCCCCTAGACAGTTATAAAAAATATTTCTTGGGGATTCAGTTGTAAACCAGATTTTATCTTGTGGAACACTGTGTCCATATGTTTTATTAAACAGCAAAAGCAAGACAACTCAGAATGTGAAAGTTAAGTCAACCAGAATTTCAACCTCCAACGTTCGCATGCACAATTCTATGAAGAGATGTCTTTTGAGCACACAGGATCCTTATGATGCACTTACGTTAAAACTTTGCGAATTTACACTTGGGTGAAAGAACAGCTACATATTTTGAGTATTTCAGCCAATTTATAGATACAATATTTTTGCAGCATTTCATAAACATTTTGCCCAACTAAGCACATAGAATATTTTATTTGCTAAAGTTAGGGATTTTGTGCATGGAATCCAGAATGAATTCATGATCTCAGCAGCCCTCTTTCTTGTCAATAGTCTCCTAGGGCTGCATTGGACAGTTTATGCACCTATTCATACTAATTCTCACTAACGCATCACCTTCATTGGCACAGTAATTATGCCTTTCACCATATAATAACCTGATGCATACTAAAGATGTGAACTTATCTGGAAGAGTGAAATTTTAGGGAGGAATATGAAAATAATGGCAAATCAAATAAAATTAGGCTCTACACTTTTAGATATTAAGAGTGCCAAATTAGAATATCTGAAATTAAACTTAATATGGGTTTAACAGGCAAGCCAAAGTGTCTAAGGCTCTATCCTACACAGTGAACGTATAAAGTGGGATTTCATTGCCTAAACATAAATACCAAGTGCTATTTTGCAGATTTCTGAGTGCTTGAGATAGCCGTATAAGCCTGGCAGGTATGATACAGGATTAACAGCAGACATGCACTCTTCTGGTCAAGCACTTACGGGTCAGATGGGATGCATTAACTGACAGAATGTTTCACCAATGCCTATTCGTAAACAGCTGAATCCACATCTAGATCTTAAATTAATGTAATGGAAGTTTAGAAACCTCCCATACATGCTTTTAAATGTAGATGTCAAAATTTACATGTCTACCCACGGAATCTGAATTCAGACTGGTCTTGGGTTACATTAGTTTCTAGAATCATTTGAAGTGATTGGTGGTATTTCATCCAGCTTTTAGGCAGTACTACAGGAGGAATGGGATATCCTTCTAATCTTCAGTTATAGCTGTTATTTCTATGTGCCTGACTTGAATACTCTAGAACTTCAAACTAGGAGACTTACGTTCTGGCAACTGCAATGTATGGTATACCCCAGGTGCCAATACTGGGTCCACTGTTGTGTAACCTCTTAATTAATAATCTGAATGATGGGGTAGAGTTCACCCTTAGCAAGTTTGCTGGTGGCACAATAGCGGGAGGAGTCACTGATTCAGAGGGACCTTGACAGGCTAGAGAAATGGACTGACAGAAACCTCATGAAGTTCAACAAGAAGTGCAAAGTCGTGAACCTGAGGAGGAACACCTCCAGCACCAGTATAGGCTAGAAACTGTCCAGTTGGAGAGCAGCTTGGCAGGAAAGGATCTGGCAATACCAGTGGACAATGTTTAACATGTGCCAACCATATGCTCTTTCCACGAAGAAAGTTAATGGGCTACACGAAAAGGAGAATTGCCAGCAGATCAAGGTTCTTCACCTCCACTCAGCTATGGAGAGGCCACACCAGGAGTACTGTCCCCAGTTCTGGGCGTCTCAGTACATAAGAAGCATGGACATAGTGGAGAGAGTTCAACAAAGGGCCACAAGGATGGTGAAGGGACTGGATCACCCCTTCTATGAGGAAAGACTGAGACAACTAGGACTCTTCAGCCTAGCAAGGAGAAGGCTCAGTGGGAGTATTATCAATGTATATAAATACATTAATAAAGGGTTCATAGCGGATAGAGACAGGTTTTTTTCAGTGATGACCAGTGACAGGACAAAAAGCAATAGACACGATTTGAAACTTCTGTGTTTCAGGTTTTGGCTGAAGATAAGGAAACACTTTTTCACTGAAGGGGTGACTGAGCATAGGTTTCACAGAATCACAGAATTGCTATGGTTGAAATAGACCTTTAAGATCATAAAGTCCAACCAGTAGATGGATTTGGCATTCCTAGGGATGTTGTGGAATCTTATTCTATGGAGATATTTAGAAGTTGTCTGGATGTGGTCCTGGGCAATCAGCTCTAGGTGGTCCTGCATGAGCAGGATGATTGGACCACATGACCTCCAAAGGTCCCTTTCAACTTCAGTCATTCTGCTATTTTGAGAATTATGACCAAATTATATTTCCAGCTTTGTACTATATATCTGTTTGTTAACTGTATTTTTCCATGTCCAGGTTTGATTTGCCACTGGCTGAAAATTAGCAGAGTGACTACATTCCTCATTTCAGACACACAACAGTTCAAACAAAAGAGAATTATGTGATTCCAATCAAAGAGTGTCATTTTCTTATTTATCTTTCTCCAGTGATCTCAGAGATGCAGCATGTAGGATATGCGCCAAATCCAGTAGAAACATCAACAGCTAGAATCTAGGAATTACAGATTAAATTATAAAATATAATTCATACCTAAATTTTGAGCTTAGAAACTGATTCCTAAAAGTACATTTGATCTTTCATGCCGATCTAACTTTTTTTTTCTTTTTTT
>VWZK01009183.1:15258-35945 GCA_013396935.1 Baryphthengus martii | reverse complement strand
CCTGACCTTAAAGAAAAAAAAAAAAAAGATTAAACTTTACAAATATACAATGAATAATTAGAATTTTTTTTCTTTAAAATGAGAGTCATTAATACATACATAATATTAATGAAAATAAATAATTTTACAGGAGAAAGATAAACAACATATTTTATCAATATTCAAATTTTACAGTGAATGTTTTTTGACCTTGAGAAATAACATTATGTGTTACTATTAATCTGCTGGCAGAAATATTTACATGGCACCTTGAATTTTGCAGCTCCAGAAGAATGATTTGGAGCTCAATATATATTATCTTTTTCTACTTCACTGACAATAGATTAAAGAAGCTCTAACCTTACTTGAAAATCTGGTTTATTAAATGCTATCACAGTAATCTTGCAGTCATATCAGGGTGAAAATGTGTTTCAAATTCTGCTTAGGTTTTCCTGTAAAAACAACACATTGGATGATTCCTTTTGCTTAGATGACAAATGAACTCTTTCATCTAATAACAATGCTCATTCATGTACATTATTGATATAGTAAGAGAAATATTTTGATACTGATAGTAATATAACCTCTTTGACATGCTTTCTTTCTTTTCTTTTTTTTTTTTTTTTTTTTTGTGGATCTTTTAGGAATTCTTAAGCACTTCATTTATTATTTCAGAAGTACTTTGCTAAGTACTTCTAATCCTGGTGAAAGATAAGTTTTCCGCTCTTTCTTACGAATTTCACTGTGGATATGGGTTCACCTGTTATAATTCAATAGTACAACTAGGACTAGACCGGGGAGTAAAACTCATCACAATTATACAATCAAAACAATTTAATGTTAATGCCTCTTGAAATGTACTTTCTCTTAACCTTTTGAGAGTGTGAATTAACTTTTAATTAGTTGATATCGTCTCTCTATATGTTGCACCTATGCTTGCTAAGAATGAACGTCTTACTAACAGAAAAATTCAGGTACTTTGTGAGCAATGTCTTTACCTATTTTTCTATGTAAATGTAAGTTGTATATGTTGATTATGCATACAGATGCTAGTTAGTACTTTAATTGTGCAGTAGTTTAAATACCAGGCCTAAACACGATTATATTATGAACTGAAATTAAAGATCAGTTTTGAATTCTCATCTATACTTTATCATAATCTCTTTTTCTTTTCTTTTCTTGTTCCTTTCTGGTATGTGATTAATTTTGAGGACCTAGAAATGTCAAGACAAATCTCATCTTCTATCATCTTTCATGTGAAGAAAAGCTGAACATACAGATTAATGCTACTGTTCAAAATCTCTCTTCTATAAAGATCAGACATTAGTCGCACTTCCCTCCTCATGGTCCTTCTTCCACACTTGCCTTGATGTGTTCCTCAGGGTCTGAGAAAAATCTGACAAGCATTGATTTGTTTTTTGGAGGGCTCCCAGATTGGTTCATAGATTTTGGAGGCAATGTTGCTAAGGCTGACACTGATAACCCTACTGTTACAGCCAAGTCCAACAGAGCTCTGTGCCTTCCTGAGAAGATCTACTGGCATCTAAATAACATATGAACAGCATGATTTATTAGATTACACAAAGCAAATTTCTGCACTCAAACCATATCTCTAGTGTTCTGTCCTTTATTGCCAAGTCATTAACTTTTCTTCCTTAGTTTCCTGTGAAGTTGAGATAAAATACTAACTACTTAACATCTGTGAAGTACAATATAAATGACAACAGGCACCAAAATTACACATTGCCCTGCAGTGTAGTTGGTAACCTAAGGATTTGATTTATTCATCTCTTTCTTAGAAAACTACCTATTTCATTGTCTCGGAAATTTTAGGAAGTGCAAGCCAGTTACAATGTGCCTCGTTGCCATGTTTATAAGGAATGCAGTAGAACTGGAAGCTGTATTCATAGTATTCTCTTTGTAAAAGAAACACAAAATTCTAATATTACTTGCCAGGTCTGAATAAATCAGCAAATCCCCTCCACTGTCAGACTGGCAGAATATGCACTAGTGTGATTGTAAAGACAGAAATTTGGTAGTGACAGTGAACAATTATTCTCCTGGTCTGTCTTACAAATTTGTGTAACAGTGTGCTTAACTAATTGAGTCCTATGTATATAGTGTAATATCTTCAGATTCTTCAATGGTAGGACCCACCCCCAAAAAAAAAAAAAAAAGAAAAAAAACCCAAAAAAACAGTTTCACTCATAAAGATGCCAAAAACTAAGAAGGTTATGCTTTGGCTCCTAGCTATAACACTGCTAAGATTCAGACTCGGTATATCACATCTCTAAAAAAGCAGAGTGATGAGATCCTGTATTTGAATTATCGAAGAAAAGTCAGTTTAAAACCTTAACAATGTTGGTGTAATGCAGAGAAATGGAAATATTTGCTCTCTTACACTGAGCTTTCGCCATAAATAAAATATGATAATCTCTTCTACAGAAGGACCATTGTATAGAATTCAACATACAGAAAAAATGGAGTGAGTTTTCTTGAATGCCAGTATGGTGTGAATTTGCCACCATTTGCATCGACTGAAGATTACAAGTTAATTTGCTTGGTATAATTTGTTAAATGGTAAATGTGTAAATGGTTTAGTCTACAAATTATTTTAATGGTATTTTACCATTTTCAGGACTGACCAAATAGAATACGCAGAATACATTTTCTTGTAATATTGATATTATCAAAATTCCTCAAATAATATTTCCCGGTTTTGTGATTCTTATTTTGATGCAACGATTTCATTATCTCCTCATGTGCATTACAAAAAAGATAACTATAAGTCATCCATTAATTAGCATAGCCTGTATTTTAAATGTATAGAATCCCAAACACAAGCTCTTAATTTTCAATAACTGAAACAAAGAAAACTATGACATGTCCAAATTCTCAGTTTTCTCTTTAAGCAGTTCCTCCTATATTGCAGGAAACTTAGAAAAAGGACTTTTAAAAATCTTATTTCTTCCTCTTTTATTTAAGTATAGGATGCAGCAAGAGTAAAATATATATATCTGAAGTTCATAAAATGATAGAATAGTTGAGGTTTGAAGGGATGTTTGGAGATTGCTCAATTCAAAAACCCTGCACAGACAAGGATCAGCTAAAGCAGGGTACCCAGGGCAGTGTCCGGTCAGGGTTTCAAAATGTTCAGGGATGGAGACTCCACAACCACTCCAGGTAAACTGCTCCAGTGTTCAACTGCCTTCACTGTAAAAAAAAAAGATGCTTCATATGTTTAAACAGAGTTGCTTATGTTTCAATTTGTGCCCATTACTTCTTGTCACTGGACAGCACTGAGAAGTCTAGCTCCATTGTCTTTATTTTTCCCATCAGGCATTTAACACTTTGATAAGATCCCTCCGGCCCTTCTCTTCTCCAAGCTGAAAAATCTCAGCTTTCTCTCACACTCTCTTTGTATGTTAGATATTTCAATTAACTCCATGACTGTTAGCTGAACTTGTTCCAATGCATCCCTGTCTCTCTTACGCTGAGGAGCTCAGTACTTGATCAGTCACCAGAGCTGTGTCTCACCAGAGATGAGTAGAGGGGAAGAATCACCTACTTTGACTTGTTGGCAATGCTCTGCCTAATGCAGCCATGGAAGTTGCTGATCTTTTTTACCATAATATTTTTCCAGCTTGTTATCAGCTTGTCCACCAGGATCCCCAGGTCCTTTTCTGCAAATATGCTCTCCAGCTGGTAAACCACTAGGATTTACTGGTGCGTGGGATTATTCCTTCCCAAAGGGCAGAAATTGGCATTACCCATTGCTGAACTTCATCAAGTTCCTTCTTGTTATTTCTCTAGATTGCCGAGACCCCTCTGGATGGTAGCACAACTAGCTGGTGCATAAACCACTTCTCTTAGTTTTATATTATTAGCAAACTTGCTGAGTGTGTTCTGCTCCATCAGCCAGATCATTACTGAAGCTATTAAGCAGTTTTGGAGGAGGTATCAGCCACTGGGTTACCACGTTGGTGCCTGGGCTTCAGCTGCTCTTTACACTGCTAATTACAACTTTCTGAACCTGCTAGTTCAGCTAATTTTCAGTCCACTTTCCTGTCCACTTCCCTAGTACATACTTTTTTGGCATGTCTATGAGGATTTCACAGGAGAATACTTCAAAGGCTTTGTCAAAATTAAGGTAAATAATGTTCACTATTCTCCCCTCATCCATACCACTCATTTGTTTGTAAAAGACTTTACTAAAGGTTTTATTAAATTTCATTCTTTCTTCATAAATCTCTGTTGACTATTCCCAACCATCTTGTCCTTTCCATACTTGAAAACGGTTTTCAGGGTGATTCACTGTATCACTTTCCCAGGGATCAAAGTGAGGCTGACTGGCATTTAGTTCCTTGGATCTTTTTTCTTGTCCTTCAAGATACCAGTGAGATATTTGTTTTTTTTTTTCTTTCACTCCTTGGCAAGTTGTCCTGATCACCATGAACTTTAAAAGATTATGGAGATTAACCTCAAAATTACTTGCCCAGCTTCCTCAGCACTTGTGGATTCATCCCATTAGGCCTTGTGGAATTGTGTATGTTGTTTGTTTAAATGATCCCTAATCTCATCCTTCTCTACCAAGGGCAAGTACTCCTCCCTCTAGACTTTCTCTAGACAGGGACCTGGCACTTCTGAAGACAGACCTTGCTAGTAAAGGCTGAGGTGAAGAAGGCATTAAGTGCTTTAGTCTTTTCCATGACCTTTATTGCTAGTTCTGCTCTCTTGTATTGCAGTGAACTCATATTTTCCCTAGCCTTCCTTTTGCTGCTGATATACTTGTAGAATCCTCTCCTGTTGCTCTTCATATCTCTCATCAAATTCAACTCCAGATGGGCTTTGACTTTCCTAAACTTACCCCTTAATGTTCATATAGAGTATTTATACTCTTCGAGTCATATGTCCCTGCTTCCACCTCTCACGTGCCTTCCTTCTGTCTGAATTTAATTAGAAGTTCCCTGTTTATCCATGCAGGCTTCCTACTGCTTTTGCTTATTAGTTGCACTAATTATTATCATCAGTAAAAAGTTCACATTAACTTTGTTGGAGTATAGCTAATAAGATTCCATAGTTAGGGTTAGGCTTAGGCTTAGGCTTAGGGTTATTTTTCAAAATAATATAATTAAAAGTAGTTGTTAATGTTTAACAGAGTTGTTCCTATGAGTATCCTTTTGTTATATTTCTTATTCTACTGCAACACAGTTTTCATCAGAGGAAGGTGTATGCTGCATATGCTAAATCACACTAAACATAGATAGTGGCTTGAATGTTGCCTGGAATTCTTCTAAATATTGTTCTGACTGGCAAGCAAAGAAACAATTTAAGCAAACAGAATAATCTACAAGTTGCAGAAAGCTACAAGCTGCAGTCACCTAAGTATATCTCAGCATAGCAGTCAATTCAGTTGAACACAAAAAGGTGCCTAATGCTGCATGAGATACACTAAGGAGACCACAGTGCATTTATGAAGGGCATTCAAACACAACAGAAGTTGACCTAATACCATTGAGAAATTTGTGCCTTCTTGGACTGGTGATCATAAACCAGGTGATGTACCTCAGTCTGCAATCATCAAAAGATGGTATCTATATATGGTTAAATAACTCAAACCATGTCTGCATGTGAGCTAGTTATAACTCTCATCGCGGGCAGTGATGCAGTCAATGGAGTCATGGCAGTCATATGGTGTGTTCAACCTAGCATGACATCTATAGTCTAAATCTGCAAGGACCCCCAGTGGTATTCAGCTGCACACACATAGAGAGCCAATGCCTCTTGAAGCAAAGAACAACATCTCAGCCATGTATACATAGATGGCAGCTATGACATGGCTATGGAATATCTGTGCTCGTCTGGAGTAAAGGCTGGAAGTCAGGTAGTATGCAGGATCTAAATAACCCATCCAGGGAACACTCAAATGACTGAAGACCAGAATGGCTGTGGAACCATAGTGATAAAGTTCCATTGCACCTAAAAGAATACTAAATATATGATTTAATTTTCTAATGTAATCAGATCATGACATTCATGCTCCTAACCTACCATCTGTGACATGCACAGTTCTCATGGATTCTGCATCTTATGTGTTCCATGTAGATGTCTCTGACAAGATAAGGGATCTCAAATGATAACATATGTGTGTGTCTAGACCACTGAATTGAGCCTAAATTTTGGTCTGCTGTTTGGAACTGTCCCATATTCCTAAAACTGTTTTTCTGCCATGGCAATCTATAGAAATATGAGAAAAAGAATTAAACGTAAATACTGTTGATCCTTCTTTTAGCTAACTTGAATGCTACTGCTACTCCCAAAGCTTATGAAATTATTTCCCTTAATTAGAGAAACACTTTGAAAACCAACATTACTAGTACTAGCTGACAGTAAATCTTGCTCCCTTTAAAATGAAAATTTGATGCTTCTATGTCTGGCCATCTGATAGCTAACCATTTAATTTGGTGTCTGGATGTGGATTTAAATGCCTATATTTATGTACTTGACGTAAAACATGTACGTTTACAACCCAGTGAGTATGCATGAGGAGTAAATAACACCTAGCAATGAAATGAAGTTTTCTTACATTCCTTTCCCTTTGCTAGAAGTAAACTATAACAATCCCCTAAGGAAAAGGTGTAATCATTGTTGTGCTTATTCCTTGCATTCTTCTAAGCAAAATTATTAATGTATCATAAATGAGAGACCAGTCTATGATTTGCAAATTCTCTATGCACAAAAATAAGTGTTAATTGAAAACAACTGTAGAAATGTTTAATATAAGCAATACTTCCTTTGAGAGAATAATTTCTAGGCTTTACTAGAACACTATAAAAAAGATAAATTGTATCAATACATTCCTCCTTGCTTGTTTCCTCAATTCTGTTAAATGTTCTTCGTTATATTGTTATGGATCTGTATCTTGTCCAGTGCATCCTGAGGCTTCATATTGTCTGTATCCAAACATGAATAATCTTTTTCTTGCTTGTCACCTTTTGAGAGCTTCCTTTCTTGTTGATCCTTCTGGCAACTTTATTATTAAACAATAAATAGTAATTGTTCCTCTCTTTTAGCCTTATCAGCTAAGACCAGCTGAAAAGTATTACATTTCATTGTATTCTTGAAACTGGTTGCTCCACTTGTTCAAGCAAACCTTCAAAGATTTGACATCCTAAGACTTGTGCATGTATTCTGGATTTCTTTTTTGTGTTCATTACATCTTTGCTTGCACACAGTAATAATTTTTCTCAATAAATATCAGGGATTTGAAAACTAGTCCATAGTCAGCTGCTGTTGGCATTCATACTTTTCTTTGCTAATCATTTTAATAACCCTCAATTTGATGATGAAAAACTAAGATGAGAATTATTTTGATGTGTGACACAGATGAATAACCTTTAAATTTGTCATAAATCGCTATTTGATCACAAAGACTAAGTATCTGTCTTCTTCCATCTTTCACAGAGAGCATAAATAGATCAATTCAAACTGGTATTTTTTAACCATGTTTAGAGCATTTTGTTTAAAAAAATAGGTCATCATTCTGGATTAGAATTGTATCCTTGTTTTCAAATGTCATTTTTTTCTTATTGCATCTCAGCATTTATGGAATACCTAGCACTGACTGGGATCATTTTCTTCCTTTATGAGTCAGATATTTTAATCACTTTCTCTTTCCTTGGTATCTAACTTGGCCTTTCGAAGTTCACTATAGAAAAATCCAACTGCTTAATGTATTTTTATGATTATTTTCCAGACAAAAAGTTTAAAGGGGTTGCACTTCCACAGTTACATTTCATTCAATATCTAAACTCACATGTTATGAATTTCTTTAAACATTTCTGTCATGAGGTCTGGGGTTTACGGGCTATGCTGATATAATAAAATTTAGAAATGTATGTCTTATTTACTTATAACTGTATACTTGATCTTTAGGAAGTCATTTAGGGAGATTCCTAAATGCTCTAGGTCCTTTAAACTAGTTCAGTGATAGATTCATTATTTTGTTTGTTTGTTTTGGTTATTTTTTTTTCATTTGTTTGTTTTTGTGTTGTTTTTTTTCCTGGATAAATTAGAGTGCTAATGAGGCTTTCAAAAAGATTTGAAGTGGCTGATCCTCTTCTGTGTACTTTGGGCAAAAAGCTTATACTGTTTCCAGAAGAACAGTCTTAGTTTGAAAGTCAAAGGCCTGAGGCGTAAATATGGAAATTAAAATCTTTCATTAACAATAAAAAAGGTGACTAATTACCCTTGGCTTTAAATACAGAGAACAGATCAACAGAAAGAATAATCCTCTACAAAGTGAACAAAGTTCATACAGAACTTGAGTTTATTTTCTCTGAAAATTACAGAGGAACTGGGTTTCTATAAAAAGCATGTTTGTGACATTAAAAGCTAGCTAGCGGTGTTCCTGAGTGGTGACTGACATTTTTTTCCAAGTTAACTTTTAACATCCATTTCCAATTTATTTTCTAATCTATGATTATATTGCTGTGTGAAACCCATTTGCACAGCTTTTCACACAGGACTGACTCACCTAACACTAAAAAAGAGAAACCATTTAGCAAATTTGTTACCTTTGTGATCCTTAGGTTCATCACTTACATAGCTGAAAGCTACAGAAAAATTCAAGTACTACACTATGGGCCAAAACTGGTGTTGATATACTTAGGCACGTGTAAGCAGTAGTCATGGAATATTTCAGCTATCCAAATGTCCTTAGTCACAGACTACTTTCTTTTGTCAATAGGTGCATTATCCAGCCTCAAGAATATTAGATCTAGTACTGTTTCTTTGAAAAATGTCTTTTTCTTAGGTAAAACTGGAGCATCAGTTTGTGATTATTTTATAAAGGAATAGCGAATGATTAGAAAAGTATTCCAATAAGAAAGGAAAAAAAAAATTCAGAGGAGAAAAATATCCCCTGATGGAAGGCAGGCCCCTCCCCCCACCAGGTTCGGGAAAGAAAATGTCCCCGGAGGAAAGTGAAGGGGGAAAACTATTTTATTTAACAAGGCAACAAAACCAAACAGAAAAAAAAACACAAGAAAAGGACAGTAGTGCTAGACAAATAAATCGCTATCTGTGAGAGAAGGGAAAAAAAACCTGGAACATGNACAAACAAACCAAGACTTGATGGATTGTATTAACTGTATTGTCCTCTTGTTCATATGCACCTGCAAAATCAGGAAGTTTGCATTTGTGCAGGCTGATTTCCCTTTATTAGGGAAATAGTTAATTTTATTAGCATCCCTATTTGCTTTTTCTTCCTTTTAATCTTTAGAATAGCAGAGATCTGATGTCTTATTTATTTAACTGTTCCATAACGCAAACAACTCCTATAACGTAAACAATTTTCTATAAGGTAGTGATCTCAGGATACAGTCATCAACAGCAGTAGAATTGATATGTTTTACTATGGACTCTGACACTCTGTCTGTCCATCTCTATGTGTAGTTGCTTTAACTGATCAATGCATTTCTAACATGCAAATATTCCATAGTACTCATAACTCAAGATTGTTTTAATATACCAGCATCATTATCCAAATAGGTATGAAGTTTTCACATCTACTGTTATTGCCCTTCAAACCATGAAGGTGACAAAAGTTTTGTTTCTCCTTGGAATGTCTGAAAATTCTATTCCTTCAATAGGAAGTGAAAACCCTCAGAAACCACAACATAAGCAAAATATCCCATTTCAAATTTAGAAATAGGCACAGCTTTTTTCTCTATACATTTATACACAAATACAAGCGAAAAGACACCACAGAGTCAAGCTGGGAGGAATACTTGCTGGCAAATTTAACATACAGAGTGGCAGAATACTGAAGAAGAACTAAAATGGAGTCCAAGTTCAATTACTATCTTCACTTTACATTTCAATAGAAACTACTGAATAGGTGATACTCACCCATCCTTTCCCTACACACACAAACACAATTTTTTTCTGTCTCCAGCTTGGTAAGAAAACAGATGAGCAGGCCAGAAATTTCAGTAGCTAAAGGTAAGATAGGGGCATTCAGAAGGTTCAATAGAGACAATGCTTGCTCTGTCATGGGTTAGATGGATACTGCTTTAATCTCCTTCCTCCAGTTGTGCAGATCCTTCACTGCTGTCCCATGTGTCATCTGCTTCTCTTTCCATTGCCTCCTTTTGTCCATGATTCTAATATTTTTTAATTAATTTTCCCCATTTGATTGATTTAAATCCTCACATCACTCCTCCCAAGCTTGACATTTAATACTTGTTTATTCTTCTTAACACAATCCTATTGTTTCTTATTTGAAGCTTTAAAGAATCAGAGCAGTCTGGTGCTCTGGGTTGCACTATGCCTACAGGCATGACCGTTTATAATAAGTACTAGATGGATTATAATGAAGTTAAGGTATTCTATTATCTGTATCATTGTAATTACTTTGCAGAACATGTCACCAAACAAGCTAGTCTAGATATAGTAAGTGAGATTGTTTTGAGGTTTATATGGCAAGTTTGGGGGGACGAGGGATGAAGGATGACTGATGTGAGAAAAGATCAGGAGCTGCCCCGAGTCAGACAAAGCCAATTCCAGACAGCTCCAAGGCAGACCCACTGCTGGCCAAAGATGGGCCAATCCGCAACAATGGTGATGCCTCTGGTTCCATACTGGAGCATGAGGTAACAACATGAGGAAGAATAAGTGGCAAAAGCAAAGTGTAATGAACTGACTGAAACCCCTCTATTCCCCATCCCCTCTGTGCCATTTGGTGTGAGCATGTAAAAGAGTCATGAATGAAGTTGAGTCAGGGAGAGGGGAGGGGATGGAGGGAAGACATTTTTTATTTTTATTTTTATTTCCCACTATCCCACTCTGTTATTAATTGACAATAAATTATATTAATCTTCCTCTAGTCCAGTTTGTTCTGCCTGTGATGATAATTGGTGATCTTATGTCAACTCACAAGCTTTTCATCTTATTTCTTCCTCTGTCTTGCTGGAGAGGAGGATAGATAGAGCAGCTTGGTGGGCATGTGTCAGCCAGCCAAGATTAATCCACCACAGAAATTCAAATCACTTCACTTCAGATGTCAGAAATGTACCAAAGTTAATTTTCCTGTAGTTTGCATTCTGTTCTCAGGCCAAAACAGTATTTTTTATGATTACCATATTGATCATAATTCTTTCTTTAGAAAGACAGGTTGTCTGTTTTTTATATTATGCAATGGTTTTGGTTTGCATTTTTTTTTCTTCAGAGGATATTCAAAGTTTCCTCCATTTAAAGGCTGAAAAAAGTAGAACTGTTTATTTGTCACAAAATTCTGAGGTCTGCATTGTAGTTCAGCAAAAACAAACTCAAAAGTTGTTCTGATCTGTGAACAATATTTGCCTATTTCCACTTTGTCATGATCCCTCTACATTTCATCCCAAGTGATTAAGAATTATTTTACCAGCTAGATACAGACACATAAACTCATCAGCTTTTATATAAATCCTGAGGCAACTGAAAGAATGTAGCTTTCAATTTAATTATCAGTTGCATATATCTAATTCTGCACACCATTTGCATCTGTTTCTACCATTCTTATTCCTAAAGAGACATATATTGTTCTGTCAAAGATTTAATGTTTTTATACAACTTAGAAAATATGGACGAAACAACGATGATTGTCAGTCTCATAGGACAGAAAAAGTCTATTTTCTTATTCTATTGCCATCCTGTAATACAATGTCTCATAAATCAAGTGTTATTTCTGGGGGCGGCGGGGTGTGTTGCAGTGTAACTTTTATTGTTGTACACTTATGTGTAGCATTTACTTATATTTTTACTCTGTATATAAAAAATAATTGCTTGCTTTACCTTTCAGTGCCTTTTCATTTTGACCATTTTAATCATCCAGAGGTTGCTTGGGAGGTCACTTTTCCTAGTTTCCTTATTAACGTAAACAAGATTCCTGATATGGAGTGAAAGATGGAAAAACCTTGAGGGGAATGATAAGAGAGGGATGTGACATAAGCAAAATTATTCCATTTTTTATCTGTTGTGTAACAGTTGAATAGTTTCACCCAAAGCTCATAAATAGCCTTTATGCCTGCTGGCTGTAACTCTGAGTAAAGGCTGGAACATAACATGAAAAAGATACGTAAACTGTGTACATGTCTTATCTGAAATAAATGGTTATGGCTACAGTTTATTTACCAAGTGGAGTCCCATTCTCATGCCTTGCAATTAGTACACCAGAGCAGAGAGCATTTGAGATGTATTGCTAATTAATTGTTAATAACCTGCTGGGAACATAACTAAGACAGACACTAAATTGCAAAGCCGGTTATCAGGAGAGGCAGAACAAATGATTTAAAGGTTTTAATCAGAACTCTGCATACAGCTTTCTTCCTCTCTATGTAATGTGTACATATATCATACAATATCAAGAAACTTGCATCCATAATGTGAATGCCAGCTGAAAAGTTATATATTACAAATTCTGGGAAGTCCAGCACACTTAAGACTATGTTCAGTAATCAAGAGAGACAATTATGTACACATGTAGATAATTAAAAATACACTTCAAGTAGAATTAAGTCTAACAGTCAGAAAGTCTGTCAGAACACTGGTAAGTGAGTTCACCAAATTCTATCGGGAGAAAGAGTTGGTGACAATACAGACAACCAACCATAATAACTTTGAAATAATTTATAATTGCCTTTTGAAGTTTAAGGATATGGTCAGGGTAAGAAAATAACTCTCATGCACTTAAAGCTATCACTAACCCTCAAGCTTTCACTGCTGAAACATATTCTCAGAGTTCTAGTGCCTTTAATAAAAGAATAAAGTATCTGTAAAGCGCACCAGACATCCATGACTGGAAATATATGATAATTATTGCCTACCTGCAGAACATAGTTGGTTTGCATAGAAGCAGATGTACAGAGGTGCAGAAGTAATCAAACTGGTTGGAAACCATTGAGATTTTTGTTCTGGTCTTGCCAGGTATAATAAATTAATAAAAATGGTGAAGGGGAGGGGTAGAGTGAAAAGGAAAAAAAGCAAGGGGGGCAGAGAGACAGAAAAGGATCTTTCGTAAGACACAGACATGCTGAAAGTCAAGTATTTGAAGAAATATTGAAAAACAAAATATATTTTTTGGAAACTGAAATTTTAACTAATCTGGCATTGCTGAGCATAGCGAGACACCCACCTTGAATATCTTTTATTCCTGTTCACTTATATGATGAAATTATTTTGACTTGGGCAACTCCAGCAACAGTCTTTCAAGAAGCCTGAAAAAACCCGTAGAGAAGTCCATGACACTGACTAATCAAGAAATGACCTAAGCAAGGAAGCAGAAAACACAGAAATCTAGAATCTAAGATCTGTCTAGGAAATTTGAAAAATGTTTATTTTATAAACTGGAGAGCAATGGAAGCTGGGCAGACTGAGAGTGGCTTATTAAAAGTTTCAGATAGACTGTACGGGGACAAGCTGGACATTTAACTGAAAGGCAATTAAGATGACAGTAATTCAAAGAAAATACTAACAAAGTAGAGAAGCTAGACAAAAAAAAAGATGCTGTCCATCCAGCACAAAAGTTTTCATGAAACTGGTTTGTTCTTTCCATTCATTACAGACTGGTTCTATCAACATTATCTATTACAAAATTGCTCTTCTATAACATTTTTTCTCAACTATAAATTTCCATGTTTGAATACTCTTTTTCTGTGTCAATACTTTCTAATACAGGAAAAAAAATCACTAAAAAATAATGTTCTATGCTGAGGAATTCTTCCATTATAACTACCAGGTTCTTCCACTTCTCTTTCTACTTTCTCATTTTAACCACAGAAAAAGAACACGGTGAATAGCAGTTTTCCTGAAATTTTCCTTTGGTAGGACCCACTCCAACAAATCCATGTCCTTCCTGTGTTGGGGGGTCCAGAGCTGGACACAGTACTACAGGTAGGATCTCACAAGACCAGAGCAGAGGGGCAGAATCACCTCCCTTCACCTGCTGGTCACTCTTCTTTTGACGCAGCCCAGGATGTGATTGGCTTTTTGGGCTGTGTTCGAACATTGCTGGCTTATATTGAGCTTTTCATCAACCAGCACACCCAGTTCTTTCTCCTCAGGGTTGCGCCAAGTCCATACTTTGCCCATCCTGTACTTGGGCTTAGGATTGCCTCAGTGCCAGTGCAGGACCTTGTACCTGGCCTTGTTGAACTGGATGAGATTGGCATGGACCCACCTCTCAAGCTTGTCCAGGTCCCTCTGGATGGCATCCTTGTGTCGATTGCACCACACAGCTTGGTGTCATCCACAAACTTGCTGAGACTGCACTCAATCCTACTGTCCATGTCACCTACAAACATGTCAAACAGCACTGGTCCCAGTACTGATCCCTGAGGAACACCACTTGTTACTGGTTGCCACTTGAACTGTTGATCACAGTTCTCTGAGTGTGACCATCTAGCCAATTCCTTATCCACCAAGTGGATTAAATCCATATCTCTCCAATTTAGAGATGATGTGTGGGATAGTGCTGAAAGTTTTCACAAGTCCAGTTAGGTGACATCTGTTGCTCTTCCCTTATCCACTAATCCTGTTACTCCATGGTAAAAGGCCAACAGAAGACCCATCAGAACAATACATGGCTCCCAGTCTAATGTCACTGGTAGACTTTGGGCTCTTTGATCATGGGTCATCCATGACACCAAGCCTGTTGGCAACAGATAGGGTACACGTGTCTCAAAGGAGGGAAATGATTTTTTCACAGCAGTTGGCTGGGTTCATTGAAAGAGCCTTAAACTAGATTTGAAAGGGGAAAGGAATAAAACCAGTTTTGTTGGTGATAAGCCCGGGGACAGCACATCAGTGTTTGTGGGATGACATGCTAGTAAGGTCCTTAAATCTGCCATCCCATTGGAAGAAGGGGACAGAGCACCATATGACAGAAAAGACAGACAGGATATTGATGGGCTATAACTCATGTTAGCATCTAGGAATGGTCAGGTAGGAATTAGACCTTCTCCCCCCCAAAATGGATCAATTTCCAACTGAAGTGCATCTATACCAGCGTACACAGCATGGGCACCCAACAGGAATAGCTAGAAGCCATTGTGTAGCAGGAAATCCATGACATAGTTGTCATCACAGAAACATGTTAGGATGATTCGTAAAACTGGAGTGCTGTCTTGGATGGCTGTAGACTCTCCAGAAGGGACAGGGCTGGAAGCAGAGACAGTGGAGTAGCTCTGTATGTCAGAGGGTGCTTGATTGTCTTGAGCATAAAGATGATGAACATAGTGTTGAGAGTCTATGGGTAAGAATCAGGGGGAAGACCAACAGGGCAGATATCGTGGTGGGAGTCTGTTATAGACCACCCAACCAGGATCAAGAAGTGGATGAAATATTCTACAAGCAGCTGGGAGATGTCTCACAATCACTATCACTTGTTCTCACAGGGAACATCACTTTACCAGATGTCTGCTGGCAATATAATACAGCAGAGAGGAAACAGTCCAGGAGGTTTCTGGAGCATGTGGAAGATAATTTCCTGACACAGCTGGTGAAGACCGCCTGCTAGGTCCGTAGTTTACAAACAGAGAAGGACTTGTGGGTGACATGAAAGTTGGAGGCTATCTTGGGCACAGTGGTTATGAAATGACAGAGTTTTAGATTCTTGGAGAAGTAAGAAGTCAATAGAACTGCTACCTTAGTCTTCTGGAGGACAGACTTTGACCTTTTCAGAAGACAGGTTGATGGAGTCCCCTAAGTATTATTCCTGAAGGGCACAGGAGTCCAGGAAGGCTGGATATTCCTCAGGAGAGAAATCTTAAAGTTGCAGGAGCAGGCTTTCCTGATGTGCTGAAAGATGAGACAGAGGGCAAGATGACAAGCCTGACTGGACAGAGACCTTTGGCTGGAACTCAGGGAAAAAAAGGAAAGTCTATGGCCTGTGGAAGAAGGACACTCAGGAAGACTACAAGGGTACTGTGAGTTTATGTAGAAAGAAAATTAGAAGGGCCAAAGCCCATCTACAACTTAATCTGGCTACGACCATAAAAGACAATTAAAAATGTTTCTATAAATACATCAGCAACAAAAGGAGGCTAAGGAGAATCTGCATCTTTTATTGGTTGTGAGGGGAAACAGAGTGACCAAGGATCAGGAAAAGGCTGAGGTACAGAATGCCTTCTTTGCCTCAGTCTTTGATAGTAAGACCAATTGTCTTCTGAGTGCCCACCCCCATGAGATGGAAGACAGGGATGGAGAGCAGAATGAAGCTCCCATAATCCAAGATAAAACGGTCAGTGACCTACTACACTAATTAGACACATACAAGTCAATGGGTACCAGACAGGATCCACTCAAAGGTACTGAGGGAGCTGGGGAAGCACTCATCAGGCCATTTTCAATCATTTATCAGCAGTTCTGGCTAATCAGGAAGGTTCCAGTTGATCGGAGGTTAGCAAATATGACATTCATCTGCAAGAAGGGCCAGAAGGAGGATCTGGTGAGCTACAGGCCTGTCAGTCTGACCTTGGTGCCAAACTCCATGACCTGAGGTTTATGATATTTTGAGGATATATTAGTGTCCTAGTATTACTCCTCAGCCTGAAACCAATACACCAGGTTTAGAGGTGAAATACATTAGGTATTACATAAAAGACATTCATTAATACAGAAATATATTTGAAAGGGTAATGACTATGCATCTAACCATCTGTGAGCCCTTGGAATGAGACGTCACGGTGAACACAGGGTAGCGTAGCCACAAGAAAGACCCATAGCTATCAATGGCATATAATCTAAAGTTTATTGAGATGCATATAGCAGGTAGATAGCAATTTCTGGTTTAAAACTGCTATTCTGCAACACACTCTTCAGACTCATATCAATCAAAGCCTTGACCCCTTCAATTCAGCTGTGACCAGCAGCTTGGACTGAAGGGAGAGGACACTTTCTAAATATCATTCAATATGTCAGGTGGTGCAGAAGTTCCATCGTGGGCTCAAACATATCCACAGTGTTGGATGCACATATAGGATGTTCCCCATAATCCAGCACTATTGTCTTCACGCCATGTTGCTTTTCTAAATTAGATAATTAGATGCAGACTCCATTGATCACACCATTCCAGGCCAACTTATTTGATTTTCTCCACATGTAAAAGTCTCTTAGAACGTGTTACTGGGTTTTCTACTACCCACTGGCTTCACTCCACAGTTGCGTCATAAAGACATAAAATTAACAGGTCATCTATACATTTATTTATTTTTTTTGTCCCTACACATATCTAAACCATTAGTGCAGCGCAGACACAGTCCAGATTTCACTGGCAGTGTTTCGAGGTAGGCCTCCCCATAATAAGTATTTGTGTTTGGTTTATTTTTCCAGTGTATACTAGAATCATCTCACTAATTCAAGCCAGGAAGATATCTACAAGAACAGGTTTTAACCTCTAACAGTGTAGGATCTGCTTCTGCCATCTACAGAAAGTGCATGACGTAAGTAGATGGACACAGTTAAACATCTATAATTCAGAAGTATGAACGTGAGTTTTTTGGTATACCCTTGAATCAAACATCTAAAATACAAGAAAATACTGTACTCTTTAATGCACAAGTTTTGAATTGCTCTCAAAATGCTTCAGTTTGTTTCTGCTTGGGTTTCATGTGATGCTGTCTACCTTCCACAGGCCTGGGAATGCTTGCCAGTATTCCCACATCTTACACTAAAGAAACACTACTTTCCTTTAGACTTTGTATGTATGCTGCTTTGGGGAACTGGACAGCTTTCTTCCATCCCAATTTTAAAAGATTTTTCCGACACCTGTGATGGCATTTAAAATTGGCGGTATGCATCTTCTGTGTTTAGTTTTTAGAAATATCTATTATCTTTAAATAAATTATGACAATAAATCAAATCCAAACAGATTTAATGTCAGAATACAACAGAGTTCTGAGAATACCTTTTTTTTTTCAGTGCCTTAAGCTATTTTCTCAACCCCTTTAGCTATTTGCTGAAATAGCCCAAGGGAAGTGAAACAGTCCTAAATCATTTAGTCACGGGTAATCCTGAGAGACTGGTGACTAGAGTTACTGTAACTAGAGCTAAAGCATTAAGTAGTGGTAATCATTGTAGAATCTCATTTAGCAGTATCTTAGAAATAATAACACTAAAATAAAACTTTACTTAGATTAAAAAAGTAGACAAGAAAATGAAAAAGATATTTTCAGTCTCTTTACTATAAAAGGGATTACTATTTATAATAAGTAATGATAATCAGTATTCAGTACCTAGAGAAATGAAATCTCCATGTATTTGAGATCTATTGTAGGAAGAAAAAAAGAAATTTAAATTATCATTAATTTTGGAGTGAGTGAACACTACGCATTAGAACAGGCTCATGGGAGCCATACAGTTAAAAAAACACCCGCTTCTTCCCCTAAATCACAAAGACAAGAGAAAATAATTATATTTTCAATGTACATAGATTATTTGAGCAAATCAGATATAATTCAAAGGCTGGAATCAAAGCTTAAATTATAAAAAAAAAGGGAGGAATGTTTTCTATCTGAAATAATAATGTAATTTAGAAATTACAAAAGTCTTTACTTCAAAGAACCAACTAAATACAAGAACTACTCAATGCATGGTTATCAGAAATAGCAAACCTGCAACAAAATTTGTGAAATATATTTGGAATAATGTCATAGATAGGAGATGAGAGTTTGACTCTGGCCATCCCTGATTATTCACAGAATGTGTGAATAAAAGGAGAAAAGGTTCGGGGTTTCTTTTGTTTTGGTTTTTTTTCCTCTTCCTGCTCTGCTCTTCTTCTGGACCCATTACATACATTGGGGTACATTTTGTCTTTATTATGTTTCCATTAGACAATGTATTCAAAGGCGTCATTTTGTTCAGGACTCTAATTAAAATTGTTTGGTTTTTTTTTTTTTTTGGGGGGGGGTTTACAGTCTGACTGTAACCAAAAATATGAATTCTCCAGGAAACCACGATGCCTAAAAAGTCTCGTGTTTCCTTTTTGTTAGTTGGTTGGGACAGCGCTGCTATTCTGTTAACCATACCCATGGGGATCTGGTAACACCCATCTTGCCATTTAATCCCCCAAAACTGGATCTCTCGTTCAGGTCCCTTGACCTTGCTTCATTTTATGGCAAAACTGGCATCTAAAGAATTTCAGTTATTTTCTTACCTTTCTAAAAACCTCTTCTGCTGTATTACCCCATATGATGATGTCATCAACATATTGCAGGTGTTCTGAAGCTCCACCTTTCTCCAGTGCAGTCTGAATCAGTGCATGGCAAATGGTGGGGCTGTGTTTCTACCCCTGACGCAGTTGATTCCAGGTGTACTGGACTTCTTTCCACGTGAAAGCAGATTGTGGACTACACTCTGGTGCTACAGCAACAGGGAGAAAAGCATTAGCAATGTCAGTGGTTGCATACCACTTGGCTACCTTTGACTCCAGCTCATACTGGAGTTCTAGGATGCCTGGCACGGCAGCACTCATTGTTGGCGTAACTTCATTCAGGCCATGATAGTCCACTGTTAGTCTTCATTCCCCTTTAGTCTTTCAAACTGTCTATATGGGTCTGTTAAAGATGAGCAAGTTTTGCTAGCTGCCCTTTACACAATCACAGAATGCTAGGGGCTGGAAGGGACCCTGAAAGATCATTGAGTTCAACCCCTCTGCCAGAGCAAGATCACCTAGAGCAGGTTACACAGGAACACGTCCAGGCGAGTTTTGAATGTCTCCAGAGAAGGAGACTCCACAACCTCTCTGGGCAGCCTGTTCCAGTGCTCTGTCACCCTCACTGTGAAAAAGTGTTTCCTTGTATTTAAATGGAACCTCCCATGCTCGAATTTGCACCCATTGCCCCTTGTCCTGTCATTGGGCGTCACTGAGAAGAGTCTGGCTCCATCCTCCTGGCACTCACCCTTTGGTCCTCTAGTTGATGAGTCAGCTTCTGGATAGGAATTACAGAGTCTCAATTGATACTATATTGTAATCAATGCCCTATTTTAGTAGCAATTTGCACCTTTGGATCTTCAACCTTCATCTGTCCCACAGCAGCAGACTCCTCTGAAAGTTTAGGCAAGACAGTCAGCTATTTCATGGCCCCAGTCTCTACAGCTGCGGCATTCAATATCCTCCTTAAAGGGATATATATTCAGCTGACAAGAGTCACCTCCAGAGACTGAGAGTGTTGTTCTTTCTCACAAGCACTTGGTCAATGACTCCGTGTCTGGCCAGGGATCCCAACTGCCTGGCTTCTCCAAGTTGATGGTATTGGACTCTAACACTAACACTAGAGGCAATGTAGGCCCACTGATGAATGAGGTGGGTGCCCTGGTGACAGAAGATACAGAGAAGGCAGAGTTACTGAATGCCTTCTTTGTCTCTGTCTACTCTGCCGGAAGCTGTCCTGAGGAGCCCCGTACCCCTGAGGCCTCGGAGGAAGTCAGGACAATAGAGAAGTTTGCCTCGGTTGATGAGGACTGGGTTAGGGACCAATTAAGCAATCTGGACATCCATAAATCTATGGGTCCAGATGGGATGCACCCGCGGGTGTTGAAGGAGCTGACTGAAGTCATTGCTAGACCACTCTCCATCATCTTTACTAAGTCGTGGGAAACGGGAGAGGTGCCTGAGGACTGGAAGAAGGCCAATGTCACTCCAGTCTTCAAAAAGGGCAAGAAGGAGGACC
>VWZK01009182.1:508924-529317 GCA_013396935.1 Baryphthengus martii | reverse complement strand
ACTACCCTCCACTGCAAGTACCAGGCTCCGGCACTCTCTGAAGCCAGAGACCTGAACACCCGCATGTTTGCCTGGGGCCTCAGGCTGGGTGCCAATAGATTTACTAGCAACAGCCTTTCACCAGTAGGTAACCATGGCTGAATCTCAAGCGACTGAGACCTTGCAACTTGGGGGTCAGTTGGGATGAGCCCACTTGGCCTCTGACCACTTAGATGAATCGTGCTTACCTTCTACACCAGCAGAGGAATAGCACCCTGCTCTATAAGCTGCAGCAGCACCCAGGACACACACAAGTGTGGGTTGATTGACTGGATGATCTGTGCTGCCTTCTTATACCTGTGGCCTGTTCAACGGAGGGTGGTGCTGACTCCGCCCAGGCCCTCTCGGCAGCCCGCCCACCAGAGGGACAGTCCTCAGCACCAACAAGAGCTTTTCCCGGCTCAAAAAAACCTCCAAAGCAGAACTTTTTTTCAGTTCTTTTTGCAACGGGTCCCTTCTACTCCCCAGAGTAGGGAAGGGATCTAGAAAAATATCTGGTAACATGCAGTTGTGTGAGGTATTTGTGCCGAGCAGAGATTAGTCAATATGGCCACTAAGACCTAGAGGGTGATTCAGCTAATCAGGCACCCCATGTCAGGGTAAACACTGCACCCCTGCTCCCAGGACTCATAGGCATCACCAAGTTATGCAAAAGCAGTTTACACAATACCCACTTGTCCCAGACTCATGTAACCAGAGCGGGTGTGAAAAGACCTCAGAGCTGACTGTACTGTTCCTACTAACTGTAGAAGTAGACAGCTTTGTGCTTTAGAAAATGCAATCCTAGGTCAAGATCTCCAACTTTTTGAGAGCTCAGAGGTCCAGGCTTACACTAGTCAAGCTTACTGCCTGAAGATAGTTGAAGAGATTTCTGTTTTATTATCTTTTTCTAAACTCACGGAGCAAATATAAAAATGAAAAAATATTTTGACAAAGGGAATTGGAAATCACTTATCAGTGAGGAAGTAAAAAAAAAATTCCTAAATTTAATTTGATTTTATTTTGAAACATGCATTGGTAGTCTTTTTTTGTCCTCTGGTTAATAGCTGGTGTCTTTATTCTTTGTTACAGTATTGCAGGAATCCTGATGGAGATGTGAATGGACCTTGGTGCTATACAACAGACCCAAGAAAAGCCTGGGAGTACTGTGACATTCCCAAGTGCCGTAATTATTCCTTTAAAGACTAGTGCCTTCCTTTCCTGTAATCTTTTATGGCAACTGGAGAACATTAAGTGATTCATCTGAAAGATTAACCTAAGACAGTGCAATAGCTTTAGATTGAAAATTAAGGCTATGGGGAAGTGATATTGAAAATCTGTGTCTGGAGTCTTAAGAATGGTGCTTATTCCTTGGAAGGTCCAAAACCAGCACAAGATGTAGCTGGAGCCCAGTGAAGCTCGTGGAGGTTGTGAGCCAAGTGTTTCAAAACAGAGCTGCTCCTGCAGAAATTTCCTCTGCTCCTACCTGGTCAACCTGAAAAAACTCTGTGTGTGGTCAGGGTGCACACGGGATGCTCTTATCCCAGCAAAATGTTTGCACATCCAGCTCATGTGGCTCTGATTCTGTCTTGACTGTAAATCAGAATTTCCCTCTGATATTGTACAGTATCAGATGTCTGGAAAGTTCATCTGATCCTAAATATTTAACCAAAACCCTTTGTCTGTGTTACCAGTAATCAAGCCGTTGTACTCTGAATGAGGTGGTGTAACAAAGTGTACAATGAGAAAGTTTTACAACATTTTGGTTTCAAGTCTTTTCATGTCTATCAGCCAAAAAAAAAAAAACTACACCAGGAAGAGAGGTATTTCTCACTGAATAGAAGAGTGACTTTTTTGCTGCTCTATCATCTTGGCTGTGAGCAGCAGGAAATGTGCTCTCCTCAAAAACCCAAAATGGAGCAAACAAGGGAAACAAAGATGTTTTATAACATGTACATACTGTAACTGTAAAAATGCTACTGTATTGAATGTGTTGGGCTGGGACTATTGGGGGGTGGTGAAATGGAGTATTCACACAGTTATTGTATTCATTTTGAAGATCCAATATCTTTTTTTAATTACTTTTTTTTTCTTGATTTGTTCAGCTACAAAAAGGAGAAAATGTAGCCTTTGCCTTCAATTTTATTAGTTAGCTCCTTTTGCTGACAACAGATTTGAAATTCTGTATTGATAAGAGTCTGTTTCCCATGGCTAAGTAGGAACTACCTCTTTTTAATAACTCAGAGGTATCTGAAGCACCAAAAGACCCTGAGATAAGAGTGGACAAAATTTTGTTCCACTGAGACAGTGATTGAATTCCAGATGCTGTACCACCAAGATTAGTTTGAAAGCAGCTACCAGTGCAACTTTTACATTGCTGGCACCTGCAATAGTACATTTAAAGATGGTTGGACGATTTATTTTTTCTTTCTCTCTGTTTTCTTTTCCTTCCTCATCTGTTGGGTTTTTTTACTATCTCACTGTCAATCTATTCATGTGTAATTTGCTGACAACTGAGATATATATGAGAAAAAAATTTTGCCAGGCATTTTCAAGTGTTCCAGATGAAGGTAACCTAAAAAAATATAGGTAGAGCATGGCATGTAACTGCCTGCGGAGAATCAAAAGCTGAAGCAACAGATATAACAGGTTCAGCTTCTAGTTTTCTGAGTGCATAGCAAATGTATAGCTAATATGCCAAAGTTCCTTATTGTGATTTTTTTTCCTTATTATTCTGTAGCTCCTGCTCAGTACGAGTGTGGAAAATCCAAGTTCAGACCAAAGCTGTGTGCTCAAAGGATTGTTGCTGGGTGTATTTCAATTCCACACTCCTGGCCCTGGCAAATCAGTCTCCGGAAAAGATATGGCCAAGGGTATGTGACTGCAGCATTCTAAACTTGATTTTAATTTGAAAATAGTTCAAGGTTATATGTTATGTGTGCTAATCTTAAAGAAGGTCACCTAGACAACCAACAATGCTCTGTTTGTGATAAATACTTGTGGAATCAAAACAATCACTAATTTCAAAAATGCTTTCACTAAAGGGCAGAATGAGTTTAAATCTGTCACTATATCCTACAGTAGAATCAGTATCCTATGAGTAGAAGCAACAGTTTGATGTTCAGCTAGTACAGGTCTTGATCAATCCTTCCACGTAAGTTATTGATCACACTGGCAAAGTTATTAGCAAAATTAGGAATCAAAGCTGGTTGTAGAGCTTTCTGACTCTGATTAGAGCTGGATAAAAGCCAGATGCTCTAAAACAGTATACATTACTGCACATAAGGTTTTCGAGTAACAGAAATACTGATTAAGAGCAAAGATCTAAGGGCTTTTATACAAGGCCTTCTAAAAATGTCCACACAACACTACTATCACTACAAGAAACATTGTTCAAGGAAAGTAAAATGTTGATTCTTAATGAAAATGTGGAATAATGTCTTTAATTTATAAAGGCATAAAATTAGAAAGATTACCTGATGACCTCTAGTAGAATTAACTTCCCCACCTTAAACCAATGCCCTTTTTGTGCCTTTCTGCTCTATTACAGTTTTGACCTGCATTTCTGTGGGGGAACTCTGATAGACCCTCAGTGGGTTCTTACTGCTTCTCACTGTATAGAAAAGTAAGTAACTGTTACAGCCTGCACAAGCATTTTCTTACACTAGATAGAAAATCAGAAGAGAAACAAAATGGACCCAATAACCAGACTGAGCTGTTTCTCTACTCAGCTTGCAAATAGTTGAGAATTAAGCCAATCTATCACTCACTAAAGCATAGTTTTGACTCATGGAAAAAAAAAGAGCGACAGTGATAACTTTTGCCAACTTCATTTCATGTGCCATAATAAGGGATTAAGAAATTAAGCTTGCACCAAAGATGGTTTTATTTTTCTGTCTTTGCCAGAACAAGGTGTCTGATAACATCGTAAGTTGTCCGTGTCCTGGGTGTGTGTTTATCAGCTCACCATACGCAATCGTTTCCAATAGGTACCCACGGCCATCTGCGTATAGGGTGTATCTTGGATTACACAGAGAAAGAGCATCAGAGGCATCAGTGCAAAAACGAGATGTTGAGAAGTTGATCCCGGAGCCACATGGGGCAGACATTGCTCTGCTAAAACTGAGCAGGTACCCTTTCACCTGCAGTGTTCCTTTCTTCTGACTGGACAATCTGACTAAATAGTGGTTGCTGGTGTTGTGGAAATGTGTCTTTCTATATATACTGTATTCAATAGGTGATTTCAGACCCTTTCTTTCTTCCCTTTCTGCAGAAGCTCCAGTGAAAACCAAGGTGATTCAGCTGCAGGGCTTCAGAAAGGGAAAGGCCTACCTTGGGAGGGGAGGAGGGCTAAGGACAATAACCCAGGCTGGCAATGCAGTGGGTGACTAGCTGCTGGGAGGTGAAGTAGTGGCAGTAGAGTAGGAGGAGGAGCCTTCAGTCTGTGTTTCTACATGGTTCTGCCTAGGATAAGGTCATGAGGGTTGAAAGCTGCAGTATTAGCATGATATCACCTCAGACCCTTCCCATGCTGCTGTGGAGAGAATTCTTTCAGCAGGTCTGTCCAGTGTGCAGACATACAGTACACATTTAATACAATATCCAGTATGGCCCTTCTTGCACCAGTTTACAGTCATATGAAGCTCTTGCTGAAGCACTGTGCAATCAAAAATATTATGACCATACAACTGCAAGCAGACGTCAGCGTATGGTGCTTGTGCCTTCATTTCTGTGGCTGCAATGCATGCTCAAACCAGATGCAGGATCAGAACAATTAGTATGGTGTCTTAAGGAAGCCTAGCCTTAGCCTGACCCAAAGACATGTCAGACTGACCCAAAGACTTGTCAGACAGACTGTGTGCTGTGTCCAGTTTAAGAGTGATTTATAAATAGACTGGATGCAGACAGAGGGAGCGAACACCTTTGTGTTAAATTCCACTAATTTATATCCCCTAACTAGCTTTGTAATTAGGTTTTGTTGACTATGCATTAGCCTAAGTAAAAGCATTCTCTTGGATTTTTGTCAATAATTTTAGTATCAAAAGCCTCTAACTGTTCTCCATTTCGGATCTTTTCCTTTTGTGTATCACATTCTGAGGGATTAGAGCCTAAAACAAAAGTGGTTTTTCAAATCAGAAAAACCCTTTATCTAAAGCTCAGAAAAAGAGGCTGTATATAAATTTTTTTTAGAAACCTGAAAGTGGTATCAGGTATAAATGTGTTAATGATTGTTCCTGTATGAGTCTCTTGTTTGTTCCTTTCAGCCCAGTAATCATCAATGATCATGTAATCCCAATTTGTCTGCCAAAAGAAAATGCTGTGTTAGGAGGAAGAGAGGAGTGCTATGTGACAGGCTGGGGGGATACAAGAGGTAAAACAGCATTAATACATCTGAAAGTTCTATGTTTGGAAACTGATATACATCTGCATCCAAAGCGTATTCTCTTTGTGTCAAAAATACCTCACAAAAGTTTGCATGCATACCTATTTCATCAAAATCCACTGGCTAGTGCCACGCTTTCCACTGTGTCCCTTGGATATACATTCTCCTAAATTACTCAGAGCCATGTAAACTGAAATCCCCTAAAGAAACACTAAAAGAGGAGAATAAGACCAGAGGCATTGCTTACTCTTATCTCTCGGTCCACTCTGCTTTTCCCCAAAGTGGGCTATACACAGTCAGAAGGAAAGTTTTTCTATATTTATTTATAGATTTATGATAGATTTCATGAAGGTGAGTTTGCTCATTCTCTTGAATGATTGTTTTCTCCCAACGAGCCTGGTTCAGAAGACTTTACACAAATATAGACATAACTCTTATTTTCATAACGTAACACTATGTTGTGCTTGAGACAGGTATCAGTACCTTCTCTGACTCCTTTTTTTTCTGCCCACCATGCCATTTTCAGCTGTTTACTTCCTACTTCTTCTTCCACAGGGAAGAATACTCATATGTAGAAAAGTAAAATGGCTTGGGAATGACTTCCACTAATGACAGTGGGTATTGGATCCATGGGGATGTACTGTGGGAGAAGGAAGATCTATCAGTGCAGCGTGGATTTTGATGGGTGGTAGAGGATGATAAGTACCATGACACTGATAATGCTTACTGATTTTGATATCACTTCATATTGCATATGGGAAACATATGCATAGTGCATAAACTCTATGCTTATTTTAATGTTTGTCCAAATCCTGATATTTGTTTTGTGAAAAAGTTAATTTGTCTATGTCATTTGTTCTGTTTGGGTTTTGTTTTCATCTGCAAAGGAACTGGTGGTGATGGACTCTTAAAGGAAACTGGCTTCCCAGTAATTGAGAATAAAATATGCAACCGTCCTGAATTTTTGAATGGCAGAGTCAAACACAATGAGCTCTGTGCTGGGAATATTCATGGTGGCACAGATAGCTGCCAGGTAAGAAAGTTTGTGAGCATCAGAGTTGATTGTAAGCACATTCAAATCAAACAGAGCTTTTTTTCCTGGGCTTTAGAGGCTCAGAATTAGCCTAAGGATGTTGCCACACCATGTGGCATATAAGATGGAAAAAGCGCATGAGTTCTGCTCTTCCCTTGTTCCTTTTTCTGCTGCTAAGAAGTGGGGCAGGTAGTTTTTCAGATAAGTCTGAACTACAAAGCACATGATAGTATACAGCTGCCTGGGCCATGTATGTGGAAGCCAGCTTAGAATGACTAATGATCTGGTATTTTTTCACCCAGACCACTTTGTTTGACTCAGCTAGACTAGCTGTAATGTTTAAGTTAGCTCAGATAACAACCTGAGATACCCCAGTTAGCAGTCAAGGAACAATGCTGTCAAGTCTTTAAATACATGAAAAGGCTCAGAAAAGCTTAATATACTGAATCAAGCTGGAAACTTTCCTCCCTGAAAAGGTAAAGATAACTCTGTAAAGTGTGAAAACAGCAGACTGCCTGTCCCGGCTGGCAGATCAACACAGCACAGATACTCTATGTACAAGCATCATGATGAGCAAGCAGGCCATTGAGGGGTGTGCAGTCAGATTCCTTCTCACCAACTCCTCATACTCACAAACATAAATGTAATTCTTAGATGGTGGGAAGAGATGACTTCACCACAGTGTTCAACAGCATGCATAGAGAACTCTTCTCTGGCTAGAGCTCCAGTGTTTTCTTATAGCTTGTGTACTCCTCACACAAGAGAGGTACTTCTGTTTCTCTGCCTCCTGTGAGAAGGTCAGGGTTGCATGTGGAGCTGTCTGAAAAAATCATCCTGTTCTTTCTCTGTTTAGGGGGACAGTGGAGGACCTCTAGTCTGTCTGGATCAAGATAAATTTGTCCAACATGGAGTCACCTCTTGGGGTCTTGGCTGTGCCCAGCCCATGAAACCTGGTGTTTACGTTCGAGTTTCCAATTATATTCCTTGGATTAAGAGCGTAATGAAAAACTACTGATCTTGAATACAGACTATCCTCTCCTGTAAAGCAGTACGCACATTAGAGATATGAGTTTCCAAGTGCAATATTAAAGCTACAATCATTCATAAGAAAGTAAAATAAATATGATCATCTATTTTAAATTGCTGCAAATTAACAATTATTGCCAAGAAACCCGCCTGATGGTGTGTTACCCTCTTTCTTTGTTCTATGGTCTGCTGTATTTGACAGCAGACTCACTCACCGCCGAAACACATGTCAAAAATCTTAACCTCAACTGTAACTGGACATTTGCATTTCATTCTTGTATTAAGGTCTACAATGACTTTCCCAAAAAGTTGTGCTTCCAACAAATAAAGAAATGAGAATACTTCTCATTTTCTATGAATTTTCTGAGCTTCTTACTAATTTAAGGATATAAAACAAAGAGGAATCTCACTGTACATGCCATATGTATGTGAAGTTCTATTAGATATGTTCAATAGTATTAAATACATGGGATGAAAAAAAAAAAGAATCAAATATATCTGGTTTGTATTTTCATGTTTTTTATTGACATGGAAATATGTGTGTCAGCAAAAGTACAAATATTGCATTGGAGATATAAAACAGTGAATTAAAATAACCTCACCCTAAAGTTAATCCATAGCAACAATCGAAAATAACTGTCAGTAATTACAGCAAGTAATGACAATGTGTTTAATGTATTATAAAATTTTGGTGTCCATAGTACTCATCCTGTTTCACTATATAATTTTATCTCACTATACAACCTTTACATGTACATTTTTGTTCCCTGGAAGAAAATAATGTACACATACCTGCGGTTATAGGAAGTGAAAGTTTAGAGCTTTACAGATGCTTTCCAGGGAAAGCTCGGATCACATTCGTCCAAGTGAAACACTTGCTAACTATGAACCCCTGGTCTCATCCTGCACCACTTGCATATCAGCCAGGGAACACTCCACAGGTGCCTGGAGACCCCTGGCTCTGCGAGGACTCTTTCCTGCATCCCCAGGGTATGCTGAGTGTATTCCAAGTAACACCGCTTCTTCCTGGCATGAGATTTGTCTTGCCCACTTTCTACAGTGGAGAGGTCCACTGCTAGGCATGCCAAGCTGCACGTAATTTATTTTTTAATTTTTTTTATATGCATGTATGTACAAAAGGGATGGGTTGCATCCTAGGAGTACTTTTTTTTTCCTTCTTTTTCTCCCATAGGCTATAAAGGGAGATAAGAACTATAAAAGAGTTAGGTGGCAGGGTGAGTTTTGCAGCTTCTACACTTGGAGTCTGATTAGGGGAGAAGCAATGATCTCAGGGCATTGCTTCCCTGAACGGGAACAGCTCTGATAAAACATTTCCCACCCACCTCTCTGGCCAGGGAGGATTCACTGGGCAAAAATACCTTCCTGCATATTTCCTCTATCTATGAATTTGGATCGTTAAGTCGGCCAAGAAATACGCACAGGACTTCCCTGACAACAGAAATTCTGCATTTCAGCTTGTTCTTTGATTTTATAAACCCTTCAAATGTGAAATCTTGCAGGCATGGTTAACACCTGGCTTGTAGGTAGACTAACCCACTCCTGCTATCCTTGTCAAACCCACTAGAAATGTCTGAACACACCTGAGCGGCTACAGAAGTGCACCTCACAATCTCTCACAGCATGTAAATTGTGATTTTTTTTTTCCCTTTTGAGAGAGTGTAAGTGGCAGTATAAAATGCCATTTATCACTAACCGCTTGCACAGACTAGATGAAGCAACAGGATAAATTTGGTGGCAGCAGCACATTTGGACCAAATAGCGCATTCACGTGTTGGTTGGTCTGGGGAATCTCTGCAGGAAGGAAGAACACAGCTCCTGGATTTCTGAGGTCATCTTGAATGTGTGTCTTTGGCAGTGGTGAGGTCTGCTACCCACATCACATCTCTCAAGCCTCTGAAGCTGGAAGTGTTTAACCCCTCCTGAAGAGGTGCCTCTCACTGAGGTGGGTCACAACAGCCTTTTTAGTATCAACTCATGCGGTTTAGTAGGACACTACTCTGCTGACTGAGAAGCTTGTAAGACTCTATGTATTAAGTGGTTTGAGGCACATATGGATTTATAGCAAGTCTTTTTAAACAAGCAACCTGTCCAGTGACCTGCACGACCCCAACTGATGTCCCCCAGGGTCCTACCTCACTCTGCTTCCACCACTTCATTTGTCCTCTCACCCACAATAGTGTAATCATAGTCATCAAACCACTGGTTGTGCAATAGGTTACTACCCACTTCACAGCTTTCAGGAGGCAATCCAAAGTCTCACGGAGATGGGAGGAGTTTTGATCTTACAAAACCTCCATTATGGAGAGGAGTTAGCACATACATTACCAAATATACACTCTACCCGAAGTTTTTAATTACTATCATATTAGAAGTCAGAACACATACACAATTTTTGTTCTGCTCTCCTTTACATATGAAATTTTAGAAAATAAATACATCCAAACTTCTGACACTGCTTCTTGCCATTTTACATACTGAAACATTTCACTTATATTCTCTTCTGAGGAACATACGATGCTACACAAAACAAAGAACAATTTGAAAGGCCAGAAGCAAGTCTTTGTATTTCTCACTTCTCAATACATTTCAGTTGCCCACAAACAGCAGCAGCTGGAAAATAATACTGATGTTTTTCGACAAGCTGTAGCTTTAAACGATCTCTGCAGTCCTTCTCAGACTGCTATGCAGTTTGAGAAACCAACTTAAAAAAATTTAAAATTCATAAAGAAGAAACATTAAAGGAACAAGGGGTCTCTGCTCATACATCATCACATCTAATTGCCTCATCCTGGCCATGTCTGCGGGCTGGATGGGTACAAGGAAGGTAGGGCTGAGCTCCGCAGTCAGGCACCTGTGCTCTCACTTGGCACTGAGACACGGCACCCGGCCAGTACAAGCCCACATCTTCCAGTTCAGGGCTGGTCTCTTTGAGCCTGGGGAGTTTACAGTGATCTGCAGAAGATTGCATTGATGTAGGAGGAGTTTTCTCCCTGCAGCAGTAGCTCCGGTTTTGAGTTGTGTTCTAGATATCACCAATTATCCAGATATATCAGGAGATGCTCATTTAATTTCATTATTTCAATCACTACTGACTTTTGCTAAGCATCCCATTGACCTTTAACTGTGCCTTAGAGGAAGTTAGAAATGGCCTTGAATGACAGACCTTTATCACTAACTGCTGAAAGTGTGCAAACATTAGACTGAAATTGATAGTAAAGGTCCTGTTTTCCTTCAGGAGGGTTGGTGGCATGGGCCATTGCTGGGAAAAGGCAGGGAGAGTCGTGAACTATTGAAATGCATGGTATACTCCTCACAATAGGAAATCCACCTGTGCAAGCACCTACCTACATGTGCTCGTAAGATTGTGAGATCAGAGCAGTAGTTGTTCAGCTGCACTGACAGCACTACTCATTTGTGGTATGAACCTTCAAAACTCAGTCTTATATTTGCTTATGTCAAATATGTTATTTTCTGAGCTTCTAAGGTCTTTTGCAAGAGCTCATTGGCTTTTGTTTGTTTATTTAATTTTATGTTGGTAACAGGATACCTTATGAACACCACATCTTTTCAAGTCCTTCACTGTAAGGACTGTGTTGCTTACCTGTCAGCGGCCAGGATCCAATACTTGATAAAAGTTTTGCAGCTGAAAGGGAAAGTAGGCTTTCCCTGATATCTGCTTGCAAAGCCACAGATTTAAGTTGTTCTGCTATATGTCACCTTCAAACAACTAGGACCAGTTAATACTTCCCTCCATAACCAAATTCCTTGTCTCATCTCTGACCATCCTCCCAAGACAGCTTAACACCCTTGTCAACCACCCAAATAATTTATCCTCAAGACAAAAAGATGACTAGTAACAATGGACTGAAGACAGAAATTTCAGGTCACCTTGGTAGTCATCAGGGTGAGGGAGTTTGGTTTGTAGGGATGGGCAGAGAGCATGATTTAAAGGGAAAAAATCAGCATACTCTTAAGAAACGGGGTTGGAAAATCACCCAGCATTGGAGAGCAGGCAGAAGCCCTTCCCTAAAAGATAAAGGAGTCTCTGGCCAGAGGATAGGACAACAGGGTGCCACATGAACCTCGGCTCTGTCTGGCAGGAGGCACTAATGGACAGCAGGACAATCTGATCTGCAGAGCTAATGCCCTGTGTAGAACGTGAAATCCACATAAAGCCCTGGAAAGCAGAAGGGGAGGACTGTTGCCACATTTCAGAAAGCCCTTGGACAGGAAGGGAAGTAAGGCTTTTGTGGCAGAGGCTCTTTGGGAAAAAGGATGTGATCAGGGAGAGGGTCTCCTGATGCACACCTCTGATTCTCATCCCTCTCAACCAGAGAAAGAGCTGCCCTGAGCAGCAACCTCCTCCTGAGCCATTAGATCTTCTGTTTGTCAAGATTCTCCAGGAGTAAAGGAGGTTGAAATACTCTACTCCTTAAAGTCATCCAAATCTTAAACAAGTAGTGTAGTTTCAAATCTTCCCCACCCAAATGTATATACTAACAATAGAAATAAGCAGCTCAAATTTATAAAGAAATAAATAAGAGCCCACTGAAGTGGATAGTGCATCTTTTAAAAGCTGTTCTGCTCTCTATGAAGAACCGGAGGGCTCCCTTCCTGCAAACAGCACACTCAGGAAAAAAAACATAAAAGTTTAATCCATACTCTGCAGCAAATTTTGAATTGGTAGCAGATGGAGAACAAATTCCCAGTATGAGAACACAGTTCTTTGCTCAGTGTCATCCTTCAAAGGTCAAATATAAGAGTTGGTGTCCCGGTGTTTCCGTTTCTTGCCACATTTACCAAAATGACTGAAAAAAACAGGAGGCATAGGTATAAGAGTGAAAGAAACAAAAGATATAGTTGAAGTTGTAGTTCAAACTGCAGTAGCGAAACATTTACTTTCTGCATAGACAGTTTCCTTTCTCTAGTTTCTGTATTGAAGCAGGCAAAAGTTGTTTCTGCCACAATGCTATCAAGCCACTGCATGATACATTAATGTATTGTGCTAGCTCCTCAGGAAATTTAGCCAAAGTGTAAATGCTCCCTGCATGCCTGCAGTGCGATGATGAGTCTGGCTTGCTGTGTGCCAGGAGTGGGAAAGCTGTGCCTACAGCTCTTCACCTATAAATTCATCTTCTATGTAATTTTTCAACGACTTCACAAATTGTGGAAATGCTCCCATGGATCAAGGGCCGTTCTTCACAGGGTGCTCTGATTGAGGCAATGGCTGGTTTCCTTGAGCAGAGAGTTCCAGGCTATATTTTGCAGTATCTCTTTTGCACACTATTACTTTCTGCTTCTAGAGGTGCATAGGACAACTTTATGCCTCTGTGAGAAAAATACAGATTCTATCCCCATATATTTTTTTAACAACTTGCTTTAGTAGTACTGAAAAGTTCATGTTTCTATTGAGGAAAATACCACCTACTCATAGTATCAACCTGGCTAGTAATTTACTTTGACAATGGGAAAAGACGTATAATTTAAGAGGGCTGATAAGGTTGCAAGAGAACACCCTTAGAGAACCTCACCCAAGTAAAAGTAAGAAAATACATATACCTTGAAAATTGCTCCACATCTTCCACTGTCTCTGGTAAGGATATTCCCTTTGTCTCTGGTAAAAGCAATACTAGGATCCCACAGACAACTGCAAGAATACCTACAATGGACATTGGAGAAATACAAAAGCAATAAGAAAATTGTTACTTTTCTTATTTTCAGGGTTTATCCACCAAGGAAAGTTTATTCAGATTAAGGTTGAAGTGAGATATTCAAAGTGCAACAGCTATTTCTGATTACCCTACTCTTATCAAACACCTTTGTGCCACAGTATTTTTATTAGGAAAAAAAAAAATGTTTAGCGCTAGGGATTCATTTACAGCCTGAATTGCCCTAAAATGGAGGTCTTAGAAGTCAGAAACCTAAGATAAATGCACATAGGCAAGTACGTACAAACTGTGCTGGAACCAGGACGGTATTTCTCACATAAGAGAAATCTGCTTTTGTTCAAGCGGCTGTATCACATAGACACATCAGTGTTTCTTCAGACCATTGAGGCTAAAGTAGATAATGTGATACAGAATAAGATGAATCCTTTGGAAAGAGCATTCAGACACAGAGCCAATCTGGAACAGTTCATCAGGAATTATTTGGAAGTTATTTTGGAATGGTTTCCTGTGTAGATATAATTTAAATAATGTAGTAATTTGAAAACAGAAGGTCTGGAACAAAAAGCGAAATATTCCCTGAGTGTTGCACAGTCCTTTCTGATCTTCTCTGATTTTGTAGCTATTTATTCCAGATGGAGGGAATTCGTAAGTCCTTCATCAGCAGAAGAACTTCAGAATTAGATACTGTGAATGTCATCCTTCTATATATGTCTATTCTTGGAATAATGATAATCTTTTAAAATGCCTTTTGTCTTTCCATTTTTCTTTTTAGTAAAAGTTGTCATTTGTACCAATTTCCCTTCTTACTCACTCCTGTCGCTTACGCTTTCTACCCAGTCACATATATCTACTGGAAGTCTGGTTTAGTCACAGACTACCATTTCCTTATTGGAAATAAATGATTTAATTTTTTTTTTCCACAGAATTACTCTGCACAGTTCAGTTTTTCCAAAATGCAATGGAGGAAGAGTTTGACAGGAAAACGAAGTTGTGGTTAATACAAGACCCATAGTCATAGCTGCATCTACCGACAAAACCAAATCAAATATTTTTTAAAGGACATTAATCTCTACTCTTGGGAAACTAAGAACACTTCTCTGCAGTTAGAGAACATAGCTGTCTCTCAGTCTTAAAGCACCTCACACTGTTTCTTTTATGCTTCTTCAGCCATTACCCAAGCAGACCTGAGCTCTTCTCTATCATGCTGTGAAATCACCTACATTCCATCCATTTGCTGATTAGCCTCTTGCTCTATGCATGAAGGATGGGAAGGGTTAGTCTGAGGGGGAGATGAAGCCACCAACTACACTTTTGCTGTGAAAGAAAATCTCTATTAGGAGGAGGATACTTAAACCAAAAGTACATTTAAAATCAAATCTTACTGAAAATAATTAGAGGTAGCTCCAACCAAATGGCTGCTAATCGGAAAAGCAGGAATGGGGCTATGATCCCACCTAGGTCACACAAACTCGAGCACAGGGAAACACCAAAGTTTCTGCAAGAGAAAAATAATGCCAGGTATTTGAGAGATGCTACCAAACAGATAAGCCAGTAGTTTAAGGAGTAAAATGTAGACTTATCTCAAAAATTACCTCTTCAATATATACCATCCACATTAAGCAGTGGCTATTCAGTTAGGAAATTCTGAAGAAAACCAAATTTTACTAAATAGTGATAAAATAGGGAACAGGGAAAAGCAGAAGGAACAGTTAAAATATTCCTGGGAGCTTTTGACGTACCTCAGCGTCGTAGGGTATAATTCAGTGTTCACAAGATAGACGATTTCAAAAGCCATTGTGATGCCCAATCTTCCCAGTGTGGCAACTGTTGTTTTAAGCCATGGGATATCTGTTCATTCAAAAAGAAATCCTCGTGAAGTGTGCTTTGCCACACCAGCAAAGCATTTCTGAGAGCCCCAAGCATTGTCAGCAGAAGCTACATCCCAGAAACATTGGGTCAGTGCAAATCAGATTGAAAGGCAACTGCTGTACATCTCAGTCTATATTGGCATTTATTGCTTTCTAGCATCATGCAAGGCTGCTTTGGAGAATCAGAAATAACTTCTAGTTGATTGATTCAAGATGCTGTAGAGGCATAACAGCATAGGTGGTAGAATTAACATTATAAGCTTCCATGACCCATATCCAATTTGTGCACTGGAAAGGATCATTTGTTTACATAGGGATGTTATGCTTAAGAAACACTGCTGAGTCACCTCCCTCAGCCTTATGACCATAAAGAAGTTACTTCTAAAGGTGCATGGAATAACAGAATCATTTATATTGGAAAAGAACTTTGAGATTCTAGAGCCAAACCACAAATCTAACAGTGCCAAGTCCACCACTAAGCCATGTCCCTAAACACCGTGTCTATGTATGTTTTAAATACCTTCAGGGATGCTACAGTAAAACAATTCTCCCTGGAGCAGGTCAGCTACACTTTGTAATTTGTCTAGCCACTGCACATTAGACACGCTCCTAATATTGCTACTCCTGCTGATCCTCCCCCTTCCCTGGTGCTTGTCTTTGTACCTGACACGAGTGGACCAGGGACCTTGCACTGCCCCAGCAGCTCTGCCTGGCTCTCCAAGCTCCTCTTGAGCCCTTTGTACATCAGTGGGACATCCTTATACATAGCAGGGGGTGAGATAGTCACATCCACACTGCAGAGCTGAGCCATTTCATCTTACTGTGTGCAACCTCTCAGCAGTTCAAGTGCCCCCTCTGGAGAGCCAGTCACCACTGGAGGAGCATCACAAGGAATGCAATAAGCACTTCTGCAATCCCCTTGGGAGAGGAGAGTCTCCTGTATGGTATAACTGCAACTGGGCAGATAGGAAGCAAGTGAAACAACAAGCCTGAACCTGGCATGAAGGAGAGCTCTGCCACTTGAGAGGGCTCTGGCAGTGATTGTATTTTCTCAACACTTCAATGGAAATAACAAGAAAACATTTCAGTTTCCTCTGAACCAAAATATGAGATACTTGGGATTGTTGCCTTCCAAAACAACCGAACAAACCCCCATCAAATTTCATCTGAGGTTGCAAGACATTGCCTTTGCCCTGAAAAATTCTGTTTACAAACACTTGTAAGAAAAGCAAAAGCTGGAAAAAAACAGAACAGATCCACATTGTCTCGCTAACACCCTTTTGGTCCATCAGACCTCAAGAGTGAGGGTGATGCCTGTGTGCCTCTAGCCTCTGTCAGGGGACTTGGACTGAGTGAGCACCCCAGTGTGATGAAGCTCTCGCAAGCTCACGCTGCAGGTTTTTTTATTTGTATAAACAGACTTTTCTGTCCTGAAAGCAGGACTTGGACCTCAAGCGTACCATCTACGAGTATTTTAATCCCCAGGCTGCTGTCTCCTCAAGTGGGCAAAGTCTTCGCCACTACTGAGAGCAGGCTGGTGGCAGCATTCTGATGGCCCAGGCCACTGCTTTCTCCCCTCTCTCAGGGCAAACCAGCTCCACACAATGCTCATACTCTAAATCCAGATCTGATTCATTATCCTCAGCATATGGTGTGGCCCAAAATTGCATGAAGGTGCTGGAGGTTGATGTCATGCAGGAGTAATTCCTCAATACCCTTCTTTGTTTTCTCTTCCTGCAACAGCCCTAGCTCCAGGCAACTGATACTCCTCAGTTCCTGTTGTCTCAGTGGGACCCTTGTATTTTTTTCTAACAGATGGGAAACAATGCTTTCAAAGCCAGCAGATGTCATGGTGACCAGGCCCTCTGTGCCTGAATTGTGGTGCCCTGTGTCAGTGGAGCTGCCACAGGAGGACGGGGCAGGTGGCATCTGCTCACAGTGTGATGGTTCTTCTGAGAGACACGTGGAGGTGGAGACCTGGGGAAAATCCACCAGGACAGCAGTTTCAGTCTTCCTGAGCTTCAGTGGTCAAATTAATGAATGCGAACAAATGACAACAATGTGATATCCTAGGGCATGATTGCACAGCCACCAGTACTGGCACCACAAACAGACTATTAACCATCCTTCTTCCTTCCCCATCATTTCTGCTTCTATTAAAACAATGAAACTCCTCCAGCGCACAGTACTAATTTTAGGTACTTTTGGAGGAACCCCTTTAAAGGAAGCTTGACTGAGACAGAGGTGAATCAGCACACCTCTTTGAAGGATTTCATTTTGCACTCACCACAAACCTAACTGTTTTCATGGCCACATCATTACTCTCTATGTGGCTTCTTGTGGTTCTTCTCTAGGAAAACTTTTGCCCCACAATATAACTCTGGGAACTAAAACCTCTAAGACTGGCCAGCACCGTCCCTTACTTTGTCAGGAAAATCCCTGGAGATGAACAAGCCTCTCTAATGTTCATTCAGCTGCCAGTCCCCAGTTCCACCAGGGCAAAGCATGCTGATATGGTAACATTCACTTCAGAGCACGTCCAAATTTTTCCCCGGGGATAAAAAAAAAATTACACAGGAGGAAAAACAATTTAAAGAAAAGATAGAAGTATTGGGAAGCTTGTATACAATATCAGACCTTTTAGTTAGACTTGAAACCAGATAAGAAAGACTTAATCAAAAGCAATATCTTTCCACCAATCCCTTAACATCATCCCAGCCCCTGGGAAGGTGAGGGCAGGGCAACAATTTCCATATTTATTGCCCAGCCCCTACATGGTGTTTTAGTGTGCATTAATTTTTTTCAAATGGGAAAACCAGCAAGCTGCCTCAGCTAAATCACTGATTTCTTACATCATTACATGTCTTCCAAGGCAGGGAGTGCATTTTCCATTTATATTTGTATACTCTTCCCTTCCATTTGCCTTCAAAAACAGTACAGGGTGTTTATATATGTTTTTTTCTAAGACTATATCCAGCTGTTGTTCATCCCCCATCAAAGATATGGGCATTACACACCTGAGGACAATCTGTAAGCACATAAAGTATACCATTCCATTACTGCAGTGCTGCTTGCATCACCAGACAATTTTACTTTTAATTACAGTTTTACATGGCCTGTAGTCCTTGCTTAAGGAAATGTCAGAGAAAAGTCGTTGAGCTAAGAGCCTGATGTTAGGAAGGGAATTACCTTCTGGCAAGAAGGCAGTAATGAGACATGCAATTCCAGCCACGATGTTGCTTATTGCAAAGGGAAGGCGTCGACCAATGCGATCAATTGTCACTAAAATTAGGAGAGCAGCGGGCAACTCCACAGCTCCTGAGATGAAGAAGTCTAGGTAGAGGTTTCCTCCAACAATTCCTAGGCGCATGACAAGCCCTTGGTAGATTAGGGCACTTGCAAACCTAAACAGCAAAGGGGAGAAAAATGTTGAGAGGCAAACAAATGACTGCTAGCTGCTGGAAAGACCCTAAAAGTCACAAGGGAATTTTTCTTCAAAACCCACAACCCTGGTAACAAGCTGAATTAATATAGGCACTCACCAGGCATACATCAGGATAACTGTGTTCCTTCTCATCTGGGGAGTCCTCACCAGGTCGAGAAAGGAGGGATTGCTGACCTCCTCATTGCTAACAGTGATCTGAGGAGAAAAGTGAGCAGTAGAGTCAGGTGTTGGGAATCAGGCAGGCACTGGGGCAGTTTCTATTTAAATACAGCTCTCAACAATATTCCAGTTCAACTAGCCAAGGTGTTGACAAGTCAGCTTGCTGCTTTTAGGACTCCAGAACAATGTGCAGATATAGGAAATAGCTTATAGATGGACACAGCTACGGGCATTCCTTAATGATGACCATGCAAAAACCATGAAAAAAAAATCCCTAACCTTGACTTGAGAGTGGAAAAATTATTTCCTTCTTGTAAACTAAAAGATGTTCGCCTGGCATTTCTTGGAAGCAATAAGAGGTTGCTGTCATGTCAAGGTCACTGGGAGCAGTGACCAAAGATGACAGACAACAGGAGACTGTGGCAGGAAGGGCAAAGCAATGGACTGAGGGAAGCAGGGAGAGAAGAGGGGAATAGCAAGCAATGGGCTTGGGAACATGGTTGGTGGCACAGCTGACTAGCAGGAAGAAAAGAGGAGCTCAAGAAAAAGCAGACCTGTGAAGGCACTTGAGTGCTACGAAGCATTCAACTGGTGAAATTCAGAGGGTTTTAAAATACACAAGCTCTGAGTTGAACATGGCTTTCACCATTGAAGAAAAAAATCCTACAAAGTATAGTAAATCTGTTCACAGCTTCCTCCAACACAGCCACAATGAGGCACTCAAGGAAATCGTTAGTTAGCGGGTTTAACAATAACAGAAAAGGGTAGGAATTCACACAGTCTCTGTTTACACGTTGGAGTTCATTGCCACAGGATATTGTGGAACCAGAATATTAGCAGGACCAAAAAACGGATTAGGCATATTGATGGAGGCTGTTTTCAGCTGTGGCCAGCAGTTTTTAACTGTGAAGTCCAAGCAAGATGGCAGCCCTTTTGTTCACATGTTCATTTGATAGGTGAGGAAGATGAGGAAGAGAGGGTAGTTTTAGGCAGGGACAAACCGTGAGACCGCCCAAGAACTGGCAACCACAAATGGGATTGTCATCAGCTCTCAAAGCAGCTGTGGGAAACATGGGATTAGACCTGCTTTGCCTTTTTTAGGAGGAATTCAGGCAGCCTGGCTGCTTTAACTCTCAGTTATTACCCTCTGTTCTGAGGAGAGGAGTAAAATCCTCGCTATCACCACAGCACCCACTGACCACACAGGTGCAGGAGCAGAAGAAAACAATCCCAGGTAGTGAGGAGACATTGGTGAAACAATGGAGAAGTACATGGGAACATGACAATCCGTGAGAGAAGACAGATAAAGCCAAAGGCATTATCTGAAGGTCTCATTGGCTCAGCCAGAGCTATGCCAAAAGATTTCATCCTGTTGGGTTTTTTTCATATTATAAAGTCGCACACATGATTTTCAGTGAGATTTGACTGGATATATTTACATAAGACTTTTTCATAACTGAGTGACATAAAACTTTGTAAACGGACAGAGAAACTCCACATTTGTTTGAACTTTCTTTCTACTGCCTCTTGCTTTTCTTCTGTGAGCAGAGCCAGAAGTTTTATTCCTAGCACTGCCACTTCTGCCACGTGCCAGAGCCCTTTGTGGGACAGGCAGAGGTTGCTAGGTTTCTGCACTCCTCTTGGACTCTCATGTTATGGTTATAAAGCTGCCATGACTGTGTTTATAAGAGCAGGCTGCCAGCCATCCGTTTTGACTGTGCAAATACGATTTTAGTTTTTCAAAGGACTAAAGAGAAATTCAGCATGGCTG
>VWZK01009182.1:388592-508886 GCA_013396935.1 Baryphthengus martii | reverse complement strand
TTTTTTGTCTTAATAAGGTCATAATAACTCCAGGCATGACTGAGCATATTTTTTTTGGATGAAGAAAAACATCGCTGTGCAAAGTCAACCCTTTGTAGCGAAAAAAAATCCTCTTTTTGTTCTTTGAAGTCAAGGAGACCTTTGCTATTCACATCAGTGCAGTCAAGAACTCAATAACAGAGCCAATGTTTCCAAAGATACACTATCTGAAAATTCTGGAGGAAGTTTTGTAACAAATTTCACTGTCATTTTTACATCCCAGCAAAATTACCTATCAGTTTTTCTGCAATAATTCTTAAATACTGCTCACAGCACAGACATATAGTTCTGCATATGCTTCATTTTGCAAAGGACAGTACATTTATGCATGTTTATAATACCTATGTATGTAAGTTAATATATACTATACATATATACAGATCCAGATACGTCTATGTGATAGATATATACATAAATATATAAAGAGAGAGGGGGTTTTGATCCACAACTCACTTATGAAGCAGCTGTTACTCAGCTGGTAACAGTCCATTCTGCTTTTGGACAGAGATCAAGAATTAAAACTTAGCTTGAAAAAAACCAAAAAACATGCTAGGATAATTATGAGCCACTGGAAATAAAGGATTTGTAATTTACAATTAATTTAATGAGATCTGTATGGAACTGAACTGTACCAATTTTGTAATTCACAGAGCAAAAGAAGCAAATGTATATCTGTTTTCACACAAAAGTCACCTGTGGTTTCTGCAGGACAGTAAAAAGACAAGGCTGCTATAGCCAAAGCCATGCAAGGGGCTTGACCAATGGAAAAGTTACAGATGTGTTGGAAAATCTTAGCCAAAATGGATTGATGGATAATGCCTCTTACTTCTCCCTGTCCCTCTACACCTGCAGCACTTTGCTGGAATTTCTGGAGTTGTTTCGTGAAAGAGAAATCTGGCGTGAGTTGATGTGAGAAATACACTTGATCTGCAACTAACGCACTTCCTGGAGATGCTCTTTCCTCTGGGCACAGCACCAAGGATGACAGACATTGTGTATTGAAAAGATCCCAGGAACAGATCCAGAATAAATCTGGGTGTGTGGAAGTTAATCTGCTGCAGCTGTGAGTGGCTTAGGCCATGAGCAGAGACACTTCGGAAAAAAATTAACTGTAACTTAAAACAAAACCCAGGGAAAGACACATTCCATTCTGATGCGACACTTTGAAAACACTGATGTTTAGAGAGAGGAAGCGGGTGTAGGAAAGTAGGGTTGAATGTACAGGGTGAGCTGCAGCAGGAAAACCTTTCTGCTACTTGGCTCTGGCCACAGTCTAATGCTGACCAGGATGGGGCAATCTCACCGGCGTATATATCCCAGCCAAGGACAATGTATCATAGAATCATAAAATGGTTTGGGCTGAAAGGGACCATCTAGTTCCAACACCCCTGCCACAGAGAAGGACACTTGCCACTAGATCAGGTTGCTCAAAGCCCCATTCAAACTTCCATCGGAAAAACATCTCATTAATTGCTGACCTAGCTTGTCACTTCTCATAAAATTCCTTCTGTCGTGTTGCTTCACTAGTGTAAAACAGTTACATCTGATATATACCATTTCTCAGCCAAAGAATTTGCATATAACTTTTTCCCCTGACAAACCTCCCTCCCCATCATAAACCTTTGTGTGCTCCCCTGAGCAGCATAACATTTATAGAAATGCCATTACAACAATCTTGTGGCACTTGGACAAGCTGTTTATGGATAAACCAGCTGGCTGTGCAAATACATGTTTCAGCATAGTCATCTCTGCTGATAGGCTTGGTTTTGACTTTACAAAATCATTAGTCCGGAGTCATACATCCTAAGGGCAGAGTATAGGTCCAGCTTCTCCGTGAAACCTGTTGTGTGAACTTCACCTTGCCAAAATTGTCATTAACATATACTTAATGAAGTCGAAATATAATTGAATATTGGTAAAAATCAACCAGGCATTTCCATACTCCATCTGTTGCCACATACCTTTTCCTGTGTGCACTTCATGTAAGTTCTGTATTTATAGCAGGAATGAGCCTGAACAAGCAGAATTGTTTAGGCTGGATGGATGATTTATAGAGCCTGTTTCTCACCAAGTAAATAAAATTCTATGCATTTTGGAACAGTTATCTGGTGTTTCAGAAATGTGCCAGTGGTTACTACTAGGGTTTCATCTAGCTATATGCTCTAGGATTTTAGTGAAACAACTCCACTTTTTTGGGTAAGATGGGATAAATTCTCAGATTCTCCCTTGCTTAAGAGGAGCAATGAGAAAGACCTAGGTAAGATACCAAGCTGTGCGAACCCAGGTTGCCAACTATCTATTTCAAAGCACATGCATCAAGTTGTTACTTCCTGACTGGATATGACACATTAGTCTCCTCCAAACACTGCCATCCCAAAGTCTTTGTCTTTAGTCTTAGTGAAAACTTAAACATCACACATGATAATTCTGTATATGTATAAAAATGAATGTATGTATATATATGCACGTATGTAGGCATAAAGGATACTGCTGTGTACTGACACACAGACATTTTATGGAAGTCATTTCAATAAGAAAATCACAATTTCTTTCTGAAATACTTGTAGTGTATTTAGCATACCAACTCTGGGCCTCTGTGTGCTAACAACTTGTAGCAGTTTTTCTTAGTTCAAATAATGATTTCTAACATCGTTATTGCTAGCATTTAGGCTTCAGACCTGGTTTGTTACAAAATAAGAACCTTGTCCATATCAATTATCGTCACGGAACCATAATGCCATAATATCTGATTCATTGTTTTGAACGCTTTTCAGTCTATCTCTTTCCAGCCAGTTCACTTTTACCCTCTTGCAATTAGGAAACAGTATGGGACCGACAATTTTGTCCTGGTGTGACACTTCAAGAGTCTTGCCCATCACATAAAGAAAATTCATTTGAGTGCAACTGAATCTTCAAAAGATTGAGAAAGTTTAGAAAAAAACCCCTAGCTCAAATAGATGACAGTACCTCTGAGTAATGTGGTGAGAGATATTTCCCATTGTGTTTTGCAATGTTGTGCATGATTTTTAATGCCTTCTCTCCCTTTTTGCGTGTCAGGAGCCAACGTGGAGATTCAGGAACCACCCTGTAAGAACACAGAAGTCACAAATAGGGATTTTGCCCTTTAACATCATAAGTAAAGCAAAGTCCTTTGTCTTTTGCCTCTGTTACCTCACAACATACTGATTTTTCAAGTCTTTGGGATACAGAAACTCTTTTTATGGACTGCTTTTCCAGTCAATCTCCTGTAAAATATCTGATCCTTGTAGGCAAAAAAAAAGAAGAAAACAGACTACATCAATATTTTGCAAAGCTGAAAAATAAGAAATTTAACTATTGCATTTGCACAATGGATGTCAAAACTGTAATAACCGATAAGAAAACAAGTTGCCTGTAGAACAGCAAGGAACAGTGCCAGTCAGCAGTGAACACATGTAATATCAAGTACAGGCAGATCAGGAAATTTCTAGCTGTATCATTATAAGATAGACACACACACATTCAAATGGGTACATATTTTACAAATTGAACACAAAGCAATACTACTAATGGGTGTTTCAGTTTCTGTTAGCCTGAGGCTAAGATGATTCACAATCATCAATGTTCACAAAAGGCGATGTTTAAATTGTGCAAGGAGGGTGTATGTGGATTTGTTTCTTCGGATTCAGCCCACAGGATGGATGCACTCCATGGGGGCAGATGTTCACCACAGCGCAGTGTTCTGTTTTCTTACTAGCTCTACCATCTGACTCATGAGACCTGTAGGGCAAGTTCAGGCTCGAACTGAGTACATAATGAAAGGTAAAGGTGAGGTCCCATGGCTAATGGGAAAAGCAAACTTTGACCAAGTTAACTAGATAAATCACCCCTGGGCTAAGCAGGAGCAGAGCAGGGCTCTCTGAAGGGCCAGCAGTGGCTGACAAGAGAGGGAAACCCTGGCCAGAAAAAGTAAAGTAATGTATGTCTGTCTTTCACTAAAAGGAATTGAAAGTGACAAAATCAACAATACGCAAGTACCTTCTTCCTAACCTAATATCTTGCACACTGGAGACTTGGGATCACAGCAGCAGTTTCAAGGTGCTCAAATAGCAAAAGCAATAATGACAACAGTAATGACTTCAATGTTACCAGTAGTAGAGCAAGAAGAGGAAGTTGGGCAGTGAAATGGCCAGCTGGATCCCTTGCCAGGTGGGAACCAAGTACGCAATTCCAGGGAGAATCATAATTCCCAGAGTGAAGAATATCTGAATCACAATCCCAACAATCCGCTGGTCAGAACCAACAATCTCCGTCACTGAGCAGAGAGAAAGCCAAAATAAACAACACAGAAACAAACCTAACTCAAAAGAAAGTTATTAGTGGTGGAACATAAGGAGGGATAACACCGTATCTGGTCACAAGTGTGTCTAGCCCAGTGTCTTGCCTTCAGCAGTGTGTAAATATGTCACCAAGACTGTCCAGGGCAAGCACGGGTGACACATCTTGGTAAACTCACACACCATTCTTCAGCTAGAGGGTTTTCTAACTGCATGTTTACTAATGAATTAAATAGGGCCAGAAAAGGCAGTTGAGACTACGACATAATCATACTTAGCGGTAGATTGTTAGCACTCTCCCTGGCACAGTTTTGGCCCATATCCCAGACTGGAGGATCCTCCAGGCAGGGGCTGTTCCCAGCAGGTAATGTGGACAAGGCATCTGTGGGGAAGAGAGTTTAGCCATACCATGCTGGTTGTGCTGAGCGCTAAGGTATAGTCCACAGCTTGTTTTATTTACTAAACATAGCCTTTTCTGATTGTTTGAGGGTTTTTTAATCCTTAGTGGATTTTTTATTTTGTGAATGTGTCTAATTGCTTCTGATGTCCATGTAATCCAACATTTCAGGCAATATTCTATGTCCATGAGATCTATAGTTGAGAGGAGCAATGGTAATAATTTGTTTCAAAACCTTGCTTAGGGCTGCAGTAATATACTGTCCTTCAGGATGCCATATCTCTGGACCTTTCCCTAAAGTCAGGCAGTCTGATCTGAGCATTGCAAAATATTCCTTTCTGTTAAAATAGTGATTTTAAGGAAGCCATTGTTCTGTCATAAAACATTTTGCTGATTAGAGCACTTGCCAAAGTTTTAGGGTAAGATTTCAATTTAAAATTAGACCATGTGCTTGGAAGTGAGGGGAAAAGCAACTTCTGGCTCTTTAACTGGATCTTGGACCCAAGCTGCTCAGCCACGTAACTTTGCCCAGAAAGCTAAGATGCTTCTGGGCTTTAGATGCTGAGAGGTCTAGACAGGTATGTCTGCACATACATCTCCACAGTTGTTCCCATGTCTCACTGTAACTGTTTACATCTGGTTTTAACTCTGCTCTCTCTCATCTAAATTCTACCAGGAATTTAAAAAAATTGTCACAGGCCTCACAGACTGCAGCGATGGTAGAAATGTTTTGCACTAAATAATGAAGCTGTCATTGTTTTGGATTATCATGATAGATTTCTGAATGGCTTGTTTCCTTTTTCAGTAAATCTGATGTTTTACCTCTAGAAGGATGCTTTCCTCAAGATCATGCTCTAGAGAGGAGTTTCCCTTTCTGAAACTGGCAGTCACTCAAGATGCCATAATGATACCCTTTTCTCATTAAAAGTAAGCTTGCTATTTGAGGAGCTTCCTCATTGTGCCATGACTTTGTATAATCTGTCAAAGAGCCTGGATCAGTTCTGTTTTGATGCTATTTATAAAAAACTTTCCCTTCCTTTTCCTTTTTCAGGAAATAATAATCCTAACATGGACCCTGATGTCCAGCCTGGCACTAAGAAAAGCCTCCCAGTCAAAGAATGAAGAGCAGCCGTTCAAGTGTATGTCCTCCCAGTGAGGAAAAGCAGTTAACCCCTCTGAGTATCTGTAGATGTTCAGACTCTGCCAAAATTAACCATGTCCCTGTTTGTATATCCAGTTTATTCAGGGCTTGCTCTGTAGATTTTGATCATCTTGGTGATCTATTATGCAATAAGAAAAGCTTTATATATACACATTCCACTTATCCACCTCTTAATTATTTTTGTTAATCTCTCCCCATCAGAGTCCATAGATTAGACAGCCTTAAAATACAAAAAACAAATAACAGCAACAGAAAGTGTTGTATTGCTACTGAATTGCCTATGGCCAGCTGTTCACAGGCGTATTCGAGCACCACACTGATGGGTACAAAAGGAGAGCTTGGACAGTTCAGAAGGACGCGTCATTCTTGTTAGTCTGCCCTTGTGCATTAGTTCTTCCTTGCTCTTCTCCATGGGATCCTATGAGGTCAGACAGGCATATACACTGCTGCTCATTTCCATTCTTTATTAGTACTGAATATCAGAAAGAGTTTGCACTTGCTGCTATTCTCAGAGGCTACCTCTAGACCAGTAAATCTGTAGGCATTGGCAGGTAAGGAAACACTATGCTATTTATCTGCTACAATTGTCCCTAGGGTAATATGGACAAAGGACAGTGACTCCTTCCCCAAACATTAGGTTCTGGCATGAGCCCAGATCACAGATGATGCCAAGTTACAATCTGCATGCAAGCACTTATCTTGGAGGACAAATGCATTAACTAGGATGGACTTGGGTTATTAATTGCCAGCTGACCCCAGGGCCAGTGTTTTTCCCAAGAAAAAATATTACCAAGAGCAGATGTAACCAAATCCTTGTCTTCCAAAAATCCCTCAATTTTCCTAACCAGAAAAAAAAGGAAGGTAATAGTTCTCACCAATTACGTAGCATGTCATCCACGTTCCCTTGCCAAACATGCCTTGAAGAAAACGGAAGGTCAAAAATACAGTAAAGTTTGGTGCAAACGCCACTATGATACCACATATCCCAACCCCAAGACAAGAGAGCAGGTAGATGAGGATTCTGCCATATCTGTTGAAAAAAGAAAAGAAAGTGAAAATCATGAAAAGACACAAAGGATTTTTTTTGCTGACATCTCATTTTAATGGTAGATCTGAAAGTGCCTTTTGGAGAGCAGCCTCGTTCCAAAGGTTACTTGAAGCTTTGTTAGAGTTGGTCCTTGAGATATGACACTGTTACCTGTAGTAGTTATCATTGCTTTTATGTCACTAATTTTTAAACTAGTGATGTCTTTACCAATCGTCCTTTTATTTTAGAAATTTAATTTGTCTTTTTGTATCTTAACCATAGCCTATATGATATGGTTCAGATTTTTGATCCAGCTGAAATAAGGGCAACTTTTGTTGGGGATTTCTGTTTTCAAAAATTGTTCTCCTAAAAGTAACTACAGCCAATCCTGTGAAAGTAAGCAATTTCTTCTTTAATTACTTTATGCAGTTTTCCAGTGGTTTGTTTAGTTTTAGACCACTTTAAGCCCTCCCTGTAGTTTCATGGCAACTGTGTGCTTGGAACACAACAAGAATTTCCATTTTAATCTCTTTTCCATTGTTATTGTTGCTGTTTTAAGAAGAAGAAACTGTGAAAAACTGATGTAGATGTTTATTTTACCAAAAAATATTTGTGAGAATATTTATTTGTTTATTTTTGCTCAAATGGTTTCATGAGAAGAATTTATAAAAGACAAAAATCAGGATATTTTCAACCAGGTCCATTATTTTGAGTGCTGTCAAGGACACCAGAGTCTAATGGTCTGGCTGTAGTGTATTTCCCCAGTGCTATTAATGTACAACATTCATAGTTGTACGACTGTTAAAATATACTTAACAAACAAGTACTCCTAAATACATTGTTTTATTTTAGTAATTAGCTGCAATATCACTACTCTTACACATTCTTAATGTGCTAGTATCAGAACTGCCTAAACAGTCACTGTGCAGAGATATCTTAAGTTAGCCAGTGCCTTGGCATCTTTTCCGCCTTTTTCCCTTATCACTATATCCCTTGGAAAGATGAGGTTTTCTTTGAAGTAGTTTTGTTTGCTAGTTCAAAACTTGTTTTCTAAGATGACATTCCAGACGTTTCTGTAAGTATTTCTGCCTACAAAGAAATTGCACTGTAATTTATTATTGCTATTATTACAGATAGCAAAGAAAAATAAAAAAGGCAGAAAGAAGTGTTTAATGAACTGAAGAAATATGCTCTGCCATTGAAATCATCAGCCAACGCATAGGTTGATTACTGTTAATTATCAGCAGAAAGTGCAAACCAGACTCCCAGCTTTACTGTAAGAGCAAGTTAGATCTTATGGGAGCTCCTCACTATGGGTCAGGTCGGCTGATCAAGCCTAAATATCACCCACATGTTTTTCTTGGCATTCATCCAATTCTAACAGAGTTGAGGACCAGCTGGAGGGAGCTATGACCTCGGTGGGAGGCATATGATTCCACCCTGTGAATGGAGAGATTTCCATAGCGAGTCTCTTCCTTCTTTCCTCAAGTAGCTGCTTTCTTCATCAGTGGTGCGTTTTAAACATCCTCCAGTAAACAGCACTCCAAACAACTCCTCTGAATGCTTACTTTTTATTTCTGTATCCTTCTGCCCTTCCTGGGTCCAGATGGGTACAGAAAACATTAGACACCACAAGAAAAGCTCTTTTCATGACATTTTAAAGCCCACACAGGATAAATAAGTATGATACAGCCCAAAAGTAAGCAAAGATTACATTGGCTAGGTTTTGTTAACCCAGGCTGGGTATGTTTATCTGAAGTGTACATTTATTCAATTAAACCTCCAAAGTATTGATGCATGTTTATCGCAGGTGACACTACAAGTAATTTTGTCTCCAAATAAATCAAAGGACAGCAGCTTTTATACAGTACCTGTCTGCAGCGTAGCCCAGGATGAACGCACCAGTCAGAAACCCCAGATTGAGGATGGCCTGTGAGAGATCCAGCATCCAGGCATTGCCACACACAAGGTTATACTGCAGGAATAAGGGAGAGGCAAAAATACCCCAGGAGGGTCATTCACCATCCTCAGGGCAAAACATTACAGAAACTGCATAGGACCAGGAGGCAAGGAGAAGGGGAAGAGGAAGGGGAAGGTGAAAGGGAAGTTCAAATACACTTGTTCAACAGCAGGCACAAGTGGGCCAGGGAAGTACAGCCACAACAAGCACTATTCAAGCTGCTGTGAAGATAGCAGGACACCTTCTCCTTGCCAAAAGGATGTTATCTTTCCAAAAAGCTGGGGAGGGACTTTTTATGAGGGTATGCAGTAATAGGACAGGGGGCAATGGTTTTAATTTAAAGCAGAGTAGATTCAGATTAGACATTAGGGAGACACTGGAACAAGTTGCCCAGGGAATTTGTGGACACCTCATCACTGGAAGTATAAAAGACCAAGCTGGATGAGGTTCTGAGCAGCCTGGTCTAGTGGGAGGTGCCCTAGCCCGTGGCAGGGGGTTGGAACTGGATGATCTTTAAGGTCCCTTCCAACTCAAGCCATTCTATGATTCTATGGTTCTGTGATTCTATGATTTCGTGATTCTATGATTTCATGATTCTATGATACCAATTGTCCAGATATGGAAAGCAAACTGCTCTTTTGCAGATCAAGCATGACTCTGTTAAATATGTTGTCAAGGCAAAGCCATGACTTTGTTTAGTGTGGAATAAGAGTGCACAGCTGTTGCCAATGAAAACATCAGCTTGTAGAAATAGTTTAATTATTTTTTCTTAGGGCCTTCTAGATAAAACCAAAAACATGTGGTCTCTAAGGAAACTAAAAACAGATCTTAGATCAATTTCATGCATGTCGAATATGTATTTTCTCAGTGTAGATTTCCCAGACTTTTCCTTATATTGTGGTAGCCGTAACTCCCTAACATGACGTTACATTGGTGCATACCTGAAGAATTCATTAACAGGGCTGAAAATGGGGATGAGCAGGAGTGAAGGGAAGAGAGAAGTGGGTGAGAGGAAGGAAGACAAAAAATCTAGGAATTAAAACTAGAATGAAACTGAAAATGAAGTAATTATCCAGACATCATGCCACTGGAAATAACTTTAGAGGCTGAGAAATACCAGCTACTGCTTACCAAGTTCTGCAGAGCTTATCGGAGTTGGGAGGTTTCAATCCATGCCTAGGTTAACTATAGGAACAATGTGGCTTCAGGAACAAGGGAAGAAACAGGCAACAGCAGCTGCCACCATTTACCCTAGAGAAACCTTGCTTTGAGCAGTAAGAAATCTTTTGAATCCTAACAAGATGCTGGTTGCTGAAGCACACAGAGTGTATCACATTTGTGCTCACGAGCACGTCTACCATATGCTCATACATTGTGCTTGGATGAGGTGACCACAGGGTGGGTTAGAAAGAGGATTAACAGCCTCTCTTGCCATTCAGAATTCTTCAGACTCTTAAATTTAGTGCTATGAGATTGAGCGTCATCAGCCCATTTGTATGCTGTAATACTTAGCAAGTATTGCCTGGGCCTGGAATTTCAGAGGTGCCTATGGAAGAGATACAGAGAGCATTCAGACCTGGATTTCCTTGGGCCTGAATCTGGACCCAAAAATCTGAAGCAATACTCTTAAATATTTTTTTGTGTAACTAAATAAGAAGCTATCTCTTTTAATATTCTGAATTCCACACAGGTGCCGTTCACACTTATTTCTATGACTATTCTTTACTTCTTAAAAGGAAACATTAGTTTTCATTCCAAGTGTACTATTAACACTGTCACTGACAGTAACAACAGCAGAATCATTGTTATTTATGATAATTTTACTGGAAATCCAGGATATGGGTTTGTTTGTGGCTTTTTGGTTTTCTTGAAGCTGCAGGACTGGGAATCTTGTTGCTGAGAACTATAGTTTCCAGGTCTCAGAACTGTGAAGAAAAACTTCACTAGTAACCTCATAGGTCCCCAATCCAGTAAATATTCCACCCCCACTGACCTTAAACAAAGCTATGGTTTTCCTGTCAAACCAGTTAATCTTGGGAGCCTGACTGGCCACTTTTCAGCCAAGCCAGGTCATCAGCATCTGTAAATTCTGTTCACTTCTGTAAATCCCGAGCAAGAGCTGTAGAAAACTCTGCTTCCTCTGAGAGGAATAAAACCTGCTCTCAACTATCACACTCAAGGGTTATTGCAACTCTTTCCTAAAATAGCCTGAACATAGAGCAGCACTTACAGACTTCAAATGCTGCTTAACCTCTTGCTTTTTGAAACTATGACAACCCTGGCAAACAGTATCAAAAGATACAGCTTTGGAAAGCAGATTTTTTCACAAGACCAACCACTAAAAGAAGATTTTACAAGGCGATGCAATTGACTCTGCTGATGGCAGAGGCTGAGGCTCTCAGAGAAGCATCTGCAGGCACCTATATAGGGCAATACAGTTTAGCAGAGGGATGAAAAACAGCTGCAAGAAAATAACAGCTTCAAAAGTGTGTTAAGTGTAACAGAAAAGGAACTAATCTCATGAAGAGATAGGCAGAGAGGGCAAGCAGAAAGAGTGGCTTCACATGAGCTCAAGGGAAGCTTTCTGACTTAGCCAGAGTTGTACTCAGCTAGACATCTTACAGGACACATTTCTGGTGCAGATCCCCCAGCCAGGGTCCATACTGGGCACACTGGCATATATGCCCCAGGAGGACCACCTGGACAGCTGCTGGACTTATATCTGCAGAGAGGCATGTACATTGCCTGGACAGCAGGTCACTGGCACAGTTCCTCTGGTCAGCTTGGTCTGAATTTGAGGTGCAGGTGAGACATTCATGTACTGAATGTTGCTGCTTAACTGAGCTTCTGCAACACACAGCAACATCTCTCCCAAGACCTCAAAGCACAGCACATGTCTTTCACTCTCCTTGCTTGTCTCACCACATAGCTGCACTCTTTCTTGTGGCTTTTAAGCTAGGCCAGTGACAGCAGGAGAGACTCTACGCTCAGTTGTAAGGGTGACAGTTCTAGTGAAAGCTCAGAGTCCAATGCCATGGAGCATTTTACAAAATACTCTGTTATTTCATGCCTTTTCCAGCTGGTGGCTTCAGAACTGATTGTAATATGCTGGGTTTCCCAGCCATTTGCAGTGATGGATTGTGACAGAGGTCAGCTTCAACGTGAGAGAAATATTAGGCTGGTTGATAGATCATCAGGGAAGGCTTTATACAGGATCAGGTTTAAGAGCCCTTCACAGAACTGCCTGAGTCAGACAGCAAAATGTCCTCCAATACTGGCAATTGCTCTTAAAGTAGACAGTCGTGAGAGAAGGCTACTCCACAGAAGCCAAAACAGCCAAGGAGAGAATGGGGAAGGGGGTAAGAGCATTATTGTCTTGCCAGCAACACCAATAAATTAGTGTGAGAATAAAATTTAAAAGTGCATGTAATAAAACCTTTAAAACAATGTCAAAATGATATGATGCTTACATGGACATAAAATCTGTAAATAAAAACATTGCAAATGGCTTAAAATCCAATTGCATCTAACTTCAGTTGTTGATTTCAGAGACCATGATCCAGATTTCTGACACCTATAAACTGCATTGGGATTGCAGCTCTCCCCAAACCAACACATCAGGGTTCCCAAGACCCAGGAGGTGATCCTGGCAGCCCGAGTGATGGCAAAGGGAGCATCATCGGTGGCAGTGCTAGGTGAGGAGTTGTCCCCCAGGAGCAGAGGTGTGCTTTCCACCCTGCCAAGCAACGGTGCCAGCCCAGCACACTCAGCACTTTGTGGAACTGCTCTCTCAGGAAGGATATCTGCCCTTCAAGGAGTAGAAGAAAAGCTGCAAAGGTATCTTAGGAGCTCAGCTTCCAGGGTGGTAGTGGGTGGCTGTGCTGGGCAGTGTTGGAGCCATGCCCAGGCAAGCAGCCAGCCTGCACAGAGTTGCCAGGAGACACCAGCTCCAGTGCCCGCTGCAGGCACTGGCCTTCAAGGTTTATATTTTTGATCCTTTTTCAAAGAATATTTTTTTTAAAAAAATAATTTGATCCCTCTTTACTGTAAAAAGGCAATGAATAAACTGTCATAAAATAGGACAGGAGAACGAAAGCATGCCAGAAAGAAAGAGGGAAAAATATCTTTACCAGAGAGGACTCTCTCATGTAAATAGCAATTTCAGATGATTTAGGTGGCAGCTGAAACTAGCTCTTGGCTAACAATATAGTCAAATATTTTAAATATTTTGGAAAATAGGAAATACAGAAAACCACTAAGAAACTATGAGCTTTTTCTGAAGAGATTAGTGACAGTATGCTACTTTACTCTCCTAAGTTAGTCCTGTACTTTGTTATTTTCTAAGTATTTAAATAACTTTTGTTACAGATAAGCATTCTCAGACCTTTTCTGTTTGCTTGACAGAGCACGTAGCATTTAAGTCATCACCCTGCTAATGTCTTGCTTTTCGTTTGCAAACATAACCTTTAGAGGGGAATGTAACCTTTAAAAGAGAATTGCACACCATGCAGAGATCTTTTTTGATTCGAGCCGCCTGTCAGACCCACATCACCACTTCAGCTGTGACCTGCATTGGCTGTACTCGAGAGTTATCCCCATACACATCATTTGGAGGAAAATCAACTGCATCTGTTTACTCAGGATTTCAGTCTGCCTCCAGTTAGCTGGTAATCATCCTATATGACACTCGCCCAAAATATCTCCCATGTCCCTTCCTTGCTGTCTCCACAAAAGAGAATGGAGTGGTGCCTCCTCTCTGTTTCTATATGGTCACATGCCAGTCCATGCATGGTCTGATGTTTACACTCCTACCACACAGGCTGCTCCTATGCCCAGGCAGATACAGTCCACATTGTGAGGCGCTCACCCACCAGGAGCACTTCCATGCAAATATCTGGTGGCATCAATGATAGTAGAAGAGCCATCGCTGTTGATAATCATCTCCCACTGTAATAGGAGAACCCATTCCCTGAAAGCACCCATTCTTCTCATAACATACAAATAAATCCCAGCATATGGTCTTTAAATCTCATGGACTATCCTCCCATGATCCCTCTTGGTTTCCAAAATAGTTAACACTGAGAATCAAAAACCCTAGGGCTCTCTGTTTAAAGCACAGCTGTCTGACTTTGGTTTTCTTTGTTGTTTTTTTCCTGAATTTTCCAGTTCAGGATTTCCAGGGAAGAAGAGCTATAGCTCGCACCAATAGAAAATAAACCACAGAAGAGATGTGAGACCAATGGCTCATTGCTGAGCATCACACAACCCTTGGCAAGTTGGCACCTAGCTGAGGCTTCCCTTCACAAGTATCAGCTCTACAGCTGCAACAGCATATGCCTCCTGTCGCAAAACTGGGACATATTCCAGAGAAATATCTGGGAGACATTAGTGAGGACAGTTTACCATCCTGTCCTCTCTGTGTAGCTGTAGGTGTCTCTGTCCACAAACAGTGTTACCTCAATGTATGTCTATGTCATGAAGTAAAAAATTCTGCTTTCACTTGAGTAAGCTCACCCAGGACAATATAGCAGACAGGGAATGTCACCGTGTCCTGTGTTAAGTCCCCTTTCCTCCATTGACTTGAAATTTAATTGCCAAAACACTTACTGCAGTGTGGAGGGAAGGATATGCAAAAGGAAAGGAAAACCTTAGATTTTTTTGCCCCTGATCTTAAGCCTATTTGTTGACCTATATAGCTCTGGCTACAACTAGACCCTCTCAAAATCTAGCTAGCCAACTCCTTATTGCAATCATCAAGTAGGAGAATTAGCTTAGCTGACCAGCTCCAGCTAATGACATATCGTCTTCCTTGGCATTGCTATGCTCCTTACGAAGCCTCTCCCTGCACAAGTGCAGACACCCAACCCTGCAACTTGTGTCTGTATTCAGTGCCACACTCACCTGCATGATTTCTACCCAGTGTGTGACAAAAAGCGTTGTTTGTCTGAACACAGCCTCCTTCCATTTAGGGAGCTGACTAAAAAAGATTGTGCTGCCCAAATTGATAAACAATCCACTTCTGCACTCTTTTCCTCTTAGCCTTGGCAACAAGCTGCCATCCTGAGCATATGTGAGGTGCTGCCAAAAGAGGCAGGCAACAGGAATCATCTCCTGCAGAACATGCCCCTCTCTGGTGTCCTTAACAGACTGGGGTGAATCAGTTCCTTCCACACTGAGAGCCTTGCAGTACAGGCAGCCATACACACCTGCTTGGAAATACATCCTTGTGATGAATGTTTTCCTACCCACTAGAGGCTTGAACATCAACATGAAATCCCAGTGCAGATTTATGGTAGCAGTGGTGTGGCTGGAAGGAATCATTCTGGTGCACTTTGCTGATCTCTAAAGCAGAAGCAAACCACCTGAGAAAGTTGTCCCTGTGAGATGGAAGAAGTTTTGAACTGGGTCCCGGTAGTTCGTTAGTGGAGTAATCCCTATAGAAAGGAGTGGAAACTGGCTGAGATGGTGTCCCGGTTTTGCTGGGATAGAATCATAGGCCAGCCATAGTATGAAGGCTGTTAATAGTTCCAGGTCAGCTAGGGCAGCTGATCTGTGTTGGCTCACAGGAGTATCCCAGACCATAAGTGTCACACTCGTTATAAAAGGGAATGTTTACTAAGGACAGGAGATTCTCCTGCTTGGACTGCTTCTATTCTTGCTCTCCTCTTTTTCCTTCCTCCTACTTCTTCCTATCCCTGGAAGTGCTTCCTTACCATTCTGCTCCTGAGGACTGCTTTCCTCTTCATTGTGACTGCTGTATGTTCACTGGGCTGAATATAACTTTGTATACTTTATATTTGCATTGGTATTAGTTTTGCTGTTTCATTAAATCTGTTTTCATTTCAACTGAGGATGTCTTCCCCTTTTCCTGATCTCCCTGCTCAGCTGGGGAGGAATCATTGGGTGATAAAACAACAGCTATAGTTTAGCTGCAGGTATGAGCTAAATGTAGGCAGATGGGAACAGGAGAAAGGTTTGTACATAACTAATGACTGGGAAAGATGATGGGCTGGGACAACTTGTCATTTCTTCATAGCTGTGGCAGAAGGCAACCATTTTCCATTTTACTTTGACATGCAGACTAACTGCAATCTTGTCATTCCTGGTGGTACTTCAGTACACCTATCCCTTTAGAAACACATTGCTTTAAATAACAACAAACCATTAAAAGCTCCTCAAAATGTAGCAACTTTGAGTAGGGATTTGGAAGCACTTTTCTGCCTGTTACAATTACAGTTCAAAATAATAGATTAGACTCTTTGGTCAATAAAGAGATCTACAGTGATTCCTCAGCCCAGGTATGATAGCATGTTCAGAGCCCACGCATGCGTTTTAAGTGGCCTTCATACAGTGGCCAAGCAGAGGCTGGTTTACCCTTTCATTCCTGGTGACAGATGGTTTAGGGCAATATTTATTATGTAAGGAAATATAGCAAGATATTGCTGCATGTTCCTTATTTCCGGATGGGCAGCTCTTTACCTCTCTTATCCTGAGGGCTATCAAACTGCTGTCTGCCACACATCCTTACTGCAACAAAACAAAACACCCTATAAGCACATGCAACGGAAAGAGAAAAATTACCGTATTTTTCTGTCAAAGCTTCTGTCAGAGTACTAAGGGAGTACGCAAGGACACTGTCTTTCTCCACGTCTTGTTTCAAGCTGAGCACTTAACAAGACAAATGGAGTCAGCTTTCACCCTTCTCCCAGGGCACTGTGGCTCAAGGCCTGAGGAACTACTTAGTTTTGAAAGTTTTGGAGGTTTCTCCTGTTCATGGCCCTAGGCCCAGCTGGTACCTTTACATCCTTGCCACTCATTGAGCCCCAATCCTGGACTCATTGAGCCTCCTAGGACAGAAGGCCTGTTCTGTCCTTTTCTTTTTCTCGTGTCTATCTGTGGCCTAAGCAAGAGGGAGGTGGAGAAACTTACCATTTCCTAAAGAGGGGAAAACAGCAGCTGTCCTAAAAACAGTAAGAAAAACCAAGGCCCAAACCCTCGGCCACTACCAGCTGGCTTAGTGGTGTAACCCATGCAGGGAACTGCTCCAACCTCTCTCATATGGTGAAAGCTTCATAAGAAATCTAGCAGTTGCTGATTCCTCTGTCTGTCCTTTTTCCTTTTTCCTCCACTACTTAATATTAATCTCATCATGACAATGGAAATAGAACAGGTTACTGCCATGCCAATGACAATGATCACAATAGATCAAAAACTTGAGCGTGAATTGTAATGTTTATTGTCTTGGAGAAGGACAGCAAAATGATCAACTGTGCTTTCTTCACCCTGGGTTTGACTGCCATGTTTTCTCCTGCTCTGAGGGACCGTAAAAAACAGGAGACAAGCATTATCGCTTTTCTTACAGGCTTCTCTGCAACTTCTGGCTGACTGTTATTTTCTGAGACAGATGACAAGCAGAGGAGTAAGAAGATTTATTCCCAACAGGTGCAGTAGGATATGTTCAGATGATCATTTGTCCACCTCAGACCTCACACTTTGGCAATAAGCTCTTGCCAGGTTTCAAAATGACATCATCTATGGCCTGAAGACTTGCTGCAGACAGGGTGTATTGGAATCAGTTCCTTCTGCTGAACCTCTGCCAACAAAGACTGTTAATAATCCTAAAACATGTCAGCTGTGGTATAGTTGTTGATGACCATGTAGACTTCCTTTCATTTACCGCTACAGACCATTCAACCTGCAGACGCGATTGTAATCCATGTACATGCCAGTAGGAGTCATCACTGCCAAAAAGGTTTGAATAAAATGGCAATTACTTTGCAAACTACCACGAGACACCCTTTTGCAGAATGCTGGACTGTCTCCACTGGGAGAAAAGCACATAGTGCCAAAGCCCATGCCAGTGACTCAGTCTTCAGTACAATTTCTTGGGGAAATTAGGTTTATGTCCTGGGTACGTGTCCCTCACAAGTCTCACCTGGCAGGAGATGGCAGGCAATAGAGTTCCTACTTCAAGTGTTATGGAACAGAGGGTGGCTTAGGCTCCCTTCCAAACCACTGGGCCAGAGCATGAGGCTGTGCCCCCCCCCAGCACCACTGCTCTTCCTCCTTATCCATCCATTGCAGAGAAATGCTGTCCCTTCCTGTCCTCCTCCTCCTCTGAGAGGAGCTCCTGGCACCAGTATTCCCTCTTAAGCAATGTCAGCCACCTGCTACAACCAGCATGTCAGATGGCATCAGCTGGCATGAGCTTGGAATGGATTTAGCTTGATAATTACCCCTTCAGCCTCCAAGCATAATGTGAGAAGCCACTGGGTTCCCAACTCACTGCTGATGCACGTAGCCTTGTCTTCCAGTTTCACAGACCCATTCAATTAAATGGGAGCAGATTGCACTGAGGCGAAGTCCTCTGTGCAGATCCACCACCTGTGACACCATTGCATCGGAGAGGTCACTGCCAAGTTCTACACATAGTGGAGGACTTTGCTGATATCTCAAAACCTTTGCATCATCCCAGCTCTGGTTTGCTTGACTAATTCAGGCACCACGGTGCTGGGCTCTATGGGCAGCACCAGTGGACAACTTTGATATGTACGGGTTGCCCTCACAGAAAATCTTCACCTAAAGCAACGGAGCATGGAAACCCTTAGGCATGACACTGCAAAAGTACAAACCTCCTCTCAGAGCCCACTAGACATGAAGAAAACTTTTTAAAAGGGAATCTTCAGTAGTCCTTTGTCACATGTCACTCAACTAAGCTAACTGGCTTTGCCATGTGTTGCTCCTGTGATGATTTCTTAATAGATTTTTCTCTTCTCAAATGTTGAAGGAGGAAAGCCCTAGTATGTACTCCTAGCATCCTGCTGTACCCTAGCTCTGAAACTCAGGAGTCCTGTAGCAGCAGGTGATACACCAGCCACCTCAGATACTGCTTACAAAGCAGTGGGTGCTTTCTATCAGTCCACATTCCTTCTTTTCTTTCTGCTTCTTTCTGCTGATGCTACCATGAACACCTTTGCAGAAGATATCTATCCAAGACAAGAGAGTGGAGAGTGGCCAGCGAACAGCGTGCTCTAGTCATGCACATATCAGAGCAATGAAGTCAGGTACTGCAATACCATTCATTTCACAACTCCTATAAATCAGTCCATCCAACTATATGATGGCCTCTTTAGGGTGCAGTGGCATTTAGATATTGAGGAGGGGTCCTCTGTGCTTCAAGAACGATTAACCCTGGCCTTGCTATCTCTAGTGCAATCCAGGAGGGTAGAGGCTTCCCCGGCTATCACAGGATGCAGAGAAGGAGGGGGGCCTGTGGAGGCAGGACAGCCCTACTCTTCTGGTCAGCAAAGGGACAAGGTAACACGAACCTGCATAGTTCTTTGTTTCTGAGAAGAGGCCACCAAATATGACAGCTAACCATTTGTCTCATGGTTGACACCCCTGCATATGCTAATGAAGATCATGCTAAACATATAAGACTATAGCACTTGTCTCTTGACCCAAACCATACTACACATCACCTGGAGGTGGAGAAACGTTGTAATTTTGGGGATAAAAAGACAGAGAAAATGATTGTTAAATGGGGAGGGGACAACCTTGGTATCTGATGGACCAGTCTGTGGGTTGTCTTCTCTTCCTCCCCTCCAGGCAGGGATGCCTCTCTGGGTAAGTCCTGCACTTTTCGCCCTCTTGTGAATGTTACCGCCGGGTTATTGGTGTTATTATTACTGCCTATTATTATTTCTGCTAGCAATATTAACCTTGATTAGTAGCGCTGTTGTAGTTAGTGAATATATCAATGGCAATCTCGAATCCATTCTGTCATTCTTTATGTTGCAAGTATACATAAACTACGCCATTCATGCATCCAACTGCTTCTTGTCAATGCAACCAGACCTACAGCATACAGGCTGTTCATGAATTTGGATTGGACCTATAGCAACACATCCTAATTGGCATACCTATTAAGAGATCAGTCCAGCCGCCCCTAGCCCCTTTAATCTCTGAGGACCAGCTACAATGCAAGAGGATTCATCTCTTACTAAATTTACACTCTACTTCATGCAACAGGTGCTCAGAACTGATTCAAATAGCCTGTGGTTTGGCTGCCAGACCCGCTTTGTAATATGACATCATTTCCCAGCAAACGTTTTACACACTTGCATTTGCCTTCCGTCTTCCCTGCCGTGTTGCAAATCCACTCCAGATGTGCACTTGCTGTAGGCCTAGAACTCCTTCAGCATCCTGACTTTTCATTTTTTTCCCCCTTCTTTCTCCCTGAACACGTGTCTTAAGATTGTCGTGTAACCCATCCTTTTAACTTTTCTCCCTAGTCATTTCAACTGCTGACTCGGCCAGACAAAAAAAATATCAGAAATCTTAAGAAAGTTGAAAGAAATAAAAACATTTCTGCACACACAGACAAAATGAAATATTTACAAGTAGACATGTGAGAAAAGATATCTTTGATGAGCTGATTAAACAGAGCTCAAATCTACTTAAATTGAGTCCCGATTTGTTAGAGCTTCAGCTGAGAGAAAAAAGACTTAATTAAATCTGGGATTTAAATTGTCTTTGCTGGATGTATAACACATTAATAAGATACCAAGCTCCTTTTAATAGCTGATGTCAGAGCAATGGAGCCAGGACATGCATGCCACAAGCTTCTTTATTACAGAATCACAGAATCACAGAATTGTTGAGGCTGGAATAAACCTCCGAGATCATCAAGTTCAGCCTATGACCCAACACCACAACACCTAGCTAGACCATGTCACTAAGTGCCACATCCAAGCTTTCCTTAAACACCTCCAGAGATGGTGACTCCACCACCTCCCTGGGCAGTCCATTCCAACACCTAATGACCCTTTCCATGAGGAAGTGCTTCCTAATATCCAACCTAAACCTCTCCTGGCGCAGCTTCAGGCTGTGCCCTCTCGTCCTGTCACTGGTTGCCTGGGGGAAGAGCCTGACCCCCACCTGTTTACAACTTCCTTTCAGGTAGCTGTAGAGTCAGGTAGTTGTAGAGAGTGATGAGGTCTCCCCTGAGTCTCCTCTTCTCCAGGCTAAACAACCCCCGTTCTCTTAGCCTCTCCTCATAAGACTAGATTAGATGAAGAAACCGAGCCTCGTGGGATGTGATTTATCTAGCAAATGTTGCAAAACTGGGAACAGGATGCAAGTGTCACACGTCACAGCCCAGCACTTTCTGGCTGAGGTACACCCAACCAGCAAGAGTCCCTGTAGGAACTGTAGTGACACTGATGGTGGGACCTGCTGCCCCAGCACATGGGACAGAGAGTCCCAGCCTGTTGCTACTCGCAGACTGTTATTTTCTGTTTTTTCCAATGTGCATCTTTGGAAGCACAGGTGGGGAGCACTTCCCCAAGGATCCCTTCATCCCTCTTTCCTCCCCTGGCCCTGGACAGTCTTCTGAGGAGAAGAGAGGAAGTAGGTGCAGATGGACAAGGTGTTTGCCAACGAACGTTGAACCTTTCACTCCCATTTATTGCTGTAATACAAACACTGTTTTGATTTTCTCTTAGTTGTACCCAGTGGCTCCGCACTCCTGGAAAATCGCAGTGGATTTCCTAGATACACAAAGTGCTGCCATAAACGGACTCTGAGCACAGTCTTATAGATCCACTTTATGTGCTTTCACCTGCTGCAAGGCAGAAAGACAAAAAAAAAAAAGGAACAACAAAATAAAAGGAATCTCTATAATATTATATTTAAGCTCTGAGGGGAATGGGTAGCACAGACTGCCCAGGTAAAAGACACCATGACCTAACCCCTCTCAGTACCCTAGCAGAGGCACATTGGAGGCAGCAGCATACCATTCCAACCATAGCTTCCTCCCATGGTTTGCCCTGGAGCCAGGCTGAAGCTCCCAGATGACATTCATTCTCCTGCCCACCCAATCCTGGCTGCCACTGTCATCAGGGGCAGAGATATGTCATTACCGGGGATCAAAGTTTGACACTACCTTCCTGCATGTCACTTGCAGCCCTTTGAACAGCCTTCATTTCAGTGATCACACATAAAAGACAATTCTGAACCTTTGCTCCAGGGCCAGCCAGGTGCTGTGATTTATCTTCTCCTAAGCACAGATCTTGGCTAAAGCTACTCAGGTTGGATGTGGTGCTCAGGGAACAAAGTTGCTGCTCTGAAGAGCCTGAAGCCTGTGAACAGATCCAGTGGTCCCAGCTAAACAGAGGAAGGATGGTGAATTGAGAGGTCAGAATAGGCACCACTTTCACTTTGGTGTTTACTCAGCGTTTTGCCTGCTCTGTGTTTGGAGGGCACAGCTTCACTGCAAGCACCCACTAAAATGCCACAGCAGGAGGCTCATGAGACAAGCAGTAGTCAGAGCCCATGGCTGTGCTGACATATTTTTGTGATGCACCTTGATGATTTCCTAGTCAACATCTCTAAGCACATTTCATATTTTTCATCACTTCATTGGTGACAGTTACTGTCAGGATGACCTCAAAATACACATTCCTAGTGTGCAGACTGTGTACTGGAGTCAGGCCACAGCAAATCTATGGCATGATTACAGATTACACAGAGGATCTCCTAGGAAAGCATCTTAAAAGGCTTTTTTGCACCCTCATTAAAAAGCCACTATGTGCAACAGTCTATAGTTCTCTGACATTGACATTTCAGGAAAAGCTGAATGATAGCTCTGGACAAAACTGTGTGTTTGTTTTTTTTTGTTTAGTAAGCACAATAACTTCTGCTGACTCCTGTCAGCTCTCAGGAGGGCAATCTGCCACCAGTTGTTTCTTTTATTACCTGCAGATTTAAATATTCAGTACTGGAAATCATAGAATCATCATAGAATCATAGAATCATTCAGGTTGGAAAAGACCCTTAGGATCATCAAGTTCAAACATTAACCCTACTCTACAAAGCTCCCCCCTAAACCATATCCCAGAACACCACATCTAAATAACTTTTAAACTCATCCAGGGATGGTGACTCAACCACCTCCCTGGGCAGCCTATTCCGATGTCTGACTACTCTTTCTGTGAGAATTTTTTTCTTACTGTCCAGTCTAAACCTACCCTGTTGCAGTTAGAAGCCATTCCCTCTTGTTCTATCAAATACAAAGACTGGATAGTATACAGTGATCCAGATCATCAAGTGGTATCAGTCAGCTACCCTTGTTACATCACCAAGGTTGCTGGCCCAAAATTGAGCAGCAGAAGCCTCAGCTGCAAGGACTTAACTCTTTATTTTAACCCGACATTCCTCTAGCAATAGAGACATCTCTGTCTGGGGTGTTAGGCTTTGCATGAAGGGTTTGGCTTAGGAGAGCCACCCTTCAGATGAGCTCACTTTTTCCTAAAAGCTCAACACTGACACTTGATCATATATATTGTCCCGATATGCTTGTGACTCAGAATAAAACAAATCTGGAAAGGAAAACCAGCCACCAAAGCAATAACCCTTGAAGCAACAATTCCATTTTACTGCTGCAATCCCACACCAAGACGGAAGCCGCTGATTAGAGGATGGGGATTCTCCTTACCTCACTGACAATGGATGAGTGGGGCTGTTTATACACCCAGTTATCGTGACATGCAGTGAGCGGCAGGTTGCCTGTGCTGCGATTGCTGTAGTGGGCGAGCGGGCTGGAACAGCTGACTGAGGCATCCCACATGACGTCCAGCCTCTCACACTCCCCACTGGAGGACCCGTTCCCCAGGTGCAGGGGCAGTACTGTGAAGTTTTGTTCCTCTTCCAGTGTCCAGCCACATCGTTCACTTATTTCAGCTGCCCCAGGGATTCTGCACCAGTAGTTTCCCGGTGCTTGCCCAAGGAAAACCACGCTGGCAAACAGGGAAGAAAAAGTTATGCCCGTCTGGCAAAGAAGGAAAAAGACCCTCTTTTGAAATCTTCCAAATTCCCCAGCTTCTTTCAAAACTTCATCAAAAGATGGCATTTTGTGAGGAGATCTGTCCACTTGCAGCAGTCCGAGAGACGGCACAGTCTACTTTCACACTTCACATCGACTGTTGGCACTTCCTACAAACGTCACCGCCTCGTCTCCCCTCGCTCCTCTCTCCTCATGTGCACACGCACTGGCACACACACACACACACAGAGAGTCGTGCCAGCGTGCAACCCTGATGGTAGCATGAGCAGAGCCACAAGAGGACAAAGCTGCAGGCAGGAGTGCAAGCGTGCACCCAAGCACACACGCGGAGACTGAGGGCATGTCAAGTGGCGTGGGGCTTACACTCAGCCAGGGAGGAGTGTGACTTAAAGTGCACAAACATATTGTAGGAGAGGAGGGGCGTGCATTTCCTATTCATCCCAAATGTTAAACAGATTATGTAATAAGCCCAGTTAACTCCTTTGGGGCGGGCGAACTGCAAATGCCAGCTTCCACTGCAGCTGTGATAAATTAATAGACGTGAGGATAAAGCAGAGAGTTAAATGAGAAAGAGTGCAGAAGCTGTTATAAAAAGTAGCAGTGAGTGATGCAGCCTCTCTGTGGGATGGCAGGGGCAGGAAGAAAGTTGTTTCAAAGAGAGCTATAAAGTCGTTCCTTCAGCAAATAGAAATGAGTACTACGGCAATGTTTAATTACTTCTCCAAAGGAGTACTTCACCATGTGGACAGATTTAAGTTGCAAGAGTCTTTCCTTTTTGTAGCGTAAATAAAGTGAGGCTCACAAATCACACCAGTCCAAAATCCAGGATTTTTTTTTAAAGTTGCATCTAACTCTTAAAAAAGGCTTTTATATGAACTTGTTAATGCTAATTTCATAAAATATTCCAAATATTTAGAAGAGCAACGACCAGTTTTTTCTTCCTCAAAAATGAATGGAAAACAAGTTACTTCACTTTTCAGCTGTTTGTCTGAGTTGGGGCAAAGGGAAGGGGAAGACAGAATGGCATTTTGTGTGCACACGAGCACATCTTGTTCAGAACTGCCTGAATCAAATCAGACATGCAATGGCAGGTGTCTAGCACTTTGTTCAGGATCATGAGGTTCATGGCCACTCTATTCTTTTGTGAGAAGGAACACAGGGACAGCACCTATCAAAGATGTCTCTTGCAATCCCTTGTCTCTGGTGACGTACTCAGAGGTGTCTATGGTTTTGAAGGTAAGTACAATTTCTAAAACAGTTAAATCCAGACTAGGGTAGGTTTTGATTGCTATACAGACTATCTGACACGGACTTTGTAACATTCAAGACTGGTGCCGTGGTATGAGCTTGACAAAGATACTCATACTGGGTAGATGCACTTCTGTGCTTGCATCAGAAGATGCTTTTGAGAGAATTTGGTTACATTGTTGTGCAGTAACCAAGCTTTGAGATCATAAACACATCACCTTTGGGTTTAGGTCTGTCTGAGGAGATGGGTCACTGTCTGATGGCTGGTTTCAAACAAGAGAACCTCTTTTATCCCAACAGGGGTAACTAGGGGGTGAATCATGCTGAGATGTCAAAGATGAGATGGTTTGTCCTAACAGCCTCCAGTGACTTGGAAGGAAATTTTCTCTGTGGGGATCACCACAAAGACAAATAAATGGGCATAGAGCCTGATAATCATCCTGTGTGGTGCTCTCACAGCTCTGCTTCAGGGTGTATTAAGTCTCCAATGCTTTTCAAGCAATAAAAAATATTGCTTTTATTTCTGTTGGGTATTTGCTCATTCTGAATCATAAGGCTACTGTAAGCCAACACAGCTGTGCTCAGCATTTTACCTGTTTCAGGAACCCATTGGTGCAATGACCACGGCCCCCTCTTAGCTAATTGGAGGAGGTAGATCAGATTTGGTTGAGAGTTCAGTTCACTATCGCAACTTTTCCCAAAAGAAAGCATGGTCTAGTAACTAATTGTCAAAATATCACGCATCTTATCCATTATGCTCTCGCCATGCACAATCTGTCAGATCCAAAGCCAGAAAACCTAGCAGCTGAGACAGATCAGTGCTAACGTCATGGCAGCAGACATCTGGGAGTCTTCCTAACAATCCCCACAGTCACAGGGCTAGTCATATAGGTGAAGATTCATTCAGTAAAATCAGTTCAATTGTCTGGCCTAGGTGATATCAAAGCAACCTTGGTTCCTCAGTGTTCATTCATGTTTTGATTTCTCTGTGCAAAAATGGCTCATCAATATTTGCCACCATATCAGTGCATTGCAAGACTCTAGTTTGTCAAAGAAATCACAAATATCCCAATGACAGATGTATGAGAGTGTTCATTAGTGTATATATTCTACAGCAAACAATTCCTAGCTTCCCTGTAGTTTTCCTGGAACTTCAGCTCTGCATGCTGCGAGAGCTGAACACATCTAATGGTGGGAAGATGACGGGTTTGTATACAAAGCCTGCAACTGTAAACTCTTGAAAGAATGCCTTTAAATCTTTGAGGACAGCTCGCAGGATTAAACCAGCATTTTAAACATTTTATCCTACACATATAGAAAAAATGATGCTCTTTGATACTGGGAAAGAAACAAGGGAAGAAAGAGCCAGGGGAGATGTTGACTCATGAAAAGGCAGAAGCAGTAAAAATAGATGCAGAGAAGAGAACAGAGAGAGGGAAGGGGAAGAGTAGGAAGGCAGCAAGCCAGGGAAAGAGCAGAGACAGATGCAGTGATGAAAGGGGAACAGAGGAGAAAGAGATAAAGTACAACTAAATTACAATCGTGAGCATCTTCTATTAGAGTTCTGTTTAGAAGCCCAAATGTCACAGCTATTTCAGAAACAGAATGAAAACTATGTAGTCTGGTGAGGAAAACACATACACTCCTTGTACACTCATGGCACTAGACTACCCATTTATGCATGCCTGAGTGACGCCATGAGACATTTGGATCAACAACTACTCCGAATCCTTGAAAATTACAACTTTACTGCAACACCCTGGGTAACCTTTGCAGTGCTTCAGACAAACACTTAAAACTTCAAAGTCCTTCTTTGGGACACTATAACCATCAAGGCAGTTTGCAGACACCTGAGGGCACTCTCTTACGTAACAGCATCATTTCTGTAATAAAGTTACGCCGAAAAGCATAACCTAGGTTTTGATCTCCTACAGACATATGCCTCTTGCTAAACAAAAGAGAGCCTGGGAACAAGCTTGGGTACTGATCATCTACCCTGTGTATTATCTCACAGCTTAATGCATCTTCATATTACACCAAATATTCCTCCCCTCAACAAATCTGCTATAGACTAGATAGCCTTAAACATGAGAGTTGCAAAACAGTCAGCATCACATCATCCCAGGGCCAGGAGACTGCCTACATCAGTCTTGTTTCCAGCCCTCTCCCAGGAGAAGGGACAGGGATCTCTACATCTATATATTTGGAAATTATCTGTAGCTTTTCTAACTGGTGACCCCAGAGCAGAGACTGCCACAAGGAAGTGGCAGTAGTTGCTCAAAGTATGTTGCACAGATTTTAATGGCAAAGCTTGGTTGACAGCAGAAGGGATCTAAGGGGCCTTCACCACTCTTCACCACTCACTTCACCTTTCATGCACCTTCCAGCTGCAGGTTTGGCTCTCCCGTGCAAAAACCATTTCTCTTCCATGCTGGAGTGCAGAAGCCTGACACTAGCCCCATAGAGCTGACATTGTTACAACATATCTTGTTAAAAAGCTAGGCTGGAAAGGATATAGGAGCTCAGCTTTGGAAATTAAACAAATAGTGGATTTTTTGAAATCAGAGTGAGACATCTTCATAGCACAATTAGAGATGTTTATGCTTCCCTCTCCCACACATGGCACAACCACATTCCAAGTCAGAACACTAAATTACGTGCAGCTTTTTCTCTGATGGTTCTTGTGTTTTGTTGGTGGTTTTTTGTTTTTGTTTTCCCTTCACTTTATTATTCTTTCTTCTTCCTCCCACCACCCACTTTCTTCTTCATCTTTTATCTCCCCCTTCTTCTTCTTCCAGATTTCCTCTTTTTTCTTTCCAAAAGGTGTCAGCTCTGCTCAATGGAGTATGTCCTTTCCCAGGCCTGCAAACTAACTTTGAGACATGGGAAAAGTCAAATCTGATCAACAGGGTTTCCACCTTCTGGCAATCCATGAAAACAATGTACAAAACATTATAGGCCCCTCCCTCACATTTTCCATGGCCTTTAGGCTATTTTTACCATCTTTGTTCCACGAACAAATATAAATAAATGTAGTTCTAGGAACTGTAGAGTACAACAACCAGGAGGATCTGCACTCATCACTAGGACAGCAGCTGAAATAGCAGAGGAAAATGTGGACATGGGGGAAATCAAAGTGAGTATAAAAGGTGGAGAGAGAAGGGAAAAGCAAAACAGGAACAAAGAGAGGAAAAACAGGAACAGGAGAGGAAAAAAACCCCAAACCAGCCTAGTAGTGACCACACTGGAGACAGCCCATATTCTGTCATTTTGAGCATGTGTAGGTTAAAAACTCACAGCAGGGGAAGAAGCTGTTCTCTCCCCGCAGCCCGTGCTCATTCTCCCTTAGCTCTTCCTCCTGCTGCCCTGATGCAGAGGTTGGAGGGCACATGAGATTTAGGTTCTTGTAGACCCTGGGGCTCCTGAAGGCTCATCTCCATGGCAGCCAGCAGCAAGGGCTCCCTCCTTGCTGCCTCATACCTGTCCTTGCACAGGCTATTTCTCAGGGTGAAGTATTATCTCCTGCATCTATGTTTTCTTATCCAACTCAGTGCTGCTTCACCACCATGATGCTTGCACACTGTTCATCTTTGGCTGTTGGAGAAGATCATGTGTCACACATTTGGGTGCCTGCAGACAACCTGTGTTTGTTCCCCACTGACTCTAATCCTACTCAGGGAAAGCAGCAGAAACCTGTGGCTTTCCAAACACATTTGGGAACACTTCATTGTGAGGATTTCAACTCAGTATCTGAGACAGGCTGAGGAACTGAAAGGGCTCATCAGCTTCTCCAAGGCCATCTGAAGGAAGGGCAGCCAGAGGAAAAGGGGTTCCTACGTATGCATTTTTACAGTCCATGTATGGCTTTCCTCATCCTTTTCCTTTTCACTCAGCACTCTGGAGGCCAGCTGAGGGGTTGCACTGGGCTTTGCCTTCCTGTTCAGATAAATATGCCATAATCCCACAGCATATTTATCAAGACCCTTGCTATTGACTTGGAATAACCAAGCATTTCAGTCATGAGATAAGACAAGTTGAGTTCACCAAAGGCTATTTCACACAATGGAATGAACAAGGGATATTTCCAGAGATAGGTGTAAGCTCCTGATAAAAAGAAACTGACCTCGTGTTATCAGACAGCTGTGAATTACAAGTTTGCTTTCTCTCTCAGCTACACTTACCTCAATCCTGCCTGGAAAGACAGGAGAAATCGCATTAGTTTTGTTTGTGGTTTCTCAATGATTGCACATCCCTCCCTTGTGAATCAGTTTCCATGAAGTCTGGAATTAAATATTTCTAAATATTAAGAAAAGAGCTTTGCCTGAAAGTTTCCAGCGCTGTTTTGTGAGAATAAAGACGAAAATTTTATACCATATCAAGGAGGGTGTAAGTACAACAAACGCTTCTGAGGGTAGCCTCTCAGTAGCTGTCCACTTCCCTAGATATTTCTGAAGTCGGAACTTTCATTAAAAAAGGAAAAACAGTAACCACAAAAACCCTTGCAGTCTTAGTCTTTTTTATCTACTTTCATGCCATTTCTCAGTTTGTTGTTATATTAGATATTCCCAACAAGCCTTTTTTTGTGGCCTTTCTATTGCATAATTTTAATGACTGAGAACTCTCAGGAACTTTGGAGATCACTGAGCTGGTCAACGTAACAAAAATGCTAACATTCATACATATGAAAAGAAGGTAGTAGAGCAATTGTCCTAGTCTGCCACTGTCCGTCTTACGGACAACTTTGGATAGAAGCAGCATGACTTGATATAGAAGACCATTCAGGGTAGAAATACCCCATGAGTTTGAACATCTAGCTGATCAAACTCCATGTAGGAGAATTAATATACATTTCATATTTATGTGAAAAAATATTTAATCTCAGTAAATTCTTGTTTCTGGCTTTCCAATAAATTATTTTTTTTTTACCACCACTGGTAAAAAGATCCAAGATACAGATCTGCAGAAAATAATAAAGGTCTGCAGGAGCAAAATAAATTCAGAGCAGCAGCAGAGACCCAGCACACTCCAAACACCCCAGTAAAAGTTCAAGTCATCCTGGAAGAATGGATGGGAATGAGTAATTCCTCAGTGCCTTTCTCTAATCTCCCCATAGCTGTTTTTGGAAGCCCTTAATGGTAGCGTTCTATTTATAGTGGAGTTCAGTTTTGTAGTTTATCTCTGCTATAACATCGTGTCCTAACTGCACAATAGCAACCCAAAGGAATTCTTTACAGCTGGGTTCTCACCTCGCACTTGATTAGTGTGTTCTATTAACAGGCAAAGGGACCAGGCTGCTTTCATCAGGCTGTTAGCTGGGCATGTACGCTCACTGTTCATGATCCAGCACCTAGCACACTACTTAAAATGGGCATTTTTGTATATGTGGACCTACCACAGAGCACTTCAATTGCTTGGTACTTTCAGTTGTTTTAACAATTATTTGCTTCTGAAAGTTACTATATTTATTATACCAGATTTGTTATATTTTCCCTTTCCTAGTAAATGGTCCTAAGTGTATTTAAGAAAAACAACAAATATGCAAAAAGCTGATGTGGAGAAGCAAAACAAGAATGGTTCAACAAACATTCAAAAATCAAAAAGTTATCTTCATTGGTCTGAGATTCTGAAAGACTGAGGAACCAGACAAGGTGAAACTACGACCATTTCTAGCTGAGAATTTCTGAAGAGACTTCTTCATTTGTATGCTTTTTCCTATGAAACAATCCTGCAGTGACCAGATAAAACGTCTAACAAACACCTGCATCTTGGAAAGCTGAACCAGACAAAATAATGATGAAGGCAGAGGGTGTCCCTGAGATGGTTGCTGTACTTCTAGGCTGAGCTTTCAGTCATCAGGATCTACAGACCAAACCCATATCTTAACAGGCAACTCTATATAAGAGGAATTCAGTGATCAAAACACTCATACAGGTGGACCCTGGCCATGTCACTACATTGTAAAGTATGGCAGCAGGTGGAAAGCCATGGGCACCAGAAACTGGAAGACATCATCTTCCTACAGCGAAGTTGCTCCCCTTGGCAGCCAAACTCAGCAGATGGTGTGCAACCTTTGACTCAGCCCTCATAGCCGTGTGGTAGCCAAAAGCCTGGGCTACTGAATGATGAAGGTACATCATCAACCACAGGCAAGCGATGGGACCACAGCTCCCCCTCAGCTCCATGCTGGCCAGCTAGAGTGAAATAAGGATTGGGGAGGTCTTGGAAAGTCTGGAGTAGGGCCATCCACTGTCATGGCAAGTGGCCTTTTTTGAGGGCAGGCCCACCATCAACCCACTCTGGACAGCTAGTATCAGTTCCACCTATCTGCTTCTCTGTGCTGAGATGAGGAGATGGAGAAAGGATCACTGTCAGTGAACAAGCAGCTACTGAACTAACTGCCAGCTCCTTGAAACTTAGATTTAACAGACTAATCCAAAAATGAACTTTATGAAAAGCTTATTTAGAGGATTAGTTCGTATGGTACTTTTAGCAAAATAACAGAGGAAGAAAAGCAAAAGGGGTTTATTTGGGGTTTGTATAATAAACGAAAACAGCAACGTTACCATATCATCTCCATATATGCATCAGCAGAGCTGCTGACACTTTCTTGACCCCTTAAATAACTAACCCCATCCAGCACTGTGTACAGCAACAAACTGCTCCTGGGCCAACAGAGCTAAGGAGATGTTTATGCTCCTGCACTACAAGCAGGCATGAGCATGGACCTCATCCTTTCCTCATCTTCAGCAGGGCTGTGGGTCTCACCCCCTTCCCATGGGGGCAAGGGGGAATAGAACCCATTCCAGCATTGCTACTCATCTAGCACAGGCTGGCAGAGAAGGGGTCCAACATGATGCATGCCAGAGAGGTTTGTGCACCTGAGGAGGGCTTTTGTCCTTTTGACCCTCATCACAGCTTGGTAAGACTTACATCAACCTCCATCCTCTTCACAATCATTTTCTTAAAGCATCATTGACAATTTTGTACAATTTGGCACAACTAATATGGGAAAAAATTTCTCTCTCTTTCTCATTCTTTCTTTCAGCAACATGATTAGAAGTGTCTTTTTTTTTTTTTTTCTAAAACAAAACTAATACCTCTTTCACTTTTATTTCTGGTAACAGCCTTTTTTCGGAAGGGTAACACTAGCTAAGCAGTCTCTCCGCTTTCAGCGAGGAAGCCACTCATCTTCTGGAAGTTCGTGATCTTCCCAGAGAACCTTTCATTGATTTTTCTACATTTAGTGAAGTTTCTCCTTTGATTTTCCCATTACATCATGCTTTATCCTCATTTTATTCAATTCCACCTCAATCTTCCCTCCTCTGGGGATGAACCTTTCAGGCAATTCCAGTCTTCCAGAAAACCACATGAATCTGAAAAACACTGTGTGTCATATGAGAAATCCCTCCTCCTGTTACTCTCCTGTTCCATAAAGCCATGAATCCAGGGCTAGACTAACCCATGATCACCTCCAGGCTATCACAGCTAGCTTGCTCTGTTGAGGCATGCAGGCAAATGGCCAACCCTGGCCTGTAGCTACACAATAAAAATAACTGCATGAGAAACAGTAATGTAACAGCATAAGAAATGGCAGAAAAGCAAAGCATTAGGTATATGAGGAAAAGAAAGCAGTAGCTTAACAGAATTGCTGTCCCAGGTAGAAAATACGGAGGCTATCATACCACAGTTACCTGATTCCACTGCAAAACCAGCAAAACTAGGGGCAAGGGGTTAAGATCAAATGGGGGAGTCTGTTTGGAAGAGGATGAAGATGGTAATGGGAAAATCTTAGGAGGAGAACAGCATTGTCGGCTGCTGTTTTGTTGTGGTGCAGGCCGGCTGACTGGTTCTGCTCACCCTCACCAAGTCTCCTTGGATTCTTCTCGTCCCAGACTGGTATGTGCTGCCGCCTCAGCTCTTTCTCTTCTTGCAGGTGAGTTTGGCTGCCAGCTGCTTTTCTGAGAGTGAAGAGCAGCTTGTGAAGCAAAGATCTGTTTAGAACATTGAGAATCCATGTGAGCTGGGTAAGTGAAAAGGTGTGCAAAGCAGGCAGAAGGCACAGAGGGAAAAGAAAGGAAACAGGTTAATTGGCATGATGACTGTGCAGGGCCAGGTCCCCACAGGAGAGCTGCTGAGATACTCCTGTGGCCCTACAACTCTGCTGGCCCTGAGGAGACATGGAAGAGCTGGGAACCGTCACACAGAATCACATTGAAACACACAGAATCATTACGGTTGGAAAAGGTCTCCAAGAACATCAAGCCAAATCATCTACCTAGCATTATCATAACCACTAAACCATGTCCTGAAGGGCCACATCTACATGTTTTTTGAACACCTCCATGGATGGCGATTCCACCACCTCCCCGGGCAGTCTGTTCTAATGTCTCACCACTCTTTCGATATAGAAATTTTTTTTAATGTCTAATCTAAACCTTCCCTGGCACAACTTAAGCTCATTACCTCTCATCCTATCACTAGTTACTTGGGAGAAAAGACCAACACCCACCTCACTACAACCTCCTTTCAGGTAACTGGAGAGGGAGAGACAGCAGGGGTCACAGGAGAAAACAGTGGCCACCCCGCACAACTAGCCATGCCTGGTTCTGCAGTTGGCATCAGAGGAGGTCCTGCCATTGGTCCACATGAATGAGCAAGGGCAGAGGCACCACCGTGCCACAGCAGAGCCACAGCAGCCACAGAGAGCTCCACCTCAGCAACACAGGTCACACTGCCATCTGAAAGTCCTTTTCTCTGCTGCTGCTGCCTTGAACTCTTTCCATGTTTTGTAGATGCAGAGAACCTGTAGAGGAACTGAGTGAGGTTTAGAGCCACCTCTGAAGGCTCCCAGAAGCAGAAGGGTCTGGGTTAGATCCTCACCAAAGGGCTGAAGAAGAGAATGATTTTCTGGTTGACTAAGGAGGCAGGAGATGTCCCTCAGTTCTCCCTGGGGATAGTTCATCAGACAGCTCTGACTGTCAGCATTGTGGTGGTGAGCCATGACACCAGGGTAATAAAAGTCTGTCTTCACTAAAGTTATGAGTGTCCACGGGATCTCTCCAGCACTTTTCACCGCAAATAAGATTTTGGAAGAAGCTAGCCTCTCATGCAGGGAAAAATCAGAGATGTGGCAGGGAAGTAGCTGTCCCAGATAGCATCTAGCATCCTATTGTCTGCTGCTGCTGTGTCCGTGACTTAGCGGCTGTGATCATGAATGTAGCTGAAACATGGATACCCAGGGGATATGGGTTTCCCTCTACTACTCAATTTTCTCAGAGAAGTAAACTAACACTCTGTGTATATATATGTGTGTTAGCAAGCACATTTTGCTGAGGCTCACAGAGGTTCAGTGGAGCCACACTGTTGGCTGGCTCTGACAGCGGGCAATGGCCAGGCCAGGTCACAGTAAGGTGGCTCAGGCTGCTCCCAAGGGGCAGCTGAGGTGACAGTTTGTGTGTGGAGGTCTGATGCAAGATGAAACCTGAGGCAAAAGTCCCTGACTAGAAAAATTCAGTCATGAGGCGTTTTTGCTGAAGAAGCAGGAAGGCAAGGCACTGGGCTTGAATGGGAACATGACACGTACATAGACAGTGTGACCCCAGGATAAAGGAGTAAAATGAGGTCACACAGGGACAGCCAGAAAGCAGGGAGAGGACCCAAAGTGGTCACAGGAGTGAGAGGAAAATCAGCTGCTTGTCCAGTGGCTGTCACTCTCAAATACAGATTAGCAATGCTGAAAATCAGCAGTGTTGACTGTTAATGCAGAACTAATACTGCTACTACCTCCTCTGTAGGGCATCCATGGGGTCGTGGCGTTCCATGTCCTTGCACTTGGGCTGTGTCACCAATCACTCCTGACACCTGCTTAGAAAACCTCAGCTTGTTTCTTTGGAATTCCTGAAAACTTTCAGACATTTTCCAGCTCCTCACTTCCTCTACAGCAGTTTTATTTAGGCGATCTAGAGGCTATTTTTTTAAGATTATTTTTTCAAGATTATTTTTTCATAGAATTCACTGTGCCTGGAAACCCCAAGACAATCACAGTGCAGACAGAAGTTTAAACGAAGTTCCTGCATGCTATCTTCTGACTTACTTACTTAAAAGCTTTTCTCTTAATGGTTGCCACTTGTAACTATCTAAAAGCACACACAAGTCTTACAGGATGTTCTTGATAAAATCAGAGTTTGGGAGTCTGCAGTGTATTTTTCCCTGCATGGTAAATATCAGATTTGTTTTACATTGGAAATGACTTTGTTATCTGTTGGCAGAATGGATCAGTCCAGCAGAGTACTTGTGTGTGAACCACTGCAGGGTACATCCATCCCAGGACCAGCCTGGAACGGAGTCTCTGCTGAGGTCTACATACCCCACCAGACCTATCCTGCCCAAACTCATTGAAGGGGATGCTTTCTCCTGCTAGGTAAGGTCCCTGATAGTTGTGTTTCTATCTGGTATACCCCTTGTGCCTGTGGCATTCAAGGAAGCAAGAAGTGGAGCCACAAATATCAGCCACACAGAGACCAGACTCACCTGATGCACAGGAGTGTCCATGTGCTACCAGGAGCATTGGCAGGCACAGAGGCTCCAGTCAGTGTGGCTGCTGGATAAAGAGGAAGAAAATCACTGAGCTGGTATAAACATGCTCAGCTGGTTATGGTTTGCCCGGAAAGTATTGAAGAGAACTTCTAGCAGTATCTGTGCTAGCTGAGGTCCCTCACTGTCTGCTGACTTGGGTGACACTTGTTATCCTGGGGATGGCCTTGAAACCAATGTAAAAGCACAAAGTTGGCATAGACCCTATGTCATGTGCACTAGTTCAACAGAAACACATGTTTGCCTCCAGGTGATTCAGATCAGCTTTGTGTGCTGTGTGACCTGGGAACCGGCACTGGAGTTACTGGTGTGGGACAATTCTACTGCAGAGCACAGAGGAGGCATACCCTGAAATCAGATGGAAAAGATGAGATTGCTGCACCTTCTGCTGTAACTGAGGAACAGATGAAGTTGAATATTAACGTTGCTGTGATGTAGTTACAGCCTGGCCCAAAAGTCGATGTAATAGCGCATACTTTATCACAAGTATAACTAAAAATAGACAATCACCTGAGTGTTCTACACAGGTATGACTAACCACCTTGCCTACCCACTTCCATTCTTAGGAACTTGTGGAGATATATTTAATGACAATTTAGGCTCACAATTTCCTGATACACACATAGTCCACTTACTCTTGTATTTATGGAAGCAGCCCAATCATTCAGAAATCATTGGGAACCTCTTGTATTGAACGGGCAAATTGGAAAGTCAGGACATGCATTTCACAGAGTCTCTCAGTCGAAAATATATCCCTGGAGAACAGCCTGTGTGCATTGTAAAACTGCCTGTGCTGCTAGAGCCGCTGCCTCAGTCTTGGGAAAACAGAGTGGGACCAGCGTGTTTGCATGGCTGGCCACGCAGGTTGCGGGGGTGGATGTTTGTGTGTTCGTGGGGGCAGTGTGTGTGCAGGGAATCTCTTGCCTTACTCAGCAGGTGACAGAGGGACATGCTGCTATTCCTGTACTTGAATTTATAGCTCTTCCTGTGAATGCTTCCTGCAGTTTGTCTTTGTTTTTATCTTTATTTGATTTAGAGGCTGAGTTTCACAGCCACTTCATTGACATGCTTGACTCAATGCCCTAGTTTCAGTCCACCAAGAATGGCTTTTCTGCAAGAAGCTCCTCTGTCTTCATTTAGCCAATTCCTCCCTACTCAGGCACAGACCTGCTCCAGACAGTGTCCCTGGATTGATTTATGGTTCATCTGTACAAAATATCAGGTCCAACAATCTCATTCCACCCACTCCCTTTACTGCTCTGCCCATTCTCCTTTAGTCTAGTTAGCCCCACTGAAATTTCAGCTGTCCTGGGGACAATGTGAGGCAGAGCTGTCTGCATTCGTGACGGATCTGTAGTGTTCAGCCTCAGATCTCTACCAAAGGTCATCTACTTGTCCATGAATATTGGATCTGTATGTTCCCTTTGGACTACTGATACCTTGTTACTATTGCTCCTTGGAAGCTTTCTTTATACTTGCAGGTCCTGAGAGAATGTATTTGCATTATCGATCTCATTTGTAGCTGCAACTGGATTTGTGCCATGAGTACGTTTCATTATCTCCCAGAAGCGTAGACAGATGTCCAAATGGTCATAAAACCAAATTAGAAGATAACAAAACTCAAGAATTTACAACACAAGCTGGAAATAAAACTTAAGTGCGGGGGTTCTCAGCATCTCCACAAGGGACGACTTAAGAGCACCTACCACGACAAGTAGTGTTGGATACTTCCTCCTTTCCTGGAATAATATCTCGCTCGTGCTTGTACGATGTCAGAGGCAGTAGACCTGAACAGGGACGCTCATAGACTTGTACTGTTTCTTATCTACAAAAGAGCTGGTTTTACAAGCAATTTGAACAGAAGCAAAAGATCCATCCTCCGCTCAGCAGAAAGCCCTTTTAAAAACATAAACATCAGGGCTAATAACGATTGTGTAAACAAACACTGACAAACTGCATCACAGCTGTGTGCATACAATACTTATCTCCCCAAAGATTCTAGTTTGCAGAATACATTTGAACTCCAGCATCTGCAAAGAACATACTCAAAGACAAAAAGTCTTCCACCAAATCTGCTGCACTGATTGATCCCCAATTACCATTATTCTAGGTCAGTTTAAACTGTTTCAATGCTCTTTTTAATAAGGGTTGTGTGCTTGATTCCAGGCCTTCTGTCATGTAAAAAGTGATTAATAACCACACCAGGAGAGGTGGGTGTGTTTACTCATTTCGCAGAAGTGCTAAAATGGTGCTTTAACTGAGGACTGTACACAAAAACCAAGAATAATCTGCATAATGATGCTGAAACCCAAGTCTTCAGGTATGGTGTAGGTGAGGGATTCTGCACTTGCCTGTCTTTCATTAGACCGCATTCACATCAGTGATCCTAACAGCTGCACGGTGATACACAAGGAGCAGGGCTGTCAGAAATCCAGAAAATCAGGTCTCATCATGCTACACGACTTTTTGTTCTATTAGGGCCCACTTGAGATAGCCCAGCACTCCAGGTATCAGTATTTTACTGCCTCAGGGACCAAATGGGATTTCAGCAGAGATGAGGCCAAGGACAGGGGATGCAGTAGGAGTAAGAGGGATCTGGTGCAGACAGAGGCAGGGCAGAGAGGTGAGTTTGGGATCTTCAAAGAGGATCAGTTGGTCTTGAAGGACAAGAGCAGTCTTTCCCCATGTCCTTCTGTTTCTTTCCATTTTTCCAGGGCCAGGACACTTTGTTCCAGTGCAGTTCTGTCTGATGAGGTGGATGGTCACCCTCTCCTTCACACAGCCACCCATCCCTTGGAGAAGCACCCCCTTCTCCCCTTCCCACTGGGACCCCTCTGGGTAGGTGCTGTCCCCACCATGTAGAGGTGGAGAAAGGCATGGGCCAGGGTAGCGCTCCAGAAAATAGGGATCTGAGGCACCCTGATGCTGGAACTAGTGATGGGATGCACTGCTCACTTGTCACCTTCACCCTTCTTACAGGCTGCCCAGGGCAGCAGCATTGGGAGCAGAACCCTGTTGAGGTGGGAAGGGGGCATCCCCTGCAGGCACCCTCTGCCACCACTTCTGCTCCTGCTCTGAGCTGGGGTGAAATGTTGTGCTGGCTCCATGCCTCACATCATGCTGTGCAGCTGTGATACCCTGTTTGAGCAGAGCAGTAACTACATGATTAATACATGCAGTCTAGGAATTAATTAAGCAATCAAACTCCCAAGACTTTTCTGCAAAATTAAATACTTGCAATTAAGTATGTGTTAGAGCCTTTCTGAACAGGGCCAGTTCTCAACCTTTGTAGAAATGTCAGAGTCTTTTGGCTGTCCTGGCAGCAAACTTGTTTGCTACTTTCCTGCTTGCTTTCTCCTTTTTTCTTTTCTTCCCTTTTGAATTCATAGGCTTACTTTGAGATCTGCTTCACCTGAAATCTACTTAACTTGCTTCTTCCCTCTTATCCAAGGCAGAGCAGCTCCCACTCCTGTAGGGCTGCTCATTCAAAAGGAGTATCTATACTTGGGAGAGAAGGAGTCAATGTGTATAAACCACCTCAGAAGTGACTATGCCTAGGCTGAGGATGGTGAAATAGATACCACCTCAGCCTGTGCCAGGTAAATACAGGTGCAGTTACTTAGTACATCGTAACAGTGAAACCTACCTTCACCACCAGCAGAAACATATGTTATGCTGCAGCCTCAGTTCCCAGGTTCACTCCAACCTCACTTGATAAACAAGTCCCTCGTGTAGGATCTAGCCTTGTTAACACCTGAGCTGTTTGTAATGCTTGCCTCATGTTGAGTCCTGCTACCCTGAGAGCAAGTATCAGCAGTCTGACTATGCAAAAGAAATAACAAATCTAAGATTTAGACTGCAGGTCCTTTGGGGATGAGGGCTTTTCAGCTATACATGGCTGCTCACCAGAAAGCTGGAGCCCTGGGACCCGTGTGCTTCCCAGTCGCATTGGTGGCTGTGACAGCAAGTGTGGTTGAGACATGAGGGTGACTGCGGGTGGCCTGTGCTGTACCTGTGCTGTACCATTCCAGAGCTGGCAAGGCTGGTCTGGCCAGGTCCAGTCTTGTCTCTGCTGCTGGATGTAGTCACCCCTTCCAGACAGCTCTGGGAGGAGTTTCGTGAACTGGATGGGTGAGTGAGCTCAGGAAAAAATCTCTGATCAGCATTTAAAAAAACTCCATGTTTTTCCTGAAGTGCCTACCACACCCTCCAGGCTATGTGCCAGTAGTTACTGCGCTGCCTGGACTCCTTCGCTCCCCTTGGTAACCTGTTATCTCTACCCTCTTTGATAAGAGCAGCTGTACAAACCCTAAGCGCATTGTGGGGTGACCTTATTGTCTCCTTGGGAAGTAAGAGCAAAGCAGCAGGACTCTGGGGACCATGGCGGGTTTACTACAGCCAAGTTTGTTTTAAAGGGCCAATTCCCTTTCCCTAGGCAGAGTGACCATCCCTTGGCTCAGCCCAAGTAGCTGCAGCAGCTCGTGCACCCAAATGCCAGTGGCACAGCAGCTCAGTAGTGCTCCTGCCCATGGCAAAAGCTGTGCCACCTCACAACCACAGAAATTAAACATTCAGAGAAGAAAAACTCCACCAACATGTCATGTTCTACATCGTGGTAAAAGCCAAGGAATGAGAACTGTACACCGAGCTGGCTTTGTCACCAAGGGAGATATTTCTAGGTTGCACAATACTAACTGGTAATTAGTGTCCAATGAGGAAATGAGCTCAAGCTGTGACTTTTGGATCTCGATGCAAATAATCAGAAACTAGAGAGCTTTGCCAAATATAGTGTGATTATCATCTAAGAAAAATGTGTTAGTAGCAATTGAGTCAACCATAAAGTACACTTTGTCTCTTTCAGTTATAAAATACATTCTCATGGCACAAATAAATACTGAGTGCAAACACATGTTGTTTGAAACAACTTGAGCAGCCGAAAAACAACGTGTGTAGGCTCCCTCTATAGTCAGCTTTTAGATATCTAGTCCTCCACACTGATCTGAAGAGATGAGATTCCATGATGCAAAGCACTGCTGTATCACAGGCTCTGTCAGTCCAAATTTACCTAAACACTTTTGGACAGGCACTTTTCTGTCAGCAGGATTCTCACAAGATCAGGTATTATCTGGCCACCTGCAGTCAACCCCACTGTGAGCTCGGCACTTTATGCACTAGTTAATTTGTCAGAAATGTCCCCACGTGTCAACACCTCATCCAGGTTAGTTGTGGTACTGCAGGACGCTCCAACTGCTATTAACAGCTCTAAATGCACAGCTCTGATATACATGTGGATGTATATCTGGAGATACCTGTGCTTCTCTCTTAACTGGTCAGGCCTGGACAACAGGTGTAGACAACTAGCTCAGTCTAGATGCTTAGCTTTTATATGGCTGACATTAGCCTAGGTGAAGCCCTACCAAAAGCCGCAAGACAGCTGTCTTCTGTCACCACAGGGAGGACAGCCTGCTGCTTTCCTCTGCTTTTCCAGCTTCTTTCTTCCAACAGCTCCCAGACATGTGGTTCTGTCCCTTATCTTGTGCTGATTCTTCCTCATCCCTTCACTGAGCCCTATAACTGACTACTAAAGGATAAGTCTACCCAGATATTTCCTACAATCAGCCTCTGCCTGCTTAGCAAGTTGACTCAATTCATGGAGTACAGGACCAATGAGTACTAGAACAGGCTTTAGGAAAGGAGATGGGGAGCTGGATCTTCACACCAAGAAATCAGACTAGCTCAGCCTGTCTCATATACGTGCACCCCAATATACAGACAGTGCATCCCAGTGGGTGCACCACTTGCTGTTTGTTTGGATATTTCCAGTGATTCTCCACCACACTCCTCTGAACCTAGTATGTCCTGCTGAGGTCCATGGTAGCACATAATTATGGCAGATAGTATCATACTCAAAGCCTCCTGTCAAATATCTGTGCTCTTGCTATACTTAGAGGAAATGGAGTTGTGATAAGGTCCATATAGATTCATATATGTAGGTAAGCATCTAACCTAAATCATTATTATATGTCATGGACGAAAGAATGACTTACTAGAAGGAAATCAAAGCAGGAATGTTTACTTATGCAAGAAGGCTTGTAGGAGCCTCAGGAGGCAACCAAATGGAAATGTCTGTCTGAGGTACCTCTAGTAAACCATTTTAGCCTAAACTCTCAAAGAGTTGAAAACCAGTCTCTCTGAAGAGCTAGCCTGTTAGTTCTCTCTGCCTCAGTTTCTTGGTCTTCAGGAGTGATTTCATGAGAAGATGCCTTCAGATCTTCAAATCAGGTGTATTGTTAGAAAGGCAAAAGTTTTATATACTATCATTATCACCGTGCGTTGTTTTTGTGGATGTAGATTTGTCTTGTATCTGTAAATTTTTTACAGCAGAGTTTTAGGCTTTGTTTTTTTCATATTTCACCCGATTCTATAAGTATACATCTAAAGTTCAGGAAGTATCAGAGTATCTGTCATGGAGGCACCCACAAAACAAACAGCAGCCGCTATCCAAAAATGGGGTTTATTGCAACCAGGATTGCCAGAACTCCTTTTGACTAAATACAAGTTCGGATGTCTGGTGGGAAATAACTACTACACAACTGATTCCTAAATTTAAGGAATGACAAACCAAAATGGGCAAACCCTCACTCATAAAAGGGGAAACCTCCCACACCAGAGTGCCCAAGATACCACTCACCCAAAGCGGAGGGGGCGAGGCTCACTCAATCCACAGAGACTCCCTCAATCCATGGAAGTATCCTTGGACCACATGTCCAAGGGGAGGGTCCAACTGCTAGACCTGCTGCTCTGCGAAGAACCCACTCAACTCGGGTCTTAGGCAGGACCCCATTTATAACCTAGTCGAAGGTGCATTGTGGTCATTCTCATTGGCTGAGGGACAGCTCCGGACAAAACACAGAAAAGCCCACACCCCAAGCCTGTTTGCTAAGGGGTCCAGATGCTGAGGTACCAGTTAAGCACCACGAGGTGTAACTGAATGGCTGAGGCCTCACACTGCTCTGCCCGAAGCACCAAGCTGCTCAGCACAGCCCGTGTGTTTTGTCTGTGGGGGAGGCTGTACCTGCCACAGTATCAGATACATGAACACTTATCCCAGCTTTTGGAAGACTGACATGTTTTAAAGGAGACATGGTAATGCTTCACTACTGTAAACTGAAGGGATTACTGATTATATGCAGTCAACCTGTCACAGCTGACACTGTTTCATAAACCTGCCACTGCAGGGCAATCTGAGTCTTCTGGCAGAGGCACAGATTCCCTCTGCTAACAGAGGCGCTCCGGCTTCATTTACTATGCTGCTCTGGCTGCCTTACTTGTTATATGCTAATTGATGCTGTGTTACATCTATGGTAACAAATAAAACAGACAGGCCCATTTTTTATTGTTGGAGGCATGAGGCATGGCAGGGCTTAGACCTGTATACATGATCCCCAGCCAGGGTAATCTTTTCCTCCTGCCTAACAGAAAAAGCCTGTCTGGCATCATCACCCCAAACCTGGGCATTGTGAGGACTGTACTAACAGGAATCAGACAAAATATGTTGCACTAGAGAGGGTGGTAAAGATCAAGCAGTATGGATATGGGAGAGTGCTTGAGCCCATACACAGTTTCTCAGTACAGATGTCACCCTGGCAAGCTGTCACACTGCTTCCATTCACGTCTGCTCAGATCTCCAAGCGGAATTGCATGCATGATTACTCCCTGCTCTGTCCCCATTTAACCCGTGTGTTTTGTCTGCTGCAAAACATCCTGCTGCAAAACATCTTAAATAAATTACACAAATGCACTCAGATGTGTCCACATGACATGCTCTTATGTCGGTTGGATGGACTGCTCAGTTTCCCTAAGACTGGTGTCGCCGTACACAGGAGGAAGTCTTGTCAGGATATACGAGGGCAGCTCAGATGTCAATAACAAAGACTTCTGGACATCATGCAGTACCTGAAGATACTCAGCGTTCACTTCCACTGTAGGACAATACTTTGCTTACTGGCAATACAAGAGAATACACAAGTGACACTGAAGATTTACCAAGCGAAAGAACATCAACCTGCCTCAAAAGCAGAGATACAACCTTCTGCCAGTGTAATCAGCATATGAACATAATACTTTCAACAGGCCTCCTTCTCACTCTCCTCAGCATGTAATTATACTAGGCAGAATCAGGAAAGAGAGTAAAGCAGATTTCCAGGATGTTTTATGCACTTCGTATTGCATTTAATTACATTTTGGCTGACCGAGGTTTTAGCTGTTAACAAATGCATCAAATATGTGCACTGCTGAGTAGTCTGCATGCAGGTGGGTGCAAGACTTAAAAGCTGATAGTGCAGTGAGCTTCTTGAGCATTAACAGAGAGAACAGCCCATTCCCTGCTTCTGATGTAAAACAGACCCGAATAAAGATAGGTAAACAGTTCCATTTTAAATGGTCAAAGATCAGGTCTTTTCTTAGCTGCAAAAGATAAAACTTGCAAAGCAGTAGTCTCATTTGTAGTAGTGATTCATGATAATAACTAGGTATGCCAGTCATTGCAATTCAACAGGGCTTGTTATTAATACTCTTTTAAAATATCACATTACTTATCACTTTGGTTTTCCTGCAAGATTCATTTTTAGTTTTGTGCTTCAGAAAGTTCAGAGAGGTCACTGAGTGCTCCTCAGGGGTCATTTAAATCAGTAACAGCCTGCTTAGGAATTTCCTTCAGAAGCTCTAAACAAGCTACTTAGAATCATAGAATCACAGAATTATAGAATCATAGAATGGTTTGGGTTGGAAAGTATCTTTAAGAGATCATCTAGCTCCAAGCCCCCTGCCTTGAGCACGGACACCTCTCACTAGACCAGGGTGCTCAAAACCCCATCCAACCCAGCCTTGAACACTTCATAGAATCATAGAATCACAGAATGCCTTCAGTTTGAAGGGACCTCTAAAGATTACCTAGTCCAAACCTCCTGCAGTAAGCAGGGTCATCCTCAACTAGATCAGGTTGTTCAGAGTGTCATCAACCTGACCTTGAACATCTCTAGGGATGGGTCCTCCACCACCTCTCTGGGATAACTGTTTCAGCATCTCATCACCCTCAGACTGAAGAACTTCTTCCTTATATCTAACTGAAATCTATCCTCTTTCAGTTTAAAGCCATTCTCCCTCGTCCCATCCCTACACACCCCTGTAAAAAGTACCTCTCCAGGTTTCTTGTAAGCCCTCTTTAGGTACTAAAAGTCTGCAATATAGTCTCGGTAGCAAAACCTGTCTACAGAAAATTTGGAAGCAGAAATCTTTTCCCATAGATGTTTTTTGTCCCAGTCCACACTTTCAATGTTCAGGTGAACTTAATCTCTTCCAGTCCTCCATCATTCCTTACATTATTTGACACAAGATAACTGTTTACAGAGCAGGCAAACAGACAACAACATGAAAGGACCTTTTATGCTCTTGTGGCTATGGAAACACGGCATAAATCACTCTCTCAGTAAAAAACACTGAAGTTGTCTCAGTTGCTTAAGGCCACATTTACACATTAGTATTGTCTAATAAATCCACATTAAATAGCTGTAAAATATTTGTGAGATGAGGCTGTGGTTTACGGTAGCCTCTGCCCATCACCTCCCCAGGATGCAGAGTGGGAGGCAGAGGGCAGGGTCAGCACACAAGGGCTGGTGACAGGTCTCAGGGACACTCTTAGCTCTTCAAGTGAGGGGCAGCTGTGGGTGAACCCCTGCAAGTTTGATCTGGACACGTTTGACTCAGAAGTGCCAACTCTTGCTGTGACAACTGGCATGTTTTCTCTTTGGGGTACAACCCTATTCTTTCTTTAGCTATTAGGTGCCTAAAAGAAACCTGTTCCGTTGTGTCTTCTCTGCGTTGTCTTCTTCTACACTCACAAAGCAGCATGCAAGAGGTCATCTATTTCCAGTGTAATTTTGAGTATAATGCTCTTCAGTTATATATAACAACATTGCTTTTGTGATATTTATGGCCTCTGGACAAAGGAATTATTGTCTACCCTATACGTGCACTGACAGACTCTCAGTGACAGACTGAAATGGTCACAATCTAAGGCATCAGTTTCAAGCATGTCATATACAAAACAAAATAGCAACAGAGGCTAAAACAGGAGAGTCAAAGTGTGGTTAGAAATGGCATTTGAGAAACAAAGGTTGCAATGCATGGCTTGACAATTGACAAAGTTAATTATTTGTTTGTGAGTTTTGAGCAAACACTTTGGCTGTTATTTAAGCATGCAGTGAATGGCAAAGCCCTGGAAGGAAACTGAGATATTTCAATGAGTTGCAACATACAAAGATGCCATCCCTGGATGACATTTTAGAGCAGATTGGAGAATTTGACTTCTTTCAGAAACAAACCCTCTTTGTCTTATGTCTGCTCTCTGCTGCTTTCACTCTGGTGTATGTGGGTGTTTTCTTCTTCGGGTTCATCCCTGAGCATCACTGTTTCAGTCCTGGGGTGGCTGAGCTGAGCCAGCAGTGTGGCTGGAGCCTGGAGGAGCAGCTGAATTACACGGTTCCTGAGTGGACTGGCCATGGGGCCAGTTTCCGTAGCCGCTGCGGAAGGTACGAGGTGAACTGGAATACAGTGGACATCAGCTGCACTGACCCCCTCAGCAGCCTTGGGAGAAACCAGAGCACTGTGCCCCTTGGTCCCTGCCGTTATGGTTGGGTATACGACTACCCTGGGACCTCTCTTGCGACAGAGGTAAGACGAAGTTTGTTCAGCAAAATCATTCTTGCCTGCACACCTTGAAGCTAGAGGATGCTGGATTGATAAAGTTTGCTTTTAGTGTACAGCCTGAGCCTGACTGCTAATAAATAGTGACTATCAGGTTTTTTCTAGGGATTTAGAGAAAAAATATATATGGATTAATAATAGAAATTATTGCTTTTCCTGGGAGGATAATACTGCAAGTTGACGTCCGTCAGACAATGGCTATTCTCATAATTCAGTATTTCAGTCACAAAGTTGAGGGTAGCACCCTGTAGCCTGAACTGAGGAATGGCACATTTGTGCAACAAACCAAACAGATGCTCATGTGCAATGCACAAGAAGCAGATGGGGCTAAATTTGTCAGAAAATGAATTAGCAACAGCAGTGTTCTTTTCTTCAAATTTACACTATCTAATCAGATAGTTTAGAAAGTGAAAAACTGTTCAAACCTCTACTAAGGGTCTAAAAGCCATGGAAAGCCATGAAAATCTGGATTAACTATGCCTAAACGATGCCTATCAGATGCTTCTGTAATCCATTCATAAAAATCTGCAATGATCACAGCTTCTTTGGGCAGGGTATTCATATTCCCTTGTTTTGTTCCCATCAACATTATGAAGCAACTCCACCTCATTTTCCCTCAGGACAGATGGGTTGGGGTAGAGAAGAGCTCTTCCAGCCACTCTTCACCTCAGTTGAGCCAGGGAAACCAATCTGGGCTGTTTGGTGCAGCTCCAGCAATCTTGTTCGGGTTAGAAAGAGATTAAATAAGCAACTAAAGACATTCGTGCTTCTTTATGGACTGAAATCTAGTTAGACTTGAATGACTATTTCCGACTGTATAGAAGTTAACACCAGTTTGCCCTCCTCCACTTGCTGGGTGGGGGTTGGTAATCTGTTAATTGATAAACTAAAAGCAAGTTGCAGAGTACCGGTTCACTGCAGAGAAAAGTCAACCAAATCCTGCTCATTTTGTCACTGCTAATGAGAAGCAAGAGCAAGACAGCCATCTCTTGGTTCCTCTCCAGCAGGGTTCCTGGCAGCCCTGTCACCTCTCATGCCTGGTACTGCTTCTATGAAGAGAGATAATACACTCTTAGGGACAGGCCTTGGCATCTGGGAAAGAAATGATGCTCCAAGCGTCCTCCAAATTTCAAGCAGATGGGTGGGGAGGAGAGAGTGAGATTTTTCCGGAAATTTTTAATTTGTTTGTTCAAAGTTTTTCTCCCCTTCTCACTCTCCTTATGTGTCATTGTGCAATCATTTTCCAGGGTGTAACTTTTCTACAAGATTTGGGGAAATCTAGACAAGATGTATTGCAGATGTCAGTTTAATTGATTAGAGTTTTTCTTTTCTGGAGCCTGTATTCTAGTTGTATGTCATTGATTTCCTTCCTCCTCAAACAGCCATGCTTTGTGCTGAATGTTCCCATGCTTCTAACTGTGGTTGCCCTTACAGTTTAACCTGGTGCGTGAAGACTCCTGGAAGTTGGACCTCTTCCAGTCGTGTGTGAACGCTGGGTTCTTCATTGGCTCCTTGAGCATTGGCTACATAGCAGACAGGTAGGTAGTATGTAGACAGGTGTGAGCCGAACCGTTTTCTCTGATTACCTGTTTTCTGCATGTCACTGAACAACATTCACAATTCAAAGAAGAAATTAATGCAATTAAAACTTGTTTCAAAAAGTCCGTGAGTCACTTACAAATGGGTGGATTGTGGTTCCTAAATCCCTGCATTCAAAGGCTATTTTAACCAAGGAATCCACAGAAATGCTATGATGTTGCTCCACTTTCACAGTCTGTTAGTGGCTCCATGGGGAACTTGTATATTCACAAGTGAAGAGATTTTTGCTTTATTTCAGAGTGGCAAATTACAATGTAAGCTCAGAGTTTGAGGTGAAATTTCAACTCATGCACCAAGAACTATTTGTTCATTTTTGTCATAAATTTGTTTCATGTTAATTTTAACAGTATCCAGATGGTCATAAATAAGTTTCAAAATAGGAGAGGTTTTTCTCCAATGCAGAAGTAGACAAAGTTACTTCTTCTCAAATTTTGTTTGGTCCCCCTTTTTCTCACTTGACTCTGTATGTAGCCAATCTAGACCTTCTTACCCCTCATCTTCTCTTTTCGATTACAAATGTCATGCCATATATCTGCCCAGCGGGTTGTTTTTCTTAAGTTTGACTCTAAAAAAAATGTAATGCTTTGTAGCTAACCTTCCTGTGCATGTTACTAAATTTTTCAGTAAAATTACAAGAGAGGCTGAGATGAACTTGAAGAGGTGAAGGTAGGATAGGGCGAACAATCCTTCTATAGAGTCAGTGGAGAAATGTGTTTTATTTCTTTGTATTCTCAGAACACAGGTAAGGACAATGAGCATTAGTGTTTTCTTTCCATGCTGATAAGGCCCCCAAATCACTTCTGTTGGACAGATATTGCCACCATTCTCTTCTTTTCATTTTCCCCCTCCTCCAATGGGGAAGGTCTATGGCAAGAGGCACAGCCATCCCCTAGAGTACTTCTGCAGTGTCACAAAATAAGGATGGGACTGTGTCTGTCTCGCTGGTCCTTGCTTCCATGTTTCATTGCAGGCAAGCACATCATCGGTTAGGTTGTGCACACCATCTTTGTGTGGAAAGTGGCTACCATAGTCCTAGATAACCCCAACCTGTCCCTCAACATGGGCAAACCTGCTTGTGTAGAAGCTCCCCTATGCACAGACTGGATAGACTGCTTTCCAGTCCTCAGTAAAACATATTACTACCAGTGAACAAGACTGTGGTTTTTTTAAGCTTTGTGTTTAAATGGATTTTTCATCAGAAGACAGTGATTTATTAAACTAACTCTTTCTGGCCAAATATTGTGTGGGACTACATCTTTGGCAAAAAGCTCTCTTGCGCAAAATACATGAAATGGCTGCAGCAGCACCACAAAGATCCTACATCCAGACTTTAGTCCTAGGCTGGAGCTCCCTATCTGATTTGAAGGACAAAGGTTGGCACACTTATGCCAATGTTTGCTTTTCTTCACATGCGTTTTGAAAGATCTTGTTTTCTTTTTTTGCATCAGAAACATATGTCAGTCCTCCCTCCTCTCTTTCCCTTAAATCCAAATCCCTGTTTTCTGGCCAGTCTTCTAGTGAATTTGAAAGTATTCCATCCCTTTTCCCAGGACTGACACTTGGATAATGATGCACAGCTTATGAGAGAAAAGGAGGGGATATGAAGCAGCCACTCATCCAGGCATGACAGGACATGAAACAGCAGTAAGCAGATCCACTCTTCAGATCACCGTTTCAGCCCAGATGTGGATCAAGCAATCGTGTTCACTGGCAAAGGCATTTCTTGGCAGCGAATGGCTGTGCAAGCCAATAGAAACCAGAGCTCCCAAAGCTGTAGACATTTATATCTGAAAATTTCCCTCTCTCTGTCAAAATCCTGGAGAATCTTTTTACCAAGGTTTATTACCAAGCAAAAGTATGAAAAGACAGGTAGGAGCAGGATATCATTGATGTTAAGATAAAGCATGTGCATGTCATAGCATTGAGGGGTTTTTTTTACTGCTCTGCTCACTGCCATGCTGCCCCAGTTCACCACAGTCCCTTCACTGCTAGCACACAAGAGCAATACAAAATCCCATATCCAGGGAATGTTGTGCTTAGGGCAAAACCAAACCCAGTAGCTTCAAGTTCAGTAGAGGGAATGGTGAAAAGGCCCATGAATTCTGTGTGTCCTGGTTTTGAGATATCCATCCACTTCTTGTCAGACAGCTTGAGTGCAGCTGGAATACTAATTTTCCCATGCACAAGACTGCTTCAACCCACGGTACTCGAGACAACTGCAAATGTTTCAGATTCTTCAGGGGAGGTTTTATAAGTTCTTTCCAAATGTGCTCCTCTCTGATGGTTTAGACCTACTCATTTACTTGATTGGTCTGTGGGCACACATCCAGGCACTGACTTTGACATTCAAGAGTCATAAGTCTCTTGGAAATGGCACCCTTGTGTCCCTAGAGAGCTCCTGAGGTCAGTGCTAATAGGCAGCATTGCAACACTGCCATTCACAGCTAGGGCACTGAGAGAGGACCTTTGTAGGCGAGGCCTCCTCTTGTGGCCTAATGAGGCTCTCTTGAGCTGGACTTAAGGGAAGCCAAAACTGTCTGTATGTCAGGTTCAAGATAGCAGGAAATTTTGAGCATTGGGATCTGCTGATGTTATTGAGGAGGAGAGAGGATGTTTATCTTGGCTGGCATTTATTATCACACTATTTTTGTTAGTGGACATTGACTAATTTAATGTTTTTTATAAATCATGCTTTCAGCTGAATATATATCTGTCAATTAGAAAACAAATGCCTTTCCAGTGTTACAGTGAGCTCGTTTCTTCTGGAAACAAATTGTTTCTTACTATTAGTGAGTCACGGTAGTACAGGGAATGACAAACAGGGATATGCAAAACACTCTTCAAGAAGAGCTCAATAGTCAGCCAAGGCTGATGAGAAAATAGGTAAAGATGACAGTTATCAAACAAGTTCTGCATTAAAAATCTTTTGCAGCTTTGAAAAATGGACTGAAGAGCCATATCAGAACATTTCTTGAACTCATTAGGTGAACTATTAAGCAGAAAGTGAGCAACGACCTGAAAACATAGACAAGTTCCCTGAGCTTCCCTTGAGATGAAAAATGTTGCAAAGGGAAGAGTAGATACAAATTCCTACTCAGAATGAGCAGAGAAGAAGGGGACAGGGACCATCTCCAGCCTCTTCAAACCTTTTGGTTTGCCACCCTACCCTGTCAGCAGCTGAGCCTCTTTCTTTCTTTCTCTTTTCTTCTTTCCCTCTGCAGGTTTGGCCGCAAACTCTGCCTGCTGGTCACAATCCTGATCAATGCTGTCTCGGGGGTCCTCATGGCCTTTGCACCAAACTACACCTGGACAGTGATCTTCCGCCTGATACAGGGACTGGTCAGCAAGGGGGGCTGGCTAACAGGCTACGTTCTCAGTTATGGCAGCTCGCAATTACAGTTTCTGGGCAGGAACTCCCTGTTTAGCCGCAGGGCTGATCCCCACTTGTGCTCTCCTCTTTTAAAGTAACCTTGTGTAATGACCAAACCGCACTCCTTTGCTTAAACGCAGATGTTCATGACCCAGGCTTGCACCAGCTCATAGACATAAATGGAATAATTAGGAGTCAGCTTTGAAAACTACGGAGTATTCATACCTAGAGAAGCATGTGCCAAAATGAAAGACAAGGTCTAGAGACAAGAACTAACTGAAAAAGCTGCAAAGATGTATGACACTTTTCCAGAAAAAGCAGCAAATGAGAGATAACATTTGTGTGTCACAGCCCGGGTGCCAAAACAATTTTTGCTGTGCTATTTCACATACTTGGAAGGTAGGGAGGCTCTGTTCTGAAGCCATAAGGGAGGAGATAGAAGCGAGCAAGCGACAGCTGTCTATTTCATTTTCCCATTTAGTTCTTAGCTAGAAGGTGTGAGAGGGTCAGGACTTGTCCTGTGATTTACACCATGGACTCAGACCTGCTCTCTTTTCCTGAACTCATTCACATACAGCACATCACAAGGGCATGGCTATGAGCAGGGCTCCATGTGGTTTTACCTGTAGAAGTCACGTGCCCCTGGATCTCCAATTTATTTTTGCTCATATGATTTGTCTTTGCAGTTGCAGAATTTGTTGGCTCAAACTACCGGAGGGCAGTGGGCATCACTTACCAGCTTGCCTTCAGTGTGGGACTCCTTGTCCTCACTGCCCTGGCTTATGTGCTTCCATACTGGAGGTGGCTCCAGCTCACAGTCACACTGCCCAATTTCTTCTTCCTGCTCTACTATTGGTAAGTGCTGGCTCTTACAACTCCCAACAACACTGAGCCAAAAACAGGGGACAGTAACCAGGAATCAAGGCTTCTCTATAGGGACTGACCATAGTGCTCCACTTGGGATTTCTCAGATGACATCAGATCAGATCTGGATTTTTTCTGTTCTGTATCCCCTGGCCAGGGTTTTAATCTGACGCACCTAAGAGCAAGGGACTACCTGCAGCATGTTGTAACACTTCTGTGTGCGAAATCCTTGCCACTCATCACAAACTAATGTCATCATTTCTTGAACTGTACTTGAACTATTGTGAAAAGTGAGGTTTTTTCAATAATTGATTATTTTTTTTAATAAAAAAGGTCAACAGACTTCTGTTGACTATGTAAAAAAAAAAAAATGAGGAAAATGCTCCTTAGAAAATTCCATAACCAGATCAGGGAAGAAATTTGGGAGGAGTTTTTTTGGTTTGTTGGGGTTTTTCGGTTGGTTGGTTGTTTTTTTTTGAAAGTTTATTTTTAACATGAAGAAGCTCAAGGATCAGGTTTATAGCTGTTCTTTTTTATATTCACAGACTATTAGCCTTTTCTAAAGCATGTCAACAGAATTTATCTCAGACTAATGTTTCCAAACTGTAATAAACTGGTGTCAGCCTTATAAAAACATAAATAAATAGGGGTTTCTTGTCATCAAAGTGGAGCACAAATCAGAATGCAATCGCTGACAGACAGCTGCCACTGAGTTCAATACCATCTTTGGATATTCAATACACCATACGATTCTAGCCTGAGAAACTCGGTTCCATTTTCATTTTTTGTGTACCAGTAACTAGCATTTTCCTTCCCTGTAGCTGTCATGCTTATATGTGTTGCAGGTGTCTGCCTGAGTCCCCCAGGTGGCTCATAGCTCAGAAGCAACCTGACAAAGCTATGGAAGTTATTAAGCACATCACCAAGGGAAATAAGAAGCAGCTACCTCTCTCTTTCCAGGTGACGGCACTGCAATTGCTGTATATATGCAAACCTCAGGGCAAATAATGTCAAGAGGTCATGAGACCCCACCTGGAATACTGTGTCCAGTTCTGGAGCCCCTATCACAAGAAAGATATGGATGTGATGGAACGTGTTCAGAGAAGGGCCACGAGGATGATCAGAGGGCTGGAGCACCTCTCCTATGAAGACAGGCTGAGAGTCGGGGTTATTCAGTCTGGAGAAGAGAAGGCTCCGAGGAGACCTTCTTGTGGCCTTCCAGTGTCTGAAGGGGGCCTACAAGAAAGCTGGGGAGGGACTTTTTAGGATGTCGGATAGTCATAGGACAAGGGGAAATGGAATCAAACTAGAGGAGAGTAGATTTAGATTGGATGTTAGGAAGAAGTTCTTCACCATGAGGATGGTGAGACACTGGAACAGGGTGCCCAGAGAGGTGGTAGAAGCCCCGTCCCTGGAAGTTTCAAGGCCAGGTTGGATGGGGCTCTGGGCAACCTGGTCTAGTGGAAGGTGTCTCTGCCCATGGCAGGGGGGTTGGAACTCGATGATCCTCAAGGTCACTTCCAAGCCTGACAATTCTATGATTCTAGGGTTGTTTTGATTGTTAGGATTGTTTAGACTGGAGAGCAGCTTGGTGAACAAGCACAGCAGTTCCCTAAAGAAAAGGTACGTGAGTTTTCTTCTCTTTGACAACCTAGAACCACCACAGAGCACATCTGGGGAAAGAAGCTTGCAAAACTAGCCAACAGACAAGAAAAATTCTGCCTATAAGTAGTATTAATCAACACTAAACTCACGACTGAAAATTGCAGAACATCCTTATTCATTATTTTCTAAATGCTGCTTCATGCCATGAAACAGCCTCATACATATGGTTGCACATATATGAAGACTGTCTATGTAAGTTTTCCTATTCCCTGTCCCCAAAACACTCTAGAGAAGTTATTTGGCCCTCAGTTACTTAACTGACAAACAAAAACCCTCATCCTCCCATCAATCTAGAGGAAAATCCATTGCGGTGCTTACCACTCTCTCCACTGCCCACTGTAATCTCTTGTCCCTCTGTTGCTTGTGCTCCCAGAATCTCAGCTCTGAAGACGAAGATGGAGAAAAGCTGAAACCTTCATTTCTAGACCTGATCAGGACACCTCAGATCAGAAAACACACATTTGTCTTGATGTACAGTTGGTAAGAGAAGGCTTTTGCAGCCCAAAGAGAGCTGTGTGATTCGGTGCCTTAAATTGTCATCATTGATTTAAATCTCTTTTACTCATAGCCAGCTGCAAATCTCAGTTCTTTGCATAAACTCTCTCCCAAAGGATCTGGCTTCATTTGCACCCTGTTCTCTGACCAGGTTCACAAGCTCAGTCCTCTATCAGGGGCTTATCATGTACATGGGAATAGCCGCTGGGAACATGTATCTGGATTTCCTCTATTCCGCCCTCGTTGAGTTCCCAGCTGCCTTCATCCTCGTGTTAACACTGGATCGCATTGGCCGTCGCTACCCCTGGGCTGCAGTAAATGTACTGGCAAGTGGTGCTTGCCTCGTTACAGCGTTTGTCCCAGACAGTGAGTCACAAAAACCTCCTCTGTCAATGAATTGTCTCTTGGTTATTGCCCTGGAAAATAGAAAACAGTCCTTGCTAACCTGGCCCATGGCAGGCAGAATTGTGATCAAATGAAGACAAATACCATAAAAGCTAATGTATGTCCCATCAGCAGCATTTATATCAGCTAATAAGAGGCTGGATAAATGGGGTGAATTAAATGTCAAAAATGGCATCAAATCAGACGGCAAGTTCGCAGGTTCTAAATCACAAGACATGTTAAGTCCACAATTTTTGTCTGGCCTAAAATTTGGATTTGAATGCACAGTTCAGGTTTTTCATCCAAAAATCCCCATGGTTTCTGTTGCTGAAAAGGAAAAATATATGGGCACACACACAAACTTAAACACCGTCTGGGTACAGTAAGTGCTTTCTGCATCTACATGTCAGCAGTACTGCTGCCACAAATGCAGGATGTTGAGCAACCACAGTGACAGGCAATTGGCTTTTGTTTAACTAAGCATTCTCTCCAGGGCCATAGTCTCAGAGCAATGTGTCCCTTAAGGGCTACTGAGTGGAACATCTTTCGTTTTTCTGTATGGAATGCAAGTAGACTGAAACCACAGACATAACAGTGCCAAACAACTATCTGTTCACAGGGGGACAAGGACAAAACCACAAAATGTTACAGAAAAATGTCATAGGCAGAAAGCCCAAAGTGTCCAGACAATGGAAACTCATTTTAACGAGTGACTGGGGAGCACAGGGGCTATGCAAAGGGTCGCTGGGCTTTGCTGGGGGAGTGCAGGTGTGGGAGTTCCCACGGCTCCACAGCTGCTGCCTGTGCCAGGGCACAAGGAGCAGCAGTGCCTGGGTGAGCTCCTTGCACCAGGGACAGGAATGGCTGGTGAAGATGCTGCTCTCAAGCTGGCTCAGCCCATAGTTGAACACCTCACTGGGCTTGGTGGCAGCACTCACCCACAGAGACCTCAGCCTTCCCTGCTTGAATGTGTGGACAGCACCAGTGCTGAGCTGAGCCACCTTCTCTCTAGAAAAGGAATGTTCTCACCCAGGCCAGCTCTGCAGGGGTAGTGGGGCAAGGGACGGCCCTGGACTCCAACAGCTACAATTGCTGCTAGCCACTTACAGCAGTAATTGGTGTCTCAGCTCTGGAGAGGCTCTGCTGGCAGGGCTTACTGGCAGCTATGGGTCTGTAAAATACTCCCTGGGCTTAATGTGCCCTGCAACTGGTTAAATGAGGGAGAAAATCAATATTCCATGTGTGCTAATAAGTGAAACAGCTGAAGCTGTGATTCAAGGTCAGTTTAGGATCTAAAAGTCCACGTGGCACACAGAGGTATCCTGGACTGACTCTGCACACAGGGCTGGGATATTAATTTATTTGCAGCAGATGTCTGTAGCTCCAGCTGTGAAAGCAATTGTAGAGCACACACTGAGAGACAGAGGGGAGACACAAACTTGTCTCAGCTGATAAGCAGATTTCAACTACCAAACAACATGGCTGCCCTCGGTTTAGTTTTATTGCAAGTGCAAAATGGTGTCTTGCATAAGCTTTCGGTTAATGCACTGGATAACCCAGACTACGTGCTATCGTTGATTTCTCTTCTCTGTGACAGCAACCTAGCAAAGTCTCAAGTCTTGGTTATTTGCTTGAATCATAAGACAATTACATTATAAATTCTTTACTGAGTGAAATGGAACACCATGATGTGTTGTTTTCTTTATGTTTCATGACAGCAAATGTATTGTTTCCATAAATTAAATCTTTAATGTTGTTTTATGTCAAGAGCAGAAAAAATCTGCATTGTTTTGTATTACTTAGTGTGCATAATGTCTGTTCAGCTCTTTATTGGCTTAAAATGACTGCAGCTTGCTTGGGCAGGATGGGAATTACCATGTGCTACGAAGTTATTTGCTTGGTAAATCCTGAGCTGTATCCAACATTCCTCAGGTAAGTGCACCACCTGCTGTTAACTGGTAAAAGCACTGGATATTTCTCTGAAATAGACCTTCAGAAGCCAACTCAAGGCTATGGATGCAGCTGAGGAGACTGTGGCTCATGCACTGCCCTGAAAAAGCAGTTTGCATGTGTAAAATACACCTTGCAAAGGTGGAGGATTGCTGCTAGATGGTGCAGCAGAAATCCACTGCCTTCCCTAGCCAAAGCCCCTTCTCTGCTTTTGAGTCCAGCACTGAGGGAGAAGGTTTCTGAGAGGATGTGTAAGAAACCTTCCCAAATACCACTCAGGCTCTCCTTTCAGTGCAGTCCAGTGAACCAGGAGATGTCAAATGAGCATTAACATCTCTCCTCCAATACGGGGCTAATCTTAGCATCCTGCCTTGTCTAACTCTCTCTCCCCTCATCCACTTCATCTTACAGTATTTTTTCCATGGGAGAATTTTCTGCCTGTGAGCTCCTTTGATTATATTCACCACAATAGGGACCAGGCCTTTCTAAGTCCCTGTCTAAGATCCAGTGCATTATCTGTCTTGTTCTCCCTGAGGCTTAAGGCCCATCCCTCCTCCTGTCAGCTGCAAATCCACTGGGCAGGATGCTGACCTGTTCTTTACAACCTGCTCCCAGCTGCTGCAGTGCTTCTGGGGCACTGGGGTGCAGAGCCGCACGAGGCATCCCCAGGCAGAACTGGTGGCATTGTGTGCGTGCACATGTGTTCCTGCTTTTCAGGAACCTAGGAGTCCTCGTCTGCTCATCCATGTGCGATCTTGGTGGGATTATAACACCCTTCCTTGTGTACAGACTAGCAGAGCTCTGGCACGAACTGCCCCTGGTTGTCTTTGGTAAGAGCTATGAGATATGTTGCCTTGAATGACTGCTACTGCACTTATTTAGATTGGTGTGCCCACATCCCACATCTGCCCTGACTGTGGTCAGAACAGTCTCTAAAACTAATAAGAAGGTGAAGGTGGCCAGGTGAGCTGGTAGCAACCTTTTGTGTATGTCTTAATTAGTCAAAAGTAGGGATGACAGCTAGCTAGTGTAAGCCCACTCCCATGCCAGCAGGACAACTAGAGCCAAAATCAATTTCCTTCACACCACGTGCACAAAGCAAGGAAGCCAGACTGCCTCTGGGTCTGTGGCCCAGGATGGCTTTCCAGGCTTCAGATCCACCTCAGAAATATCTACAATTACTGAAAAATGAGAATGATGTAGATAAAAAGCCAAGAGCTATTATCACTTTGAGAACTCCTTATTCAACTGTCAGGGTAGCTGTGTCTCAATGAGAGTTAATTAGTGACTTGGAATTAAACTCAGACATGACCATTGTGTTGCCTTTGTGGTCCTCATTCTGTGTTTGCAGCTGTCATTATCTTAATTGATGGTGGTTTGGTTTTGCTCCTACCTGAGATGAAAGGAAAAAGCCTGCCTGAGACCAATGAAGATGCTGAAAATTTGCACAGGTATGGCATTAAAGAACCTCCCACAGAGCAGAGCAACTCTTTTCTACATGTGCAAAATCTGCTAAGAAAAAACAGTTGTTGTACATCTGTGAGGATCTATTGAGTTCTGTTATAGACAAATAAATACAGTGGATGGGTGGTGGGTAACTCATGTTTGGATAGCAAGATGAGGCTCTGGGCTCTCCTACACATTCTAAACAGAATCCACTAACACATTATGTGGGAGCCAGATGGTAAGGGAAGGTGTGGAGGGCGGTTTCACAGGTCTTCTGAAAACCACTAATCTGGGCTTCATTCATTCCTTAAGCAGCTCATAGATCTGCTCTGCCTTGAGAGGCATCTATCAGCACATGGAAATGCATTCTCTCTGTCACAAGTGGCTGCCGCTGGCAGCTAAAAGTGGTTTTCAGACAGGAGAGCACCTTGGCACAGCAGCAGGAGCATTTGGCAGCCTGGCCAGAAAGGAAAGGCATAGGGTAGACCATGGAGAGGTTGCGTCTAGGAGTTAGGAAGTCTATATGTGCAACCACACACCCAGATGTTGCTTTAGAAACCACCTACAATAACAGTTTTTACAGTAGGAAACACCAGAGTTGAAGTTATTAATGCTATTGTTGCAATAGGTTTTCCAGAGAGCAGGCAAGCTGCCATGAAGCCACACAAAGTCTCCAATTTACTCATTATTTTGCTGCTCTTCAAAATAATATAACCTCACTTGAAAAATTGCCAGTGAGGAGACATCTGTTAAACCTATGACTGTAAGCATACAGATTATTTGGTGGATCATGCTGTTAGCTACCAGGAGCATCATCTGTATTTTCCCCTTTCCTTCCACAGGCAAGAGAGAAGCAAAGAAAAAATGATTGATCTCCACGTTCTGACATCTGAAGCTGCCCCCAAGTAAGAATCATAGAATTGTTTAGGTTAGAAAAGACCTTTATTGCATTCAGCTGTTAATGTACCACTGCCAAGTCCACAACTAAACCACGTCCCTAAGCATTTACAGCTCACTTCTGTAATGAGCAGGAGTGCATTCAGGAGCCCAACTCGCCTCCTCCAAGCTACATCTGATTCTGTCTGAAAACAAATGTGGAGACAGTTAACTGTCACAATTTCCCCTACACCCTTCTAAGGCCAGAGCGGTTTTTAAAGTTTGGCAGCCCAGACTTTGACTATCAGGCAAGCTGGAAAATGAAAATGAAGGTGAAGAGTTGGAGGCAGTGAAGCCTCAGGACCTAGGAGGCTTCGTGCAACATCATCGTTAGGGACGGTGTCAGGGCACGGGGAGAAAGCCTCGTCATGGACACGCCCTGGGAGCGGCATGAACAATAACAAAACACTGTGCCCTGCATATTAAAGAATATTCCTGATTGTGTTTACACGATTGTTTTCCTAATAGCAGAGTTTGCTTTTTTGAATGACCAAACTCCAAAACAGCTGTAAGGGATAAGTACTGAGGTGACAGAGGGAAGCCAAAAATGTATGAGACCTTCTAAGGAGATCGCCCTCAGTAACATGCTGAAATAATCACTGCTGTAGTGCTGTGGAAGGCTGAAGGGTCCTATCTACAGCCCTAGGGAAGGCTGTGATTCACTTAAAATCACTTAAAATATGATTCATGTCATATTCATCAACCTCTTTATATTCTCTGGATTTGCGTTTGTTTCCTGACCAGTCCCAGTTCTGGGAAAAGGCCAAATTTCTTCGTATTTTAAAGCATTTATAGAATGCAGGATGTCACAGTGCCATAGAGTAGGGGTGGAATTAGAGCAAATTGCAGATAAAGTCTAGTACATGAATAGTTTTGATCACACAAACAGGGAAACGGGAAACCACAAGATGTTTACATCAGCCTGTAGGATGTGTTTTCATGCCAGTTCTTGAACATGTGCACACAAGAATACCTTGACAAAACCACCATGTTAAGATTAGAACTTGCAGACAAGAAGCCTAAATAAATCTCTCAAACGCCACATAGCCTGTGGCCGTGATTGATGGGATAAAATTGGCACTAGAGTCTCCAAATAGCAGCTATGCTGGCACGGTGATGTTTGGGTGTCAGTGCTGACAGCAACAGCAGAGGACAAGAAAAATACTTAAGAAGTGCAGTCTTGAACAACTGCAGCCAGGCTGTTCATCATCTGATGGATGCCAGGATAAACATCAGAAACTTTGCAAAAGTAAAGAGCAATTCTTTCCAAAATTCAGTTACTGAAGCTTGGTGGATACCCTGAAACATGGAGGGCTTATGTTTACTTTAGGCACAGTCTTTATATATTCATTCCAGTTTGCTAGCAGTTGGTGAGACACATGATCTTCTTAAAAGTCAGTGTCACTTTCATTAACCTGAACACAGTTCTGTCCAGGTGCTCCCTGGGTTGTCTGGGCCATCCCATGGTTGGGCCCTGAAGTCCTCTTTCCCAAGTTCTAGGGACAGCCCTGCCCCTTAGCTGGTTACACTCCAGCAGCCCTAGGAGAAGACAAGCCTCAACTGCTATTAATGGAAAGGAAAGCTGGCAAACAGTTGTTTTATCTTAAGCAGCTTGCCTCATAACCTGGAGGAGATCCACTCCTACCACACACCCAGGACACAAAAGCTCTCTGTATTTTGAGAGCAACTATGTGCAGCTGGACCAGATTTGACATGTTTCATTGACTTCCCATCTCCAGGAAGCATAACATGAATGGACAAGATTACCAGCAAGGAAGTCAATAAAGCACATTTGCCCTTGTGCTCATTAAGTTGCCAACCGAAGGAAATGCCGATAGAACTTGTAGGTAGGTGACTGCAAAGTAAAGGCAGACCAGAGCCTGTCACCTCCCTGCTCCTACAGTGGCAGTAGCAGATCTTATGGAAAGGAATGCCAGTGTGATGGGTAAGGATCTGGAGAGTCAGCTCATCCCAGCATTTGGTTTGCTTGACTTCTTGCCACCTCCCCATTATCTTTCTACAGAGTTTTCAACGAGTTTCAAATGAATGAACTATAATAAATACAGCTGTTCTGGCAGATTTCTTTTGTTGCAGAGTACTGACATCCCTCCAACTCTAGCAGGGCACAGCTCCACAGGACACAATTACATCCCTGCTGTCCCTCTTGCCCATCTCAGGACCAGCTTGTTCCCCTCTGACTCGGTAGCAAATACTAGCTTTGCAACTGCCTGGGCCAAAGTCATGTCATTCCCAATCTGTTCTCTGAGCAACCTCATCATGGGCCTGCTTCACTGGAGAACATGCTTTCCTGCTTTTCAGGACTTCACAACAACACTCAACACTAACTAGGACTCAGGCCAGTTAAAAGCAAGGGCAAGGTCACCATAATAACCACACCAGGAAGCAATCCTGACTGAATTTCACCCTGCCTGCAAGAGTCCAGCAACACTTTGCTCAGCTGGGAGCTATCCCCCTGTAGACGATCATTAAAGGGCAACAGTCTCTTGTGTCCTGCTTATAGCATCCTCGTTGACAAACATTGCTTCCCAGCAGTACTAAGGATCAGCAACACAGTGAAAGGAAGCTACAGTACTGTTGTGCTTGTTTTCCCCTGCAACCATCAGTCTTTTATAGTTGCTCAATGGAATGGACTAGGAAATTTCTGAAAGGTGCTGGATATTTCCTGGCAGACCCAGTGTTGTCCCTAACACAATACAACATCCCTGGCCAAATACCTGGTCAGAGTTCTACAGGCCCATATGCCTGAGTTTAGCTTCTCTCCAAAGCAGTGCCCCTGGAAAGGTTCCTCCCTCCCAACACATAGAAATACATCTCTGTCCAGGCCCCACTCTCATCCTAACCCTCCAGTAGAACAGGACTCTGGTGGCCTCTCAGTCATTCCCCTGCGAGCTGTAACATTTGTCCCCTGACTGGAGCCTCAACATATCCTTTTTAATAAAATTCTGCATCCCTCTGTATGTGCACATTTAAAATGTTATGGAGGCTTAAGAAAGCAACTTTATACAAAACAAAACAAAAAAAAGTATTGATTATCCACTATGAAGATGGTATTTAACAAGACAAAGTCTGGATGTTGCACAACGGAAACTGAACAAGGTTATTACTGTGAGGTTTGTAGTCACTTCAATTCCATAAAAGACATAAATTTTTGTTATATTATGTTTCCCTATCATAAGGCAGAGCAAAAAAAAGCAGACTTCATGAAGGCTTATAGAATTTTGTTGAGATAGATGCCCCCATTCCCAAGTTAAGATCTGTCCCTAGGTTGAGGTCCGCACAGCTAGTATGAGGATTTCCCAGTCTTAACTCATAATTTACAGAGAGGGAAGCAGCTATGAAGTAATAGAAACAATCCCATCAGAAACCCCCAAACTTTGTAAAGGACAGGCAAACAAGAAAAGGAGGCAAGACTGAGAGCATTTATTGCAATTTGCCTTCCCGTGCTGATCCCCTAAAGCAGACTGTCCAGAAAGAGTTATGCCTTCTTTAGTCACGTGCTGCTTCTGATGTTTGGACATGCAGATAGATTGTTTTGGCCTTTGGAGCACTTTGCCTGCAAGAATAGAAAGATGTGAGAAGGAATGAAGGCTTTCAGTGAGCACCTAACTTCAAGTTCTTCACTTGTTCTGCCTCTCCCCCAAAGAAAATGAACATCTAATCCTCTAGGTTTGCTCTGGTTCTTCAGTAGATACTAGTGCTTCACTCACCACACAGGTAGCTGCTACCAGGAATGTACTACTTCTGTTCCACAGTTTGGAGTTTTTTAAGCACAAATAATATTTATAATAGTGTTACAGCAGGTTTGAGAGACTCGCGCAGTTATTCATAGGTCAGTAAAGGCCTATGCTGCTTGTTTTCAATTGTCTAGGTAGACCAGTGATAAAAAGAGAGTCCAAAATCTCTCCAGCTAGAGTCTGGAAATTAACTAGCACCTTCTGGGGTACACAGGAGACAGCTGAGTAACGCCTGGGCTTCCCCAAGGAGCTCTGGGCAAGGATTTTGCACAGTTTCAAGCAAAAGTTGCTAACAGTTCATCACCCTGACTCACCTGTGAAAGTTTTCAACATCTTCAATAGTCTCAGGCAAAATTCTCCCTTTAGTTTCAGGTAGAAGCAACACCAGTCCACCCGCAATCAAACCAAGAACAGCTTCAAATTGAATAGACGCACAAAGATCTTGTTAGGACATACCAATTTCCAGCATATATACCACTTACTACTGCCTGACACAAAGGACTTGTAAATATCATTTTACTTAGTTGTTCAAGATCTGCACATCAAGGTTTTATATGCAAAATTGTCATGCCACCTCTGAAGGATGTGGGCCGTGTGGAGACAGCAATGAGCCAAGCTCAGTTGTGAGCTGTGCACTGAACTAGGGCATCTCAGACTGCACAGACAATCCTTCATAGAGGAAACAACACCCTCTAGTGTGAGACTACGACAGGAAACACATTCAGTTTTTCTTCTATTCACATAAGATTAGAAAATATAGAGAGAATGTATTATCTCCTACACAATGTGATTAATTTCTCCACTGATAATTTCTTTTACCCACTAGGTACATATTTGGCATCTGTATCTCAAATATACTAAGCATTCTTCTAAATGTCCTATCTGTTAAAAACCACATATTGCCATTCAAGACGTTTTGCTACAAATAGAGTACTGATGTAAAGATTCTGAAAAGTTTTGCAGACTCTGACCTGACAGTTCAGGTCACTGGTCTGCAAACACTTGTTTTGCATTTATTTACCAACCTCTTTCCGAATAGCTGGAGAATAGCCAGTTAACAGGCTGTTGGAAAAGCTGGAGTCTAACAGCTGTGCTTGTACTCCATTTAATAGGTAATGATGTGAAATCCTAGTTTTTGGCTCCTGGACTGAGACAATGTAACTCACAAAAAGAGCAGTAATTCATCAGATTTGAATCCAACAAATACTATACCCATCAAAACCTTTCTCAGCTCTCTGCCATCTGTCAAACCTGCATTCACCTCTAACTTCCTTTAAAATGCCAGGAATAATAATAAGGAGACATGAATGCATAAGCAAGCTCCAAGCTGTTATAAACGGAAGGCTACTGCCTGTATAGGCAGGAGTTCAGCTTCTGCTGAACTTGGAGTAACTGCTTTAGCAGCTTTTCCCTCCCGTTGAATCTTGGGCCTCACTGCTACACCCCAGGACAGCAAGGAGGTAAGGTGGCACTTACTGAAGACTATCAATGGCAGATCATGCCAGACTTCCATCAGTCTGTAGACAATGAATGGGACGATGACTCCACCAATATCACACAAGGATGAGCAGACCATCACCCCAAGGTTCCTGGTTCAACAATAATGGGATCATGTTAGCATCAGAGTACTGCAGATGGAAGGGGACAGATCACAACTCTGACCCTTGCACAGGACAAATCCAAGCACTACACGGGACTTTAGATCCCTTATCCACCCTGGTCGTCTCCACTTTTCCCTTTATTTCAGCTACATGAATTGTCACTTGCCTTAAAGTACATTTATTTTCCTTGTTAAGCTACTTTTAAAATAATTTTAATAGTGCTTCACTTACTTTATGTTCAGCAGTACTTGTGTAGCTCTGAAGCATTTGAGGATAACTTAATTCATCATAAAACGTAACATACACATTGGCCTTAATTATTTGTTTCCAGACCAAATGCCAATGGGGAAGAGAGTGCACCTACCTGATGTACGTTGGATACAGTTCAGTGTTTACAAAGCAAACCATTTCGAAAGCCATTGTGATTCCCATTCTTCCAATGCAAGCAGCAATCACTTTTAGCCAATGCATGTCTGTAGAAAAAACACATTCAACACATTTTAAAGTATCCCAGGGATTTAGCAGGTGTCAATTAATACACCAGTGTTATTTTAGGGGACCTCTTATCACATGTCACTTGATGTTTTTAAGGGCCCTTGTTTCACCTGTGTGAACGAGGGAATGGGAATAGTCAGCACTGCATGAGCTGTGGCACAGGGACACTCCCAAAGTGGCACAGGAGACCCAGGTACTCTGGGAATTTATCACTAGTAGTCCTACAAATCAACCTTGTTTCACTTCTGCAGTGTGAGGAGCACCCCTAGAAGTCAGGGAGGCAGCACTTGACAGCAGGTGTGGGTTTATGGACCTTTGAGGCCGAATCGCAGGGAAAGGGAGTGAGAGCTGGGTGCTGTTCCCAAGGAGCAACGCCAAGATGGGAAGACATCACGTGGCCTCACTCAGGTGACTCACCTTCTGGGATCAGGGCTGTGACAAGGCAGGCAGCCCCAGCCACAAGGTTTGCTGCAGCCCAGGGATAGCGACGCCCAACACGATCGATGGTGACGATGATGATAAAGGCAGCTGGGAACTCAACAAGTGCAGAATAGAGGAAATCCAGATACATGTTCCCAGCAGCTACTCCCATGTGCATGATGAGTCCCTGGTAGAGGACTGAGCTAGTGAACCTAGGCAGAGAAGGGCATCCTGACTTCGTTACTGTTGATCAGAGAGCTGTGTCCTACCGAAGCCTTCAAAACCAGAGCTTCAAAAACAGCTCTCGAACATTTTCTTCTTACCAGTTGTACATCAAAATGAACGTGTTTTTTCTCATCTGTGGTGTCCTGACAAGGTCAATGAATGACGGACTCTGCTTTCCAACGTCTTCTTCTTCAAATTTAATATCCTGCAGAAGAGTCAGTATGAAGTACAGTAAATTTCTGCTAGGGGAAGTGATGGAAGGTACTATCATGGCGCTTACTTACATGCACAAGTAAACCTGAGCTCACCTCAAAATGTGAAGGTATCTTTTTCCGATTTTTTTTAGCTATATTACTGACAATTTTCATAGCTCTGTCATTTTTTCCTTGAGATATCAGCCACCTGGGAGACTCTGGGAGGCACCTACAACGTAAGTGGATGCTATTATACACCAAAACATAAAGGCCATATAGTGCTCCCATGTATGGAGACTGGAGAAAACGCTTTGGTTGCATAGAGGCAGGTAGGGGATTTGTTTGTTTGTTGTGTGTTCCTCCTTGGCCCATCAGGAAAAGTAGTATATCCCACTGCTGGAATGGGAAGAGGAGCAACTGTGACAGTGGCTTTAGTCAGAGATGAGTTCACTAAAAAAAATCAGGGAAGGGCTTTGAGCAAGAGTATTGCTATCATTTTATTCAGCCTGTTCACCACAAACTGACTCTTCTTAGCAAGCCATTTTGCAGTTGTGCCATCACAAGCGAAGTAGTAAACAATCTAGAAGTGGCTTACCAATTCACAAACATGGGGGAAAAAAATGAAGACAACAAATCTCTTATTCCAAACTTCTTGACTCATCCAGACAATTTCTCAAGTCCAAAGCACTCGAGAAATATCAGTCAAAAAGAGAGGAGAGAATCCAAAATAAAGATGAACCAACGTGTCTTCTTTTGGTTGGACCACAAAAAGTGGCAACTATTTTTCCTTAAAAGAGCATGTAAAAAAACTGTTAGCATTCAACAATCTCTCAATAATCATCTTTTCAGTGTAGGATCCACTAAATTACGCCAAAGCATTTGTTTTCCTTTATGAAGATGAATATATGATATTAAACCACTATCTCCCAGTGTTTTTCAAAGTGGTCTTTCTTCTAAACAGAAGTCAGTTTCCTATTTCCCTCTCCTTGTTGCTGTGTACCTCTTCTTTGCACTAAGAGGTGTGCACAACTGAAGAGCAGTGTCGAATCTCCCTTAGTATCAAGGCTCAGGAAGCAGGAGAAACTGGTTTCTGGGCTGTAGGCAGAGATACAACAAAAGCCCATTTACCAGTAGTAGAGCAGGAAGAAGCAGCTCGGCAGGGTGACGGTGAGCTGCAGCCATCGCCAGTGCGGGATGGCATAAGCGATGGCATCAAAGACCAAGAGCCCAACGGAGAAGGCTGTCTGGTAGAGGATGCCCACTGTCCGCCGGTACTTCAGACCAACGACTTCCGTCACTGCAAACATGCAGAGAGACAGATGAATGACAGCTCAGCCACAACCGTCCTGTGCAGCTGTAACGTACTCCATAAGGATGCTGCAAGACCAATGCTGATTAACACTCTGAAGAAACTGTCTTGTTAATCTTGAGCATCCTGGCATAAAGCCTCTGGACAAAAATCCCCTGGTTCTCACAGAGGAATATTTGCTTTTCTGTTGTTAGAACACTCAGCAGAGGAGAAAACACTGTTCCTGCTCTTATACTGGCCTAAGGCATCCAATACTGTCCTCTGTTGTGGAAATCTCTGAGTAAATCAAACATTCCGCAAAGCGCAAAGATGAATTTTATTGTAGTATCTACATCAACATACATAATGTCTCCAACCCAATAACAAAACTTTTCCCTTCCCCTCCCCCCGCCTCTAATTGCATCTTTCAGACCTGAATCTCATACCAAGAATATGAGAAGTGTTTGTAACACAGGATGGCAAACTGCTTCCTGGTCACGATGGCTTTACAACTCATCTGCACTTTGTAACTGAGACACACCCATGGGTTAAGTCTTGTTAATACAGAGCTAAAAGTAACTATTCCAACAGGCAGGCACAAGCACACTTACAATTTTGGATCTGGTTTTTGATTTCAAGAAAGCACACTGATTAGAAACCCAAAAACTAGTTATTCAGAGAAAAAAAAAATAGAAGTTTAAAGGCGTTTCGGGGATTTTGGGTGATTTCTCTCTCACAAGAGGGTCTCAAGGAGAAACCAGAAGTAGCAAGGTATAACTGGGAAAATTATCGGGATATGGAAAGGCATTGTCTCAATAGGAATTTTATGCTCTAAAATGACATAAAGTTCCCCAGAAGAGATTATGAAGACTTTGTACCAGCAAAATACTTAAAAGGCCAGGCAAGCACCTAGAATATGCACAGGACAGAACACTTGTGTCTTGGCAGAACGTAGGCTAGGCTGTGGGCTGAGTTTATTTAAATCAGATATCTGGGTAACTGCATTAGCAAGATGTCTCCATTTAAAGACTCAACATTTTAGAGTGTTGACATTTACATTTATCACCATCACAGTGAACTAATCACTCAGAGCTACTCCGCAGAGCCACTTGATACACTAATCCAGATAAGGTTCCATGGGGCAGCATTTAAGATACTTAATTTGCTGCTTTGGTGGTTGCTTGGTATTGGACTTTTTTTTACGAGACCCTGAACTCCACACCAGAAAAATCCCAGGCACCCCTACCATGCACAAGAAAGTTGAACTGGGCCCGATCCTGCTGCCACACATCCATGCTTGGCTGCCAGATGCAATCAGTACAAGGCACTGGGAGAATCACCAGCATAACCTAGCTTTGCAGTCCCCCCGGAATAGCCTCCACTCAAGCAATGCACAGATACCCAAACAGCTTGTCTTTTTCCTCAACAAGTACATGCTGTTCTTCAGTTATTTTTAGGCTGTGAAGCCTCTGTTTGCCCTTTAACGCTCTTTGTGTCATAAAAATGCCTCCAATTTTCCTCACCCTCAGTCTGCTTCTTTAATGGCCTCCTCTGTCATCACCCTGTCTGTGATAGGGCTGGAGCAGCTGCAGCCCTGGGGCTACTGCCTTCCATAGCCAGTACCCAAGAGGAGGAAGGGGAGGCTGGGGTCGCAGATATGCAAAGGGGAGCTGCATCATAGGGGAGAGCCTGTCTTAAATTAAGCACTTGGAAAAAAAAAACAAACCACAACTTGAGAAGTCAGAGAGAGAGAGAGAAAGCTTCTTAACATTAGCTTGCATATATGATTTTTAAAAGCCAAGGGAGATATTTTTTTAAATAGCTTTATGTTCAAGGTTTTCTGTATCATCATCTTTAGCAGCTAGTCTTGCTTCTTGGTAAAAGGTCTGAACTCACCCAGGATGTAGCCTGCAGTCCAGCAGCCCTTGCTAACCAGCCCCTGTAAGAAGCGGAGGATGACTATCCACAGGTAGGTGGGCACAAAAACCAGAAGGGTTCCACAAACAGCATTTGCAAGAACTGTAATTAGGAGGCAAAACTTACGGCCGAACCTGGATTGGAAGATAAGAGGAGTAGAGCAAAACACCAGTCATGAAAATATAGGCATTTTAAAGTATTCAGAGCTTTGTGCATCTTTGGGGAAAAAAATCCAAGTTTGCTATACAAGTGACAGATGCATAGAGTGACTTTTGTTCTTAGCCCATTACTCACTCATCTGCTTTTCAACTCCCTGAAAAGTTACTCTGCCAATTGCTCTGCAATACTACAAATGCTTTCAGTCTTCTCGGAGGAAGAAACATATCCCAAGTTAAAGGTTGACAATAAAGCCATACTCACATACATTTGGACTGTGACTTATCTCTTAATTGCAGAATAAGCACCTTAGTAATTCGAGTTTTATAATGGGGTAAAAAATAAGTATAGCTTAATATTATGATTCTGATGTCTGCAGGCACCACAGTAACAAATTTATATACCCCAGTCTTAATCCTCAAAAACCTCATAAGTATGGATCTTGCTGTGAGTGGGCTGCATTTCACAGCTGGAGCCTGCTGTACTAACAGTCTTAGGAAGGAAGGAAACAAAGAGAGAAAAGAGCTTTCAAATATCATCATTGGTTTCTTTTTAACTTTGGCCATCTGGGCAAGGGTGGCTGTCTCTGCTGGCTCTGACAAGGGTGCTAAGGATGCTGGGACATGTGGATTTGCAAACTGGCATTCTTGCTGTATCTATCTGGCAATCTCTGCTATTTCAAAGTTTCTCAAAAGGAAGCAAGAAGTTTCCAAGCTCCAAAACAGCATTTCCTGGCTTTGGTTAACACTTCCAGGCTCTGGTGTGGCACAGTAGGGAGTTTTGGGCATACAGTTCTAAAACAGTACTTGTGGGCTCTGCAGGACTCACAGAGCGGGAGACACTTGTGCAAATCACCAGGTACGACCTAAGAGACAGAACACTCACTCCTAATGCTGTGACTGAACATCTAGCTGATTTACTTTATTTTTAGAAGAGCAAAGATGACACCAATTGCACAACCTTTCTCTGCCTTTACTTACCTAAGCTTAGCTGCTAAACACTGATAAGGCAGATCAGAGGCCTTTACTGTCAGCCCACACATACCTGTCTGCTATGTAGCCAATGTTTATGGAGCCAATGAAAAACCCAGCATTCACAGAAGACTGAAAGAGGTCCAACTTCCAGGAGTCCTCGCACACCAGGTTAAACTAAAAGAGCAACCACGGTTAGAAGGAAGAGTGAAATAAGGAGCTGTCTCACAGTCGCAAGTCTCCTTCACTTCAGCTGAAGATTTAAACTTGTTTCTGGGTCAATGTCTGTTTTATTAGCACCCAAAAACCCTCCTGGCTTAATTGTCTAACATTAAAAACAGAATCAAGCCCTTGAGCAGTTTCCCGGTATTTCCTATTCATGTCTCATCTCTTGTTGCTGGAAAGAACAAAGTTATTACATGTTGAGATCAGGACCCTAATTTGTGTTAGATGTTGTTGATCAAATCAGCACAGACCTGATAGGCTTTTCAAATAGCTTTTTCTGTGGCTGATGGTGAACATTTCTAGGCAGTTCTTGCCCTTCTATACCACAGTAGTCCCTGTAGACCCCTCAGAACTAAGCATGATGACTTCACTAAAGGTATCCTAGATGCTGAAGCCTATCTTGTTCCTGCTTCCTATGGAGCATCAGCTCCCCAGATGAGGATAGGAGGAGTTATCTGCATCCACCCCCAAGACCACAACATTTTCTCTCTTCTCTGGCCTTTTGCTCAGATAAACTCTCCTACAGCCTAATCTTCCAGGAGACCAGACATTTTGCATCCAGGGCCAAGTTTTACATCACATGGGCATTCACATATATTTGCCATCTGGCTGTACTTTTCATATCTTAAGTATATACAAACATAGAAGCTATGGGATAAGTCAATTTAAAAAGCTGTCCTAATAAGACTGAGAATCCCTTCCTATCCTGGTGGTAGCTGATTTTATTCAAAGTTATGCATCTTTAATCAACATAAAACCAGATACTCCTCCTGATGCTCTGTGGGGGTCCTCATGAGGATATTCTTCCATGTGTCAATTTTTTGATCGAACAAAGCTGCCAGAGCAAAGGACAACATAGCCGACCCCGAGAAACAGTCACATCGAGAAGCAAAACACATTACAACAATTCACACAGAGGCCACATAGAGGCATGTGATGTTTCCAGTCACCCTGCAAAGGAAGCAAGTTGAGGGCCTGGTCTTGCACCACTTTCAGAAGAAAGGGGAAGATGGATGGTTTGAGAATGTGACTACACAAATTCACACAGACTGCAAGTTTTCAGCTTCCCACAATCTCAAGACATCACAGTGGAGGTATCTGGACCATAACTTCTGCTTAAATCTTTCACAGCAAGATGTGCCTCCTGCTTTGTAGAAATCCTGGGTGACCTTCTATTTGAGGGGTGCACATCAGACTGTCTGAAAAGATTTGATATCTCATTTCCTCATCTTGATATCACACAGCCCATACTTTGTGGAAAGTCGTACACTTCTGTATGTGTTAGATGTGTGAGTTAAAAACCCTGATTTCCACCATCTTTAAAAATTTGGTGGAATTTTCTATGATGAAATCAAGTTTGTCATCCCAGATACTGACTTATTTTTAAAGTACCTAAAACCTTAAAGTACTCTTAAGTAGCTTAAATACCTTTTTCAGTTTATTCATACATCCGAGAACACAAAACAACCATTGGCTTTTCTGCAGTTTATTCCTGACAAGCCATTTAATTGAGGCAACTACCTTTTCCCCAACCCCTAGTCATTCAATCATATTTGAAACAAACTTTTAAAGACTTTCTTCAATAAAAGACAAAAAATAAAAAAAAAAAGAGAAGAAAATAAATCAAAACTTTGCACTTGGGCACAGATCCCGAGAAGACTGGATGGTATGAGCTGTGCACCCAGCTTGGGGATCAGCTGGTTTTGATTGCAGCACTGTGAGCTGCTGCTCCCTCACAGACGCTGTTTACACACCTCCACCAATCGGACCTCTCATGTGATGGGAGTTTCATTCAAAACTGGACTTTATCTACCTGGGGATTTATTTGTTGAAATACGCTTTGCTCTCCAGCTGGAGATATAAGTCTCCTGAACAGCCAAGGCAACACTTCACAGCAAGGACGGAGGGAAGACAATATGCAAAGCACCCAGCACAACTTCACTGCAAGAGCAGATACCTCATCCAGGTAAGGAGTCTATTTAAGACAGCCAAGGCTACATCAACCCACTCCCACTTCCCTCAGCTTGTCTGTAACAAGGAAACAAGGGAAAAGGGGTGTTCATTTTTACCTCAGTCACAAGAGAGGTCCCTGGGGAGTCGTAGACCCAGCCATCATGGCAGGGACCAAGGGGGACAGTGCTCTGGTTGCTCCTGAGACTGCCAAGGGGGTCAGTGCAGCTGATGTCCGTCGCATTCCAGTCCACCTCGTACCTTCTGCAGCGGCTGCTGAAACCTGCCCCGTGGCCAGTCCACTCAGGAACCGTGTGATTCAGCTGCTCCTCCAGGCTCCAGCCACACTGCTGGCTCAGCTCAGCCACCCCAGGACTGAAACAGCGATGCTCAGGAATGAACCCGAAGAAGACAACACCCACGTACACTGGGGTGAAGGCAGCAGAGAGCAAACACAGGACAAAGAAGGTTTGCTTCTGGAACCTGTCAAATTCTCCAACATTCTCCAAAATGTCCTCTAGGGTTGGCATTTTGGTATCAAAACCACCACAAAAACCTCACCTAGTTGTTCTCTGCAGCACTGGTATATTTAGTTGGCAGCAAAGCTATTTAAGTAACAAAGACATTTGACCAAAAGTCAAGACTAACTCCATAAATTATTAAGCTACATGTTGCAAGCTTTACTTTTTAGGTTTTATTTGAAATCAGACCTTAATTCACCCAGGGAGAATTTGCATTTAATCTCTAAACAGAGCCTATGTGTTCATTTTCTCCAGAGAAGTCACTAACAGCAACAGAACTTCATGTTTGGTTTTTGGTTTTTTTTATGAGCCAAATCAGCTCCTCAAAGAAGCCTTTTAAGGAGCAAGTGTAGTTGGAAAATCCCATCAACATGCAAGGAAACGAAAAGTTGGGTGCAGCAGTTGCTGGACACCACATGCGAACAAGTCTAATCAGCCAGGCTCTATAAAAAAAATGATAGAATCATAGGATGGTAGGTCTTGGAAGGGACCTCTGGAGACATAGAGTCAAACACCCCACCAGAGCAGGATCACCTAGGGCAGATCATACAGGAATATATCCAGGTGGGTTTTGAAAGCCTCTAGAGAAGGAGACTCCACAGGCCCTCTGGGCAGCCTGTTCCAGGGTTCCATCACCCTCACAGTAAAAAACATTTTCCCTTATGTTGAGGTGGAACTTCCTGGGTTCCAGTTTGCACCTATTATCCCTTATCCTGTCACAGGACACCACAAAAAAGAAACTGGCCCCTTCTACTTGACACTCATCCTTCAGATATTTGTAAACGCTGGTAAGATCCCCCCTCAGTCTTTTCTCCAGACTAAACAGCCTCAGGTCTCTCAGCCTCACAGGAGAGATGTTCCAGTCCCTTAACCATTTTTGCAGCCCTCCATTGGACTCTCTCTAGTATTTCCTTGTCACTCTTGAACTGGGGAGCCAAAATTGGACACAACACTCCAGATGTGGTCTCATTAAGGCAAAGCAGAGGGGAAGGAGAACCATCCTTGACCTGCTGGACACACTCTTCTTAATGCACCCCAGGATACCATTGGTGTTCTTGGCCACAAGGGCACACTGCTGGTTCATGGATAACTTAGTGTCCATGAGGACTCCAAGGTCCTTCTCCATGGAGCTGCTTTCCAACAGATCAACTCCTAACCTGTACTGCAGCATGGGGTTATTCCTCCCCAGGTGACGGACTCTACACTTGCCCTTGTGGAACTTCATTATGTTCACCTTAGCCCAGGTCTCCAGTCTGTCTAGAATAGGCAAGTACACTGTGAACAGAAGTGTTGCTATATGGAATGGTAAAGGAACAGCTTTCCTACAACTCCAGGATCGTGTGTCGCATTCCCGCAGCCACCCTCATTCTCCACACTTCATCATTTTCTAGGAAAACCTCTCCCATCTACATCAAAGAACACAATTTTCACCTGACCAGATTTTTGTAGTGATACAAAAGACAACAAGTGTTTATTAAGGAATCATGCACCAGGAATAGCCTTGGGAAGCCATAATATGACATACTTATGGCCAAACCAGCTCTTTACTACTATAGAACAGATCTGTAAGACTTCAGGTAGAATTCATTGTGGGGCACCCCTAAAATAAATCCAGTTATATCAGGCTCCAAAGATTCTGTCCCTGGGTAGACACTTGCTACTCCCAACACCTTTTGCTGACAGCAGCTACTTCCATCAGAAAGAAAAGCATAATTGAAGATAACATTTTAAAGATGGGGGGAGAAAAAAAAAAAGTGAAAAAATGTCTGAAAACTGACTTGCGTGATTTAAGCAACCAAGCAAAAAAAAATTGAAGACCTCCTCTCAATACACTCCAAAAAATAAACCGGTTTAGAAGGTCATTCTGTCTCAGGGACAGAAACAGAACCGGTTCTTCACCTGGTCTCAACAGCCATAGGCCAGAGCAACAGTGGCCTAACCAGCTACAAAATCTGATTTGTGGAACAGTGCTATTAAGATCATTCCCTGCACCACACCAACATGCCCCCTCCTCTCCTACCTCCTCTTCTCAAGCAGGAACAGCTGAAGCAAGATAACAAAGAGCTCCTCTCCTGCAGCCACTTACGGCTGTGTTATTCCAAGCCCAGCACAGCATCACTCCACACCAGACTTTCACCTCCATGGTTACAGAGCCTCCACGTATAGCCAGGGAGGGGGATGGGGACACAAAGTGCGCAGCAGCTGCCACGCTCACAGTCAGCCCCCACATCCTCCCGCAGAGGATGTGTGGGGTTAGCTGAGGCCATGGAAATAGAAATCAAAGCCTTCCTGGGAAATGGATGAAGTTTAAAGCCATTAGGCTGTATCTTAAAAACACACCCAAAACACTTCAACATTGCTTCTTTCCTAGTGGTTTCATTTAACCAGTTGGTAATGGTGTGCATAAGTCCCACAAGAACTAAAAGTTAGATCCAGACTAGGCCCTTTTTTCTGATTTCCCACCACCCTCTCTACAGTCCAACAGGAGCTGGGTGGTACCGTGCCATACAGATGGGTGTCTTAGAGCCTCACTTCCCATGCAGTCATGCTGTTGACGGGCAGGGTTTCTGCTCTTGGCCCAGCCACCATTTGCACGTACTCATCTGGTCTCCGCTATTCTCACAACACTTCCTTCCCTATAGTTAAGCAGGGTATTCTACTGGAAAAATTGTCTGTTGAAAAAAGTCACACATCCAGCTCTGAACATGGTAAGACTCAGTCAGTCTACCTACAAAGGCTTAGATAAAAACTGTGTAATAGTTCTAGGACTAGGCACCAAAGTCACTCATCACTGTCAGTTGCATATTAGAAATGCATCATTGATACTGTTCAGATAAGCACCCCGAGGCAGAGTACCTCTCTTCTACCTAAGCCTCACTATGCACAGGCACAATGAAGAGGCCATGTGGTGTTTATGCCATAATACATGGGAAGTTATTTCATGCAGTGGTTCATGGATCAAACAACTCCAAGATGTCAGCCTTGAAGCCCTGGGGGAGAGAAGCAGTATTTTTCAACATCCATTGAGAGAACTGTTGCAATGGTAACTGCCAGTATTAAAAATATATTGTTAGGCCTCTCATTCCCTCAAATTAGCTTAATATGCTAAATATGAAAAATGCTGCTATTAAGTATGACAAGATACAACTTTAGTCAAACTGATTTACAGCTTCAATGGTAACAACATAAGAGAAAGAAAACTCAAATCTGATTAAAGAAAGAATAAACTACTGGGTTTACCTATACATTCTGATCTTTGTCAAACATCAGTTCTCATTTTGAGTGATGTGATTAAGCTAATAGCTATCACAGCAAAAAAGCTTATCACAAGGATGATGAGCAACATTACAGATTAGTATAAGAAAGATTCCAGACTGGAGATGTGGGATTTGCAATACCCACTTTGTATCTTTTATTGAAATTGCTGAATACTTTATATTACACTATTTTGATTCAAAATGGAGTTTTTATAAAAAGAAACCATTGTTGAAACTGAGTAAGCCAGACAAAAAGGAACAATGAAAAGTTTCCAAAAATTCTGACCAATGTACTTACTTGCATGATGCTTTGAAACCCTATCATTGTCCATAGTTTAATTTAGGAAACATCTGGAGAAAAGCAAGACTGTTAGAGGAAGTTTGACTTGCATTCATTGCCAGCAACGTTTTAAATCAATGACCACGGCCAAGACTGTATAAAAGCTAAACTTATGCTATGAGAAAAGATTGGCCCAATATTTTTTTTTCTTGTTCTTAATACCAGAGAGAAGTATTGTGCCGACTAGGGTTCCTCTAGTTACTGGAATTTTCTTAGTGATGACAAATTGGGCAGTGAAGATTGCATTATAGGAATTCGGCCTCCTTGAAAACTCTGGTTCTCTGTGCAGTCAGTCTAGTCCAGTCATAAAATAAGAAAAAAAAAAACAACACACAAAAACATCTTTGGGTCTTTGTCCGCTGCTTAGGCAAATGCTGATGAAGTCAGTCATATGACCAGTACCAAAAAAATATCATGCAAAGAACAGCAACCATCTCAGGCTAAAGCTATACAGAGCTGTACCTTTCAGCTAATACTTTTGAACCAAAGATCTGTTTAAATTAGAATGGATATTCAAATTTACAGGATAAATTAGACCAGTTCCAAAATTTACATCAAATCATCCCAACACACAAAAGTTATATTTTTCCTTGTCTTACGATGAGTGAACCCATAGAATAATACCCTGCCGGCAGGAAGAACACGCTGCTATTAAGTAAACCTGAGTAGTGAGGATCAATAAATACAAGGAGTTAAAATGCTAGTTGTCAGATAACTTGAGTCTCAGGAGCCAGGGACTTTATTGAGCTTTAATCCTTTCCATTTAAAGGTTTCTCTTTTTCAAGCAAGCATTGAACACCTATGCTGAGGCCTTTAAAAAAAAAAAAAAAAAGTGTCCTGGCTAGAGAGAGTCAATATAAAACTCAGCCAACTGGATGTTAGAAATCCAGTCATTACTGAACAGATCATTGTAAACAACCAAGAAATCTTTCTCCTCTTCCCTTTTCAATGGTTTCTTGTTAAAGGCAAATTCAGAAAATTCTTTCGGGCTGCAGTCCTCATATTTGGTTGGAAACGTCCCATTAAACATAATCTCTATACATATTTGATTAGGCACAAGAGAGGTTATTAAACATTCAACAAGTCCTCATCACTATCATCATGAAATGATACTGTATTTGTAGAGTTCTGTGCCTGCTGCTGGCTTTGCTTGGGTTTTGCTTTCCTTTCCTCTCCTCCATTCAGCAAATAAACTTTGTCATCCTTTCCAAGACTGGGTGGCTTCTTTTGTAGGTGCTTGCCCCTGTCTAGTCTTCCTGTCTCAATCTTTACATCTGGAATAGTTAACACTTCATCCTCACTGTCCAGGTCATCCACATGGAGAGAGTTAAAGGCTTCAGACGTAACAGACTTGGCAGTAATGTGACCATTCTCCTGCCCTCCCTTTGCTGCTCTTTGATTTGGTGCTGCAATTTCCTCCATAAGCCATTCTGTTTCATTCTCATTAGCTTCCTCTTCACTATTTATCTGCAAGAAAAAAAAAAAATAAATAAAAGGAAGAGAAGACTGAGTATACCACTCCAGACTCTGCCACACGCTGATCTCCCCAATTCTCAGATCCCATACCACACTTGGCCTTGGGTTTAACTTAGTCAAAAAAATAGTAATACTTCAATAGCATGCTGTTACTATCACTTTTCACTATGTCTGAAACAGACTTCTTTCTCTTCCTGTACATTTTATGTTTTACTTGGCTATTTACAGTCTGCTCTCCATTTCCACAACTCTATTTTCCTTTCCCACTTCACAATATAAATGTAAGTATCTCAGCTATGTGGCTTTCCTGAAGCTACATATTATGGTTTCCATGTACTGAAGGAACTAGGAATTAAAGGTGTTTGTTTATTTATTGACAAAAGCTCCACATTAAGAAAATTTGACAAGAAATAAAATCTTTGATTTTGCCACTGTATTACCTTTGTGTATTTGTAGGAAACACCAGATGTTCTTCTGCAGCAGTTCGTTATCTTGTTCATTACAATTTCCCTAAAGAAGGGGAAGAATACTGCATTAGGGAGACTATATCACCCTTATTAGCTCTCACTTTTCTTCACTGGATTTTTACCATCAACATAAAGCATTTCACCAAGCAAGCTGCAAGCTTGTACAGTGACACTTGACCCTGAATCAGTCTTAAAATTCAGACCATCTGAATCCTATCACAGCCTTAAGATTCACTGTTCTGAAACACCTCTGACCTTTACGTCTAAGGGAAAAAAACAAAAAACAACAAACACACACACAAACTGTCTGGAAAGTAAGAGAATCAGCAGGACTTTCGCTTGTTCCTTGCTGCTGTTGTATGATTCTAGCTTGACACCATAAAAGAAGAGGGATATCAAATGCTAACAGTATTGTCACATTGTTTTATCCTCCTTAATTAGCAGTTGTCCACAATAGATGCTAGTCCAATTCAATCGTGTACTACCGCCCTTCTTACATGGACCTTCAGCCATTAATGGAGAATTTGAAAAACAACAAAAAAAAAACAAAAACAACAACAAAAAAAAAACACCACTGCATAACCCCGCTGTTTGACAGTTGATGCTATAAACTGAAAACCAGAACTTTATAGATTTAAGTTCACTACTTCCCTTTCATTGAGAAAACCAAGTCCTACCAAAGAAACTTCAAAAGCCTCCCAATGATTTCTTACCTCCTCTCTTTTTTGTAGAACAGCAAAATTATTAGGCATGCAGTGAGAACAACTAGGAGGACACTCAGCACAGCACCGACAGCCTGACTTCTCCTTGAAAGGCCTTTATGTATTTGGGCCTCCTGATCAGTCTGGTGCTCACTGCTTCCGGGGTCAGGGCTTGATCTAATCACAAATTGAGAAGAAAAGAAAGAATAAGATCTATTGATCAGTTGCATCAAACTGGATTAGAAACAGCATATTCAAACATGCCACACCATCCTGTCAGCCAACCTAGCTAATAGCTATAAAGAACTGAACTCAGGGGACTTCATTGCAAGTGAAAATTATTGAAGAGGGAAAAAAAAAAAATGTAGGTACTGTGCCTACATGCTAGCATGCTTTCCAACAGTGCATAAAACTGATTACAGCCAAGACTGAAGTGCATGATTATGCACTTTAGAGCTTACACAGCAGCAGCTATCCACACAAAGCTGCTATTTTAGAACCAAATCTGCACCTGAACAAGCTGCAGAAGCTACAGGAATTACTTGCCCTCCATTACATTTACCTTACTCTACATATATGGACATAAATTCCATCTACCTGTGAGTCTACTGCTTTTTAAGCTTTCCATTTTTTCCACAATCACTGTGATGAATTAAAAAAAAAAGGCCTTTAGCTAAGAAGTGCTGACAAGAGTTGCTTTCAGAAAATGGTTAACTACTCACATTAATGGGCACACAGCAGATGTGTACCAGGTAAATAAATACCAGCAATCTGCTGTCTCATGAAGAAATTCAGGGATGCCTTCCCTTGCTTGTGGACTGCAGTGGAAGAAAATGGTTGAAGACACAAACTTTGATTTATCTTTACCACATCTGGAGTCCGATGAAAATGTGACATCCAAGTCATCATCTACAATAAGAAGAAAATCTTACATAGTTTATTACTTCCTTAAGAATAGAATCACAGAATTTCCTAGATTGGAAAAGACCTTTAAGATCATCTATTCCAATCATTAACCTAACACTGACAAGTCCTCGACTAAACCATATCCCTAAGCACTACATCTACACGACTCTTAAATACCTCCAGGGAGAGGCATTGAACCTCTTCTTCCCTGGGCAAACCATTCCAGTGCCTGATACCCTGTTCAGTAAAGAAATTCTTCCTAATATCCAATCTAATATACACAATACTAACATTAATATTCAAATTAATGTAATATTCACACTACTAACACTAGGCCCTGGAAAGCTATGTATTTGTTCTGCTGTTACAGCTTACATTTTGCAATGTCTGCAGCTGAGCTTGTACTTTCACATAGTTGATTCCATCAGTTGCTATGGCACAGTAGGCTAAGCTCTTCACAAGAAAAAGCAGTCAGATAAAGGAGATCGTTACTTATGCAGCACAAACACTGAAGAAAACAGAAGACCAGGTTTTCTATCTTGCATTGTTTCTACCAAAGTCCTTCAACGAGCGGCAAGTCCAAACCCTACCATGGCCACATTTGAAACTGAGATTACACAATAAGAAAAACACCTAAATTCCACCAGGCAGACTCTGGATACCTTTATAGAAATGGATTAGCACAGATGTTGTGAAATGAGAACCATTTTCTGATGAAGCAATTCACACAGAGTGTCAAGCAATTCTGGCTAGTGAGCAGGTACTTACCCTCAACATGATATGTAACTTTTCTGGAAGAACCAATTCTCCGAAAGCGACGTTCATTAGTTTTAATCTGACAGATGTTTGCCCCAGAGCATTCTGGGAAACTTGAGTTTATTATACCAGAAAGCTGAATTTCATATACATATTTATCGCCATTTGTCCGTATGTCACCAGAAGCCGTGTACAACCTGAGGAAACAGAGAGCAGGTCTATCCTTCAGTCTAAACTCACAGATTTAGGTTATTCCTGAGACGTAAGACTGCCAACACCGGCAGCCACTACCACCAGTTGATTCCAGAGCAGGTTGGAGTGACTGATTCAGCAACTAGAAAAGATGCAGGACTGAGGCTTCCTCCCTGAACATTAAAAGTGAGGATTATATTTAGCATAATCTTTCCAGGAAAGCACAAAAAGTAAACTTTTCTAGTTATGTTACTCTCAATTGGGGGTATGAACATGTAAACACCTCCAAAGGATTAAAATAAACTGGAGACAAAAGCATGACTCAGCAGCTCATGCAGAAGACTACTGACCATATGAACCACATTACGTGCTCTGAGGCTTCATCCAGGCCTGTTTGATTTTTGTTTTTCCCTATGCTTGCAATGCTATCACCACATCTGCACAGCAGGTTTATTCATAACACTTCTATTCACTTACTCCAATTCTGCACACTAATGGCTTGTGCCCTGTGAGCAGAATTTATTCCCATAACACTAATGTGGGTAGATTTTCTTTCACAGCTCCAGTATATAGTAGTTCATAAGGGATTCTGGGCTGGTCTTCTTCGCCCACCTCTCCTGAGTTCAGTCATGCTTGACACTTCCTCCAGAGCTGTCCTTCCTCACTTCTCAGGTTTTTGAAGTATGAGTTCCTACTTCCATATGGATCTTCTGGCCAGGAAGAGAAGGTGCTATGTAAAAATCCAAGGCATATTTTCTAGGTGTGTGTGGGAGAACTCAAGTTATGTGGCACTGAACTACTGTCTACATGCTACGTAAGAAAGCAGTAACCCACAATAAAGACATCTAACATCAGAGTATGTGCAGGCTTTAGACTTAGTCTTGAGTACACCTGGACATGGTCACAGCCATAAGCTCAGCTATGAGCTGCGCTGTTAATCAGGCCTTTTACTCAGTCATCAGTACAAGGTGAATTCAGCACTATTTCCACTTGACAGCTAAGAACTGTTAAGGAAACACAGAATATTCACACCAAGCTCTCTCTTTTTACAGTACAGTTTTACAGGACAAAAATATTGAGATTTTTTGCTGTTGTTGGGGGTTTATTATTTGAGAGTTTGTGGGGGGGAGGCGTTGGTTTTGTTGAAGTGGTTTTTACTTACTTGTAATAAACATTCCCTAAAGAGAAGTTTTTTCCAGTTGCAGGATTAACAATGGTGCCATTCACCACCTCCATCTCCTGCTGCTTCACAGCACAAGCTGCACGTGTGTCCCAAGTGATGTAGTAAGCACACTTTTCTTCATCAATCCTACCAAATAACAGACACAACTGATGATTCCAGGCAACAATAACAAGTACTTAGTAATGTGAGAAAGGGAACACACACGTCTGTTAACCCACGTGTGGGAATGTCCTGCCTAAGTATCCTGTCAAGAGTAAGTTAAAATAGTCAAGTATGACACAAAAAAAAGCTACCTGAAGAACTGCACTGCACTCTTCTGCAGTTCCAAGACTTAAAAAGACTTTGATGCACTTGAAATTCCTACTTCAAAAGTTCCAGATGTCACATGGTGCATCAGAGGGCTTTAATGAAATGTTTCAGCTGACAAACATGTCTGGCTGCTCGTCAGGTTTAACATGTTGCACATTAATGAGGATAAGGCATATAAACTAGTTAAGATTTTGCTACCTAGTTCTTCAACTCATGCAGAGCATCCTGCTCAGTTTCCCAATTCTACAAACGATAAACAGTTAACAAAACCATGACTGAGCAAAAACATGCCAAGCTTTCTCAGTATTATATACCTCAATTTAGACAGCTTCTAGTTAAATAATCTGTATAATCACTTATCTACAGTAAGTTTTCTCCACCAAACAGATATTGAGTAAAGTTAAGAGCGGCTGTACTACAACTGACATGGAAAAAGCACAGCGTTCCAACCATTGTCAGATCTAATTTGTAAGTAGAGTGCTTAATTTTTTGCCCAGAAATTAATATAAGTACAGAATACAAGTATTTGTAAAAGTGAATAGGTGCAGAAACTTCAGAAGACTCATAAGTTACAGGTGCAGACCACAGATTATTTTAGGGACTGACTAACAGGATGGACAGTCATTGTCCTGAGACAGTTTATTAGAAAGGTACAAAGGAATAAACCATGAAGATCAGTGGTATGTTAATTTGCTACTCACCTCTGCAGCGTGGGCATGCCAACTGTTTTTGCACATTTCAGTTCTATAATGGTCATCACTTTCTTGTTTTTCCTACATTCCTGCCCACTGGAATAACTAATATACACTGTATCATCTAGAAGAGAAAAGATGGTGACGCTCAAGGTTTTTTGTAAGCAGCTGTCAGAAATTCCCTTTGCTCCTACTCCAGACTTCACTACTTTAGATTAACTTTTAGGATTATTTTTTTCTCCTGCATAGATCGTATCAATTATAGCACTTCAGTAAGTTGAGGCCTTCACACTGACAATTATAGAAAAAAAAACAAACAAAAAAAAAATCACTCCTCAGACACCTTTGCATTTACGGTGTACCGTGTGTTCAGGTCACCAGTATGGTCATAATGAATATTTACATTGAAAGTGGCATTTTTCAAAGGTTAGAGTAAATGAAGATATCCATTTATAAACAAACTCAGGCAATAAATACATGTAATACATCACACTGGTTTTGTAGGTGGACAACTCACTTCTTACAGCTTTGATGACAGCACTGTTTATTTGCTTCCATGATTTCTAATGGCTTAAATATCACTTTTGAGGAGTAGCATTTATGGTTTTTGAACAGGAGATTCACTGGTACAAAGATATTTTTTTTAAAAAAAAGCTTCACCATAACTTAAGAACCACTATAGCTAGGTTTTAACATTTAATCATTTCTATCTCTCTACAGGAGCAAAAGTAATTCTACCTGTCACATTCAGCTTCTGTGTATGAACAAGTCCAAGAACTTGAACATCCCCATTGCTGCTTTTCCTGCAAACACTGGCTCTTTCAGGGCAGCCTGTGGGCCCCCCGTGTACCCTCTGACAGAGATTCACATAGTACCTATAAAGAACATGGTAGACAAAACTTCTTTAAAATTAATTTAGGCTAAACTGAAAGAGTGAGATTATAAACATTTGAATCCTCACAGGAAACTAGCCAGGTTGAAAGAAATTAAATATTCTAATTAGCTGACAGAATGTACTAAGGTTTACCAAATTACTTCTAACTACCATTTTCAAGTAAATGACTGTGCCAAAAAAATTATCATTTACCAGATTAGTTCACTAGTTAATTTTGACCTAGGTCAAAACTAGAAATTGGAACCAAGTCATGAAATGTCCAAAAGGTTATAGTATTATCCCAAATTCAGTGTCTCTTCAGAGCTATACTAGTTAAGTTTTATTAGAACAGAGGACCTAGTACCAAGGCAGTGAATGAAACAGTTTCATTACTCTACAGTTTATTGTAAGTTTAGAATTAGATGCTCTCATCCTTGCCAGTTGATTTCTATTTGCTAATTGGAGGAGTGAGGCTGGAGAGGTTGATGACTTCCTGCCATTCAGGAAATGGGGGGAAAATAGCCCTACGTAAACTTAACACAAAAAAAAAAAGTTACACACTGGAGTCCCAAGAGAGCAACTAAATCATTAAGGTTTTGTTCAACATGATTAAGAATGAAAACCTGCGTTTAAACTACAAAATTACTTTATTAAGATAGCAGTTTCAATAGAAAGCCTTTAAAAAGCTTTTAGTTTAGACTTATTCATCCTTTAAAAAAGGTTACCAACAGAGGGAAGCTGTGAGGATGAAGACAGTAATTATCCGCCTTGTTCAGATAAAACAGGTTCCTTTCTGTTCTTTTGTTTATATGCAGTGTCAAGGATCAACAGTTTTAAGATACTGTCAGCAATTTAAACAGACTCTGAACAGGGACCAAGCAGCAGCACTGTGCCACAGTGCAACTCCCAGGGAGCACCTCACTAATTAGTACAGTTGGAGTTGCTCATTACTCACGAGTTCCCATTGTGGAAAAAGATCCATGATTTCGTCAAGGAAGAGAGCATTCTCAAGTCATACGTTCTGTGTTTTTGGACAAACTTGCACTCCATCTTCATAGGAAGACAAACAGCCTGTGTCTTCCATTCAAATGTCACAGCACAGCCAAGTGTCTCACTCAGAAGGCGTGGTCTCCCAACACCAGCATTTTCATCACATGTGAAGATAATGGTAGACTCCCTTCTTGCAGTTCCTATGAGGGGGAAGGTTGAGGGTAAAAAAAAAAAAAAGGGGGAAAAAATATTTTGCAAGTGGCTTTAAAGCATATATAGATTTTAGTGTAGCAATTTTGCTGTATCAACATTTTAATCAGGTATTGTTTCAGACAGCAGAAGAACAAATGTTTTATTTAGCAATTTTATTCCCTAGGCTAGCTTTCCTGCTTTTTAGAAAATAGTGTTCCTTTCAAAATTATCATCTTCCATCAGAGTTATCACTTATGATTTGAACACTCATGATCTAAAGCCATGAACTTTATTTCAAAAGTATTTTGTTCACTCAAGTGAAGTCAGGTTTGTCCCAAAGATTTCTTGTCTTGCCCACTCTTATTCCTTTACTTTCACTGTATTGCACTAGATGTCTTTTGATCAGCCTGCTAATGCCTAAATCCCTGTGTTAGCTCAGATCCTTGCACATGAGGTAACGGAAATTCTTACCGTTTCCACAAAATCCCCACTTTCCATCTCCCTGGTAGTTTTCAGTTATAGCACACCATGGCCTATCTTTTTCTTCTCTAATACATTCCTTATAGGTCTTCCCTTTGTACTTGAAGGGAAACACACAAAGCTCTCCCTTTTCAGTCACTGAGAAGAAAAGGTATATCCCTCTTAATAACATGCTGTAGAATAGCAGGCATAGCCATATTCAGGACCATATCCAAATTCTGTACTTCAATACTGAAGAAAAGTCGTAGGCAAGGGCAGACAATGAAAATACTGAAACACTAAGTCTAAGACCAACTCAAAAACTGGGAGGTACTATACAATTAGCTACCATCATCTCTACAGAAAAGTTTACTCCACTTTTCTAGACGATACACGTTATGTTGCAGACTAGTATGGTATGTGCGATTTAAAAAAAAAAAACCTACGTTACTATTAACATATGCAACAGCCGTGTTGCTTCCCTCCTATCACACCAAAACCTCATATTCTAAGGGTAAAGCAAAAAAAAAAAAAAAAAAAAGCCGTCAAGTTTTTACATAAAGAATGGGTCTGCTTCAATCTCACCTGAAGGGCACCGATCACCTCCGGTATACTGCAAGATGACTGTTTCATCCTGGTGACTATAGCCCATTTTCATTTCCTTTATGTTTCCAAAAGATGACACACCACTTTCAGACGTCAGACACACTGCCCCGTCTTTGCATTTCCCCTGGGGCAAGTCTGTTGCCTTACTGCATACACCAACATGGTAAGTGTTAGATCCAGAATACACCTGTGTGGACATCCAGAAGCATTACAAAGCAAGCTACCTCAGCATCTATAGTCAATACTTACAAAGAACCATCTGAATGCTTTATAAGCCAAGTCTCATGCAGTGATTGCATAATGCAGGAGAAAAATAAGATAATTAATTTTGCAAGTCTGGCCTTCCTTAATATGGCAAAACTCCAGATAAAAGTACATTCGACAGTACCAAAGATAAAAGCAGATCTGCTGAACAGATTATACGTTCAAGATTCTGCCACAGGTGAAGATTTCTCCTTCCTTTCTCTATCAGCATATCCATGATTTTCCCCTCTTAAAGCCATTAAAAACCTAATGCTATTTCCTCTAATATTATTCCATCTCTCAGAGCCCAAATATCAACACTAACCACAGTTGCAGCACACGCTTCAGTCTCCTCTCACACCCCAGGATGCTCAAAAGAAACCTCTGCTTCAGTTTTAAAATGTTGACAGAAATGGGCAATTAAAGAAAAAAAAAAACAAAAACGAACAACAACAAAAAAACAAACGTCACACCACCAGAAAGCATTACCTCAAATGATCTTCCAGAAAGGCTGGTCAGGTTAAAAGTATAGTGCAGCTGCTCATCAGTCACAGAGCAACCTAAAGTTTTCACTTTATCGGGACAGACAACTGGAGTTCCCCACTCAAACACAAAAGTGCATTCAAGTTTCCTTATCATCTTCGGCTTGCCCTGTTACACAGAAAGATATGTTTAATTTTTGGAGAGTTTGTTGTTCTTTCTGCATTTCCCCCACCCTCAACAGATGTTAGCCTCAGTTATTACCAAGGCTAGACTTTACCGACTGTAGGACAAACACCATGCCTTCATATTATAACCAGTACCAAAAAAGCTACAAATGAAGCCTATTCTACCTAGCTCCAGAAAACAATCCAAGCAGTAACTGAAGTATACTGGCCTTCCTATTAATTAGGGTCAAGACTCTGGTGTTCATCTTAGTTGCAAGCAGCAACAAAAGCAAGAGAGAAATGTTTCTCCACGGTAAAGAACATTAAGAAAGTTCACTGAGTTAAAGTTCAGAAGGAATGTGGTTTCCTTTTTCACATTTCAAATAAGATATGAGTATGGCCTGTGTAGTAATCAGAGCTGCCTAGAGATTCAGCTTATGCACCTTGTTGATGGAAAATGGTTCTTACTGAGTATCTTTAAGCTCTAGTTTGGAAAACATCATACCTAAGTACTTCTCTAGTTTGTTAAACTATTAGAAAAAGTCAAAAAGTGTTTGATTCACACCACCATGCAGCCTCAATTTAGTGTTCATGTGTCAATGCAAAACAAGTATCTAAATTCAAATTTGTAGACCCGTGTATGATTACAGAAAGGGTTACAACATAGGAGAAATTTCACAGTAATAGCTTTACAGGTTTTTATGTTAGCTTATGGTACAAGGATAAACTTTTGGACCTTGACAAGGTGCAAAACAGCATTAAGTTTAACGCTGGCAATAAGTTATTGCAACATTACTTCAGTGGAATCTGATCCTTGAAACCATTAGAATCTGCTTCTCTCAAGCCTGAAGTTCATGCACGCTATGAAATTTTGCCTGGTTATAGAATACCAGTATGAAGCACTAAGTACTTAAGCAGTTAAGAATACAAATACTAAATATATCAATTGTTGAGACAAGTCCATTCTTACATGCTAGAAACAAATCTTTAAAACAAACAAAGCTAACACTGGTTACTACCGACTTCCCATTGCACTCTAATATCAACATAAGTTTAATAGATGACTTACCAGACTAGTTCCTTGGCTGCAGTGAAATACAATAAGAGAAGTATAGTTCAATTTGTTGTTTATCTGACAAGGAGTAGTGCTGTTGTAAGTGATGTAAACTTCATTTACTGCCTGATTTAATTGGGGAGGTTCAACGACACGACCAATATCCTACACAAGCAAAGATACGTATTAAGAGACATATGGGACACACCTAGATCTCAGATCAGTCCAAAGATTCAGATCAATTCAGATTCATCTGTTTGGTTTACGTGGGAGTACAACTACTGCACTCTTGAAAGCTACATTCTATACTCCAAGAACAATTGTTGTATTTAAATCCTAACAAAACACAAGTTGAGCAGCTCAAAAAAATTCTTTGATTAAGCTTGACAAAAGCCAAGGAGGTTCTGCGTCTTTACAGGTAGATTCTTCTTTAAATCATTGTGCCAAAATACAAAAAAAGTATGACTTAAAAATAGTGTGGTGTAGTATTAACAATGGAGTAAGGTCTCTAGATGAATGTGGAAGTTCGTGGAAAACAAATCTCAACTTATGTGCATCTTCTACAGCTCACAAAAAAAGACCTCTAAAGGTAAAAGCCTCCATCTCTCAAGGTAATAACACAGACAAGTAAACCAACATTTTGTCACAGGCTTGCTATTCATGGAGCTGTCACGTTCTTACATGAAAGTAAGAAAATTATTAAATGCATTTTGGCATATACTAGGGGATATCCTGCTTCACATTGCAACAGGTGATCACAGGACCAAGTACAGCATCACTGTACCACAGAATGGCAGACTTAAGAGGCATTCTGCATCCCAGTCTCTGTATTTGGCGCACAGCACTACATGAACAATTTCTCTGTAGTAATGTTTCCTATTTGTCACAGTATGGAATCTTCTGACACCCCAAAAAAAATAATCACTGGGGTTCAAGATAGGAAAAAGATCTCTTTGTAGGGAAAAGTGATGAAAGGGAATTTTATAGGGTAGAGATTAATTTTGCATTCCATTTCTTCAATCCATTGTCAAACCCCTGGTTCAAGTCAGGTCTCTAGGCAGGGATACTGTTTTGAGCTAGCAGGGAAATGCAGTGATACCAGGGATAGTACTTACTATTGGTGATTCATTAACAGGAACCATGCAAACAGCTGCTCCAGGTGGACAGTTGACATCTTTGATAGGATTGAGAGGCTCACAAATGTTGATGTAGAAGTCTGGAGAAACTTCTGTTATATCTTCATTCACAAATGCCTCATAATACCCAGTGCGATGGATCAGAGGAGAGAGGTCAATAACGGAACTGCCATTCAACACTGAGCACTTCACCTACAAAAAAGTCCATTTTATTGCTCTTATTCTTTTATTGCTTGCCTTCATTTACTGTCAAACAGCCTGTCCTTCAGATGTGTGGCTGCATTTAAAAGTTTCAAATTTGTGATTCCATGATTTAAGTAAAGTAGCACTTGTTATTATTGTATCTATACCCAAGCAAAAATCATCGCCTACAAGTTGTGCATGTAAAACCTCAGAAATGTAAACATTTTTATGGAACGGACTCCATATCAGAACAAAACCAAGACATAAAGCTCTAGCATGCATACTCCAGCATACACAGTCACTATGTCTTCATAAAATCAGTAGAACCTACAATTCTTTCCTCTCTGTCTCCCATACAACACCAGATCACCTACAACAAGCAAGCTAGGTTACAACAATGCAGAGCTATTGTACTGTGCTTCAGAGTATTTCATGCAGTCTTAAAGTGCACAAGTCGACAGCCTACCTGGAATTTGGGAAGTTTATTCTTGTTTAGATATTAAATAACAAAACTAGCATTTAATTTCTGGACAAATAATCATCATTGCTACTGAGCTATCACCACACTGAGATAACAGTGGATACACAGTGACAAGTGATCAGAAATGCATAAATGATCACTGAACAGAGTTAGCAGGCTAGAAAACACACTGTTTTTATATACTGTTGATTTGCATTGCAACATGGTACATAATACTGAAGAGGAAAGCTGAGCTATGCAGAGCAGAACCCTTACAATAGAAGGAAGGGACATGTGACAATTCCTTTTGGGCAAAAGGAAAAAAATGGAAAATGCTTTTCCTAAGTGGAAGTGAGAGCTATGGTAATATGAGGAGGAAAAAAAACTTGTCAGATAATGATACTCACACTAGATGTAACGAAGGCAGTAAAAGGAATGATTAGGCACATTCACAACAGGGAATATTCAGGTGTTAAAAAAAAAAATCTGAATTCATCCTATAGCTCATTTAGCCACCTATTCCTGTTCCTGGCTTTTAATCTACACATCCACTACTGGTAACAATTTAACTAGCTAAAATTAACTAAAAGTAAGACTAGCTCTAGCATCAGCTGGAACACCAGTTCCTCTTGAGTTGACCAAACCATGTTATTACAGCATATATTGTACAGCAGAGGCATATCTCAAATTCATGCTATCAAGATTTGCCAGTTTTTGCACTGAGCAAACTGATCATACACTTGCCTGGCCTCTAGTCACTTGCTGAGAAACAAAGACTATCTCCATGCACAGAAACTCTATACATTCTCAACTCAACCAAAGCCCTCTTAGCTTGTTGCATTGAAGGATCTCAACCATCAGTTGCCAGGAAGACATCCTATAGCTTCCGTTTGTGCTGTACAGAAAAGCAGCTAAGTAGGTTCCACAGAGGGGCTATTCTGAAGTATTAAAAGTCTTAACCTGGCTCACCATGCAAAACAGAAGTTTGCCACGTATTGTTCATCTCTTCTTACTGACTTTTTCAGCCAAGCACGAGACCTACATAAACTTGGTTTCTGTACTAAGTACAGGAAGAGATCTCTCCCTCAAGGAATTAAAACATGCACGCCTATTATGCCACCCAACTCTCCTTAAATTTAGTCCCACAAGTGTTTTTCACAGAAGTAATTCTTACCTCTTCCTCACAAGCCAGGGAAGTATGCCAAGAGAAGTAACTAGTGCATGTCTGCTCATCAAAAGACAGAAAGACAGGCCGGCTGTCATCTCCAACATCAGACTTGCACACAAAGCTAAAATAGCTTTTCTGCTTCAGTTTGGGGTCTGCGGGGCAAGGATCTCCATCTTCATAGACAAGCTTTAACACCTGATCTTCGTAACTTAAAGTTTTACTTGGTTTTCCAGCATTAATTGGTTTTGGACCACTAGTGATGCAGACAGCTAAAGTAAAAAAGAAAAATGAACAAACCAGATTAAGTCTGATGTAATCGCACTTCAAAATTGCACCTTACAACATGAACAGCAGGAAACTGAAGATTTTAGTCTCACTTTAATTTTCCTGTGAAAGATAGGCTTTTTCACACCGTTGGGAATTGCCATTAAACTGAGTTGAACTGTACTGAAACAAAAAACCAAATATCGTCTTTAATATTTCATTAACCAGCAGAACATACTGCATCTATACACATTTAAGCAATCACAGAGCACAGAGTTTGGTTATCACTTCTCTGAAAACCAAGAGGTTAACACAAAATGTCAGTCAGATACAGTTTAAGATGTCTCTGAAAAACCAAATCAATCCAGTATTTTCTTCCAGCTACACAAAAATAACCTTTAATTCACAAGCGACACTCTTATTTTAGCATTTAAGATGCTTAAATATTATCTTATACTCAGTTTGACAGAAGAGCTAGCAATTCAACCTGCTAGTAAGCAGCTCAAAATGCAACTTAACTTCTGCTGATGTTTCAGAAGCATCCAGAACACAGCAGAAAGCTAGAAAGAGGTTTGGCAAGGGTTTGAACTGCGGACACAAGGCTTTACAGCAACACACCATCACAGAGCAATTTTTGTGCTCAGTTTACTCTAGCTGGAAGCTTGTAACTTCTTCCTTTGCATGACAGCCAAGAAGTGCAGTAGAAGCATCTACACTCCTGCCCTAACATTCAAAAAGAATACCCACCCATTCAGATCTAAAGGGATTGGACTGGAATTGAGTCCATGTAAATTTAGGAATGGAGTCTGACAGGAATACATTGCTTCATTTCCTAAAATAGTTTTAGGATCTCTTCCTAGCTAATTCAGTCACACAGCTGTTCTCTTCACTCCTCCCACATTTGCTGTAAAACCTGCCCCTTGCATTTTATTGGAAACTCAAATTTAAGTATTTCCTTTGTGTACTCTATAGTCAGTGATTACAGTATCAGAGGGGATAAGATGCTTACCAGTTTCAGTACCACATGAACTTTTTACTTCAGCGCAGATGTTCAGCTCAATTTTTCTGTTGTGTGAATCACTGATGGTATAGCCAGACTCTCGCTTTAGTGACGTCAAATCAAAAAGGTGGCCTGTAGGCAGATCAGGGAATCATATCAAATATGAAGAAAAGATGAAATCAAGATATTTCTTTGTATTAAAAACTTCCAGTAACTTGGTTTAGTAAGAAGGCCTCTACTTGCCTGCTAGCTTAGAAAGGTAGTTACTAATTCATAATAATCAGTCTCAGAACTACAGACTATTTACATGCCAAGGGACATTGCCGTACCTTATATTTCTACCCACCAATAAGCTTGTTAGTCACTATCCAGAGGATGTGTCACATAGCTCTTTCCTCACGAAGTCCCTCATGAATACATACGCAGCAGTGCTGCTTTCCAGCAGCCTTTTCCATGTACAAAGTCCTGGGGCCTCCTCCTTACCTGTTGCAGGATTGGTTACCCGACAGTCATTTTGCACATTGCTTTTAAGCGGACACGCAGCAGCAGTGAACCACAAGAAGGTATATTCACAATCTTCAATGGCCATTATAAGTTCTGGCTTTGATTCCTAAACATGGAACAGTGGAGAGAGTGTGACATCTCTACAGAGTGTACTGTAAGATTTCCTGGCAGAGTTTTCCTAGTTCTAGAACTTAAACCATCCTGGTCCAGTAAATTAACCCAAGGACAGAATATTTAGCTGTTATTTCACAACAGTACAGAACCGTTATCAGGAGCAGCAAAATTGATGAGAGGAAAGCTAAAGGTAGCCTAGTTGGGCGACAGAAATTCCAGAAGGTGAAGCTAAGATGAAGCTAAGACATCTTACCAAACAGAAGAGTACTGAATGGTAAGGCATACAGATGTGCAGGAGCTAAGAACTACGCAGCCAATAGCATTATTAACTACTTGAAACACTTCCCAATCCACAATACATTTCTCTTCAAGACACAAACAGTTTGACGCTTCCACAGGTGGTAAAAATCTGCGCTGGCAGATCATACAAAAAGATCTCTTTAAAACTGCTTGGCATCTAGAAGTACTTATAAGCCAGTCTGCTAACAAAACTAGCTCCCATCCGACTACAGATGATGAGGGGATGGGTAAGAACTGTCCACCATTCTCCATATGCTTACAGTAGTATGAACAATGCATGAAAACATAAAAAACACCAGAAGGAGCCCACTTACAATTTTGCTTTCATCGCACTTGAGCCGCAATATTGTTGTTTTCCTGCGAATTTTATCTGGACACAGTTCCCCATTAATATATTTCAGAATAGAAATGCCATTTTCCCATCGAGGACCATCAGCCACTTCCCCAAGACTTGTACATTTTGCACCTTCCATGAGGGAGGCAGCAGCATCAGAAGGGCAGGGATCTATACAGATGAACAAAACCAGTGTTATCAATTCAAATGCTTGCTTGCCTGGAATAAAACTCCACTTTCAGGTATGTAATGGCTAATCTATCCCCAAGCCACTGTCTAAGCCACACTTATTGGGGTATTTTTTCCCCTTGAAAAATCACAAATAGCAACTACTGCCTCGTTTCACTCAAGGTCATACAGAAAGTAGTCGCAGCTACTACTTGGCAAGCAGACTACTACACAGGATGAAAGGCTACAGTCTGTTACCTGGTTTTCTACTGCACAAAATACGGAGTCAGAAGATGCCGCAGAGAAAATTCTGAAGTTAACAACTTGCACCAGAAGATTATTTCACTCTAAGAGCTATAGTAGACTTTAGATAAGGATGAAGGAACTAGAGGGCTGAAGCTATCACGAGAAAATAAGAGCTGCTAGTGAATCTCATCTGCCAAGCAGATGAAAATCAGGTCTACAGTCTACCCTTCCCTCTGTTACTGAAATTACACCGTCTCCACATACTTCGTGATTTTTTTTAAGTCTGAACAACAGCCAATAGTACTGTCCTACCAATTGTCTCCCCAAGCTACAGCAAGAATATGTTTTTATTTTGCTCTTACGTGTAGCATGATAGGGTACTAAGGGCTTGCAGACATTAATATAGTATCTTTGTGCAGAAGCAGATACAGCAATTGCCTCCCAATTCTCTCTATGCCGTGTCAGAGATGAGAGGTCATAAAAGTTTCCGTCATCATCCCTATAAGGAAGACAAAGGATTCAAATTAAGAGGCATTTAAAAAAAAATAAAAAAATCAACATCAAAGTAAGTTACAATTCTTAAGTTACTACAATAGCTTTTAGCCAAAAAAATTTGCAAGCAGAGTATCATGCTGGAAAAGGAATCTGCACCAGACTCACTGCAGAGTCTACAAGCCTCAAATTCAGTATGGACATACATCACTGCACCAGCCATCCCCACAGTAACTGTCCACATGCACGCAGCCCTTGGCCAATGCAAGAGTAATTCTGACTTTTCATTCAAGTCTTTCAATGGGTAGCAAGCACGGATTACAGTTACAGTGGATTGTTTCACCCTAGGGTAGGAATTTATCATGACGCCAGATGTTAGAACTCTGGGCCAATTATTAGCCACATTTGATCACACTTATCAAGCCTTAACGAGCTAATAGTTGGTTGTGACAGAAATAGATGACATTTTTCCGGAAGATTTGTTTGGTAGAAGTTTCAAACAGACAGCAGTTGTATTCTTGTTTAAATTAACTACAGTTGAATAATAACTAGATGCTTGTAACAACTTAGCATACTCAGAGTTCAACTATCAATAACCGCATACTCAACAGTCCACTTTGACTAAGCTTATTTCTCCAAAGAAGCTCGAAGAAAGTAATTTTCTTCTGTGAAATTAATTTTGGTATAAATTGCAAAAGTTACTTAAAATACGGTGCACTGGCACTGAATGTCACATTGGCTGGTTACCAACCAAGGCAGGACACAATAGATAAAGTATTGCACTGAGTGACAATAAGACTGTATTTGTGTCATCACGCAGCTACATTTTAAGTTGGTGCAAACAACTTACTTGTAGGAGCACTCAGTAGTTTTAACAGGTGGGCAGGCGTACTCAGTGTGCCATTCAAACATGTAGGTGCAGTCTGGAGTTTCCTTCAAAAATACAGGCTGAAAGAACAATACAAAAGGAAATTTAATTTCTCATTTAGACACACTGAAGCTACCAAAATGTCTCAGTCTTGCTTCAAGAAGATCTGGGAACTTGTATATGCATTTTATCATAGAGACACACTATAGCCTTGACCAGCTGAAAGCACGGCTTCTTCCAAACCTGAGTTTATCCACACATACACTTCTGGTAGAGAGCAGCCATTAGGAGATTCTGCCTCCATGAAATAAGAGGAAGAGCAAATGTAACTCCTGGCACCATTATTTAAGAACAGGAAGGAAAGCACAGATCTAGAGAGATTAAAAACAATTAACCAGCTTATTTTGGTCTGGCCTTGTAATACCTGCTTTCCTTCTATTTCTTACAAAGAAACTGCTGCTATTTCTCGCATAACATCCCTTTCCAACACCACCAAGAGCTCTGCTAAATGGCAGGCATCCCTTAAAAGGCACAACATGCCCTGACTTTCCTGGGGCACGACAAAGGCACCTTCATTAAATAGGAAACTAAAAATACTCCTCTTTTTTTTTTTTTTTAATTATCTCACAAGACCTTTCAATATCCTGTGTAATCTGTAAATGATTAGGCAGCCCTTGAGGGAAGCTAGTTCATGTGCTTTACCTCACCCTCCCACATATTAAGAAGAGGGCAACTCTGGAAGACAGCATGTGCAGGAAGCATGTGTTTTGAAACTAACCTCAGATGTAGTCTTGTCACAATAAAATAATATGGCAGTTGATCGTTCATATATTTTATGACATTTTTCTCCACTGGTGTAATTAATCATTATCAAGCCATTTCTGAAAGTCAGTTTTTTTGTAAGCAAGCCTGGAGTTGAGAAAAGTAAACAAGTAATCCAGTAAATACACAAAACTGCAGTAACGCCTCTGGCAACAGGGTAACACAGACAGCAACAACACGCACAATAAGTACTAACAGAAAGACCTCAACCTTCCCCTGAAACTTTTGACCTAGTTATTAAATGAGTATTCCTCCAGCACAGTAGAGTTGAGCTCATTTCTAATTGTGTGTCAAGATAACTATATGCATATTGTATTTGCATAAGGGTGCTTTATCTCATATGACATACAAGGGTAGCAAGAATCCCTCTTGTATCGCGTAGTAGCTTCAGTTACACCACGGTTAATCTTCTCATTCGCTAAAGTTCCTTCTGATCAAGTGTTATACCTGCTACTTTTTTGAAAGTATTGTCCATCTTCTTTACTTGGCACGATGACACGTTGAGAGCCTCTGGTTTGCAAGGTTCTGTTATTTCTCCACAAACTCTGAAGTAGTAGTCATACTCATCTGTACTCACTTTTATGTCTTTATTGGAAAGCGGCTTCAGGTTATAAATGTGACCATACCTTGGATCTGCCACCTGGCAATCTTCTCCTTTAAAGAAAAGTTAAGAATTTAAAATTCAATTTAATATCTATGAGTCATGCCAAACACTTAGGTCAGTTAAGGCTTACTGGCACAAATAAGGCCACAAAAATGAGTAGCTGGCACTTTAGGGCAGTGACACTGAAGAACCATTTCACTCCATCTAAGAAGTTTGTTTTGGGAATTCATCAATACCTAGAATTACAAGACTAAACTACAAATGGAACATTTATCTTGTAATTGCCACTAAATCAAGACGCAAGAGTCACGCTGTAGATCAAAAACTATCTCCATGTGCCCACACAGGTTCTTCCTTCAGCCATGCTGAAAGTTAAGTATAGAACCAGAGATACCAAGTCCAGCACTTGCTTAATTATCTGGAAAGAACAGCAAGGTCACAAGGTCAAAGTAAAAGTTGTCCTAGATGTCAGTCTTGCGTCTTCTTTTAACAGCTATGAAGTTTGCCAAGTTAGGAAATAATTGATCATAGGAAATGTTAGCTACAGCTTACAGGTCTACCAAATGCATACAGAAAATGTTTGGGAAAATTCTAGTTTCAAAAGTAAGCTGATACACATCAAGTCCTCAGTTAAAGTGACCTCTTGCTCAATATTCTGAAGCTTTAATAAAAGGAAAAACACTAAATTGTAACACAATATAATGTTATTATCGGGCTCCCCTCAGTCATCCAGTAAATAGGTACAAAGTTAAAGACATCAGTTTCTCTCCCTTCAAAACGACAACTCTTGTCACCAGCACCCTGCACAGTAATTACGTGTAACAGAGCAGTAGCTTGTAAACATTCCTCTTAGACACACAAGATCACTGGCAGTTTCAATAATGCCTAGAACTGTTGCGACAGACCCTTTACAGGAAGCCAGGATGTTTTACAAGGCATTATCTACAAGTTACAAAACAAAGCCTGCAAGGGCAGATTAGATACCTGCACATTCAACTTCCCATCTCAGAGCCAACCAAATACCAGAACTAGAACCTGTGATTCCTTCTTACACATCTTGGAGACAACTGCAAACCAACACTCTCCTGCTGGTCTCTCCTTCATTGTCTAACAAGGGTTAAGTTTACAGTATAGCCTCCAGTCTGCAGCAGGGGGACAGGGAACAACTTGCCAGGAATAGAATCAACTGCAATCACATGAAAGCTGATGATTTTTTAAGATTTACAAGACACTAGCAAGTCTGCCTGCAATTTCACAAGATAGTACTACAATTTGTCAGACAGCATTACTACTTTATCCTCTTTCCCTAGATAGGGAAGTACACCTGTCTGTCATACTAAACTGTACTTTTAATGTTAGGTGTGACTCTTAGTTGGCTTAAAGCTCAGGAGAGACATCCCATCACAAGTGAGAATCTTTTACAGAAAGATTTACAGGGCAGGAAACAAACGTGGCTTTGCAATTTACCTCTTGTACACGTTTGATATTTTTAAACTCAAACAACTACACTTACCTTCTGCTTTGTGAACAGGACATGCTGCCAAGGTTCTCCAAACAAATACAAACTCACAGTTATCCTCTTGCTCAAACACTGGCGATCCCTACAGAGAAGGGCCATATGCAGTTTTATTAACCATCACATTGCAAGTCTCAAAACATACATGTAAAACTCTTCTCTTATTACAGTTGCACAGTCTAAGATTTCTATTATCAAATTTCGGCAAAGCGCTGCTTTTGGTGGCTCACAGGATTACTTGATAGAGTTCATGGTTATGTTCTACAGGCTTAGGAAAGCAGTTGTAAGGAGAGACACGCAAAAAGCCCACATACGAGATACTACTTTTCAGAACCAGCCTCTCCATTCCTAGAGGAACAAAGAGTGTCTATTTTGTTACAGTAAGTCCAAGCTCTAAAATCCTTATTAATAGCAATTGGCCCAGAAAGTTACCATTGTTTGATCACACTGGAAGATTATACGCGTAGAATAACGTTGTTTATCTTTGCATGTGTCGCCATTCAAGTAAATAATGCTTAATGACCCATCAGTAGCAGCCTGTGGGTTTATTTGAATGACTCCAAGGTTCTTGCTTTTATCAGCATACTTCACACAAGATCCTATAGCACCACCTACAGGTTAAAGAAAAAAGCTGTCTTTTAATTCAAAGTTTTGACAATTGGAGTTAACTATTGTAAAATAACATAATGGAGTAGCTTTAAGAGACCTTTGAGCATTAAAGCAGACTGTCTCTACTCCTGAAGCAGAACACAACTGAAGTGTTTTCCTAAATACAGTTAAGAAACATCGTGCGCCCGAAGCCTTTGAGGAATAGAACAAGTTACTGTCCTGCATTCACTGAAATCTTTAAAACTGCACTATCTTATCCGCTCCCGCAGACTGACAGGAAATTATAGCAACAGGTTAAGTTAATTTAACTGGCTAGAAGTGCAATAAAACACGGAATAAGCTTCTTATTCTGGTCTCATTCAGTCAGACTTCAACAACATTTAACTTTCCTCTCTTCTTCAAAAAAAACGTTAACAAAAATTCAAGGTACCGCCAAGTATTTCCCTCAATGCATCTGTCACAAATGCATTTCCATACATCTCAATGCAAGAGTCCTGATGAGCATAAGACTGCTCTTCGTTTGCGAAAGTCTGTTAATTGTACCCTTGACATACCTCAACCAGACATACGCAAGTTCAGTAATTGAACAGGCAAGATTCAAGATGTTCCACTAGAACAACCAGGGACGTGATTCTGCACTAGAAATTACAAGTTAAGAAATGTTTGCCACTTGACTTACCAGGGCATCCAGACACATAGGGCAAAGGCTTGCAGACATTCAAGAAAAACGTTCGCTTCTTTGCTTCTTTTGAAGTGTCTATAGCAACCCATGGTTCACTCTCTTTGCCTAAGTCACTTAGGTCATATTCATTGCCAGCAGCATCTGAAAGAGATGCGGTGCAGACAGTATGCTGAAAATGATCTAATAAATACTTGCAGCAGTATTGGGTTTGAAATGGTACAAGTTTCACTGATGAACACGCATAATTCAAATTAATTTTCAGAATCCCATCAGATACCCATTGAGAAAAGGTACTGTTTCCATAATGTGTCACTACACCAAACGTAGAACAGAGTTCCCTCAACAGTTACTTCCCACAAGTACTCCACAATTCACAGGTGGATTTTTTCCCAGAGGCCAATACAAAATTAAACCTAAATTAAACTATTTTCTGCAGCACCCAACCATGATAAAGATTAAAGGTTTTCAAAGCAATTATCAGTTCTCTTGCATATACCACTGTGCTCCTTCTTGCCTCTGTACGCTAAGCCTGCTTCAAACAACTTACTTCCTCTGCCTCGCTACAGCTTCTATGGAGACTTCAAGCCTTACAAATGTCTTCACAACAGGTATTCTTAAAGTCATGCTCTGCACAAGTTTGCTATTTAGTTAATCCTTCCAACATTTGTTGGACAGAGCCCACCCAAATTCCAGGTACTTACCAGTAACTTGGCAGTCTACAGGAGCAGGAGCACAGGCCAGAGCTGTGTGAAACTCAAAAAAGGTATCATGGATGTTGAGCACACTGTTTATCTCTTCACGCGCAAACTTAAGCTCTCCAGGATATGAATCATTACAAATGAAAGTCACTGTGAATGTGTCTGATGTTCCTGTAAGACAAACATTTATCTATACTGCTGGTTCATATTGGAATATTTAAGTTCAAGCTAATGCTTGACTTTTAAAATTTTCCAACCATTCCTTATTGCTAACTGCTTCAAGGAAAATATTACCCTATTGCTTATGGGTTTTTAACTGTAAATACACAAGCCTTCTTTAGAGATCTGTGCTAAAATGCCTAGGAGCCACAATGGTCACTCCAAATGGGGGACTAGAATGCCTTGAGACATTTCAAGAGCATAATTACCTTCACTGAGTTGTGCTTCCTAGGTCTTTGACATGATAGAATTGAAGAAACATAAAACCTACAAAACTTAGGTCAGCTGTACTATCAACCTCTAGATTACATCACACATAGCAAAATTATGGGTCTGGGGGTTTTGTTTATTTGTTTTTAAGGAGTTCAGTGTAACGACTGCAGAATAAAAACACTGATAATTATTTAAGCAGTGTATGTTAAGTTCTGTTCAGTACTCCCTTCCACAGCCCACAAGAAATGGTAGAATGATGGGGGTGAGCAGCATCTGTCATCAACGTATCCTGGTGTTACAAAAATCGTAGAAGCTCTCAAAGCAACACACGAGAGCTCAATCACTTGTTTCCCGTTGCACATTTGGTACAAAAACATCATGATTGGGAAAATAAGAGACATAATCACAGTAATTTGTACAGAGGACAAACACTCAGAACCATTTGAGGCTCCTCAATCCCAAATACTGTTGTTCTAAAAACCTTTTGTTAAGGCGACACATGCCTTTCTACAAAAATTCAGTTTCATTACAGTTGAAAAGCAAGTTAAATCCAAAAGCAAGGTACACTTTTATTACCTATGAAACAGATTTATATTAATGAAGTAGGTGTACATGAAGTACTAGAGCATTTATTCAGGAAATTCCATTTAAGAAAGTACAAGCTTAATGAGAAATGACCTTTCATATATGAAACAGCTTTAGAGAGCATTATTCATTAAACTGAAGCTTAAAGCAATGATTTCACTTAGAGACAGAACTCATTTTTCCTGTTCTCCCAATTGAAGTACCCATTTCTCCATGCGAGGAGCAGTATTTTTTGTCTCCTCAGTAAGAAAAAAAAAAAAAAAAAAAAAAAGGTATTTGGTCTGTTTCCATGAGTTCTGATATGCACATGTATTACTTAAAATGGAGTTACCAACATCCTGCATGATTTGTTTTCTTTTTAAAATTTTCACGTGAACTAGCTTAAGTGACTAACACTAAGCTCAGGAGGTTTTAGTACATGACACAGAGGAAGGGATGAAGACCATTCACAGGAAGTTTGTACAGTATCAGCATCCATCTCCACTGCACGCTTCCCGAGCTCACCTGATTGCACACGACGAGGACCTCTGTAGGTAAGAGTTATAAATCCTTCACCAGACAGATACAGGGTTTTGTCCAACTCCACCAGCCTCACTGATGTCAGACTTTCTGCTTCGCATCCAGCAGCTGTTTTGCCATTGATTTCACCACATGCTGGCATAGGTTCACAAATGTTTAGCTAGAAGTTTTGAAAACATGTTGGGTGTACACACTATTAACTGCATCAGAAAAATTATATTCACATAGTTTTTGACAAGTGAGTTTAACTGACATAGAAATAGCTATTTCAAACAGCATGAAACATCCATCGTTTCTAGACTGTAAGACAGCCAACTATAATGCAGGAACAATATTGTCAATCCTCAGCTTAGAGTCCACAAATTCTCCCCAGAAGTATAGGATGTGGTTTAGCAAGTTTCTTCTCAGACTGAAAAACACTATGGCAGTTATCTGTGGACAGCCCAGGACTACTGATACACGCAGATTGCATTATCACTGCTAGGGACAGATTAAATCCCTTTCTAGGCTTTCCATTCCATTTCTTCAGCACCAGTAGATAAACCGGTATTATGCAACATTGTCCATAACTGGAAAACTATGCACAGCCTCGAAAGTGCAGCTGCCTTATGTTTGCCAAGAATTAGAAGTTTAATGCTTTCAATACCATCTGTGATGAATCACATTATAGTCCATTCCTCCCTTCAAGCATAGCACTTTGCTGCCAGCTTAAGTTTCATGGGAAGACTGAGTCAAAGCTCCACTTGCTCACTAAGCAAGACTGGAAAAATGCAACAACAGCATCCATAAGCAACAGATTGCAAAGTTAGAATCCTTACCAAGAACTTCTTCCCAATGCCAGTAGCCACATAGCCTTTTTCAGAAGCTAATGGCTGCAGATTGAACAGAAAGCCAGTGTTTGGATCTCGCACAGAGCAGGACTGAAAAAAAAAAAAAAAAAAAAAAAAAAAAAAAAAAAAAAAATCACAACAGCATTATTTTCTCCTTCTGCATTTCTTCCATTTAAGTTTTATCTTTACTTTAAGGAGCCAAAGTATGATCCACATGTATTTCTAGTCTGCATACCAATCAACAATTTACTTAGGGCAACCAGAATATAGATCTGGCAGTAGCAACACTTCATTCAATTCTTTTGCACAGATGTCCATTGACATCAGACACACACCAAAATATCAAAGTGCAATTTAATAGATGACATCTATCGGTTATCAGCAATGAAATTTGAACTGAGGGTTACTTTCACGCTCACATGCTTACTTTGAGACCTGTAAAGTCTCAAAGTAGACTGTAAAGTAGAAGCAATTGAGTAGCTCAGTTTAAAAAAGTAAAAAGCCTCAATTGATGATTTGTACACAAACAAGGATAATACACATATCCTTCTATATAAACTCATTTTTACTAGCAACCTTGTTTAAAAAGTGAAACATTCAGTATCACAGAAAGTACATTGTTCCTGAAAGAACAACTTGAATACTTTGGGCAGAAGTTACGTGTTTCAGGAATACTTATGAAAGCAATAAAGTACCCCCACACTCCATTATGATCAACTTCAAACTTCAATGTAGTCAATTTTCTCCAAAAGACATTTAAACACAACAACTAGGAGTGGTAGAAAAACAACAAACACGATAGTACATGGAGACTATGAACACAACTCTCATCCCCTTCCTCACCTGAGAATCATCTTTTGTTTCCTTGATGGGACAAGCAGCCTCAGTTTCCCATAAGAACGTGACCGCACATTCCTGAATAGCTATAAACCGTGGGCTGCTACTCTGGAAACAGATTACAGAGAGAGGAGAAGAGTAAGTGCAACAGCCAATGCCTTCCCACATTTGAGATTCCACTTTATGAGAAACTTCCAGGTCTTCCTAAAAGCATTCACTACAAATGTACGCAATTCCCAATCTGCTTTCCTCTGCCTTATTTATTTTGAAGGTTACCGTTGAAAACTTTGTCTAACTAAACACTTAGCATGTCACTAAGCTTCAGCAATGAACTTATTCTGATGTCTAATTATTCAGATTAAATTCAATTCTGAATCTAGACATGCATACCCAGACCTTGCCTCAGTATAAGCTTTGGAGAGTTTTGGGGTATAATGCATTTTCAACTACAAAAAAAAATAATTAAAAATCAAGCAACACAGAACCCTGTTAGTTGAGGTAACAGGAGTATTAATTACACACACTTCAGTTCAGTGTTCTCTGGCAAAAGCAAAGCAGTTCATAATTGCTCATAGATCTTTCACCCTACTTCTTAGGCTGAAGATCTTGTGAGTGAGGGGAGTAAGACCTGCAGATTCAAACACCAGCAAGAACAAGTCTACCTGAGCTTCAGTCTAACAATCCCATCAGTCTAAATTTCAGTACGTGGAGTTGGATCAGCAAAAGCTTTATAGATTTAAGAACTCATCCAGAATAAACAAGCTACAGTGGATGCAAAACATAAGCCTGAAGACACATTTTACAATATTCTTCCTCTTAAGAGGGTCTGCAACGTTTAACTTCTCAGTCTTAAGACCTCATGTATTTTTCATGCTAATTAGACTAGTCTGAAATATCACTGTCCCTTGAGGCTATTAATTTTTAACTACTTCTTGATTATGATGAAATATTCAGTCTGAGACATATGCTTCTCTAGCACCTAAGTCAGCTTTGTTTTAACATCTCTATCATAAGTCCTCAAGAAGTCTCCCTTGTCGGGAATCTCCCATACATTTTCAGGTGGCTTCACATTATATGATGGAAAAACCTACTACAATGAAGTAACAACTGAAAGATGATTTGTCCTTACAAGAGTGCCCCTGGAACAGATGAAGTGGATGGTTGTAGTATATGTAGTTTTATTTCCAGCAGCATCTAAGCACACAGAGCCGTTTGCATAGGTTAGAAAAACGTGTCCAGGTCTTTCAACTACTAGTTCTTTGTTGGCAACACCAAGATTACTAATAGAGGTGACTTCAGAGTAAGAAACCTAGAAATAAAAAAAGCATATCAACAATTCTAAACTCAAGTGAAAAATTATAGATATAGTCAAAAAGAAGAAAACACCTATCACAATAATCTTGTATACAGAAGGTTATCTTGAGAGTCGTGAGTGTTTTTAAGATAACAAAGGTGTAAAGATCCCTCTACATTTCTCCACTATTCCGTATTTAAGGTGCACATATTTAACAGACAAGCTTCATATGAACACATAACTGGGGTTTTTGTTGCCCTTATTTTTAGTACAATAAGGTGTTATAGTGCCTCAACAGCCATTGTCATCTTACCAGCTACACAGCTTACGAATTTAGGTGAAGCCTATACTTTATACGCATTAAACAGGATTTAATTTGTAGAGCTCTTAAAATTACAGTAAGTGGAAGCCTCAAGGCATTCTTGGAATTAACCTTGGGGATCTGCCATGCTTAGCAAAGTTTAAACAGCACTAGCAGAAACTGAGCATTAGAACAGTAGGTGCTACTACCAAGGGTCAAATCTTCACTTCTGCAGTGTAACTGGTATTTTCTATTTTTAAGAAACTATTTCAAGGTAGCAACAATACCAAACAGAAGAATACAGCTCTGACCACAAAGAGCTTTAACAACTATGCATTTCGGTTGACCTAACGTGCTCACTTTTTACTCCAGTGTCTTCAGCAATGAAGTAATGAATCCCTAACGTGCCTTCACACGTAAAGTAAGTAGCCTTACACAACAAGGACTAAGGCAAGCACAAGGAACTAGTAATATTTAGCTCAAGTGCTATGGTGGTGATGTACAGATTCAGCCACCCAGGCATCCTCTTCAACAGAATGGAGGGAAGGTGTTCATTCTGTTTTACAGCAGGAACTGAGGAAGGTTGGTGAACTAGTTCAACTTTCCCTACGTCTTTGAGTAGCACTGAAGCCAGGCCTTGGGAAAGTGTTCATCCAGCCTGTCAGCACAAACAGTCCTGTGATAAATTGTTACACCTCAGAGAAACATAAAAGTAGAAGCCCATAATCCCACCTTCTTGCTTTGTTTTTGATTTGTTTGGGGTTTTTTTGTTTGTTTTTTCTTGGCACCGTCTGCTTAATCTACTACTCAAATCCACAGAATCTTATAACACATCTCTTCCACAGCTCAATCTAAAACAAGCCAGAAACAAGGTAGAACATCGAAAAGAGCAGCCCATTCCTAAAGCAATGCTAGCAGTCTCTGAGACTGCAGCAGTTTACACAGAAGAGATGCAGTTTATCTGTCTCTGCAACACAGGACAAAGAATCATGTGTGTCTAACGTGACATGAATAACTTGTAAAAACTAAAGCTTTGGTCTTTGAAGAGGTGGTCAGGAGGTCTACCATTCTGCAGTCATTATCCAACATTACAAATACAAAGAATACCATTTTGCACAGAGAAGTCAGAATTCGTGTGCCTGTCTTGCACAGCCCTTAATCTCGCTCATCTGGCACACCAGCTGGGATGGAAAAGCTACTCACGTGATCACGCCGATACTCCATCTGACAGACAGATGCATGCCGGTCACACCCTGGGACAGCAATCAGTGGTCGACACACATTTATGTAGTACTTCTTGCGCTCACTTGGTCTTGAATTATCCATGGCATACCAATTTTCACCCCTCTTCTCAGATTTTGCTAAACTGAGCGGGAAGAGAAAGTTCTATACTAAGAACACATTCTTCATAGATTCTCTAGTTTTCTCTGTCAGTCTCAAGAAATAGAGTAACCATAAGGCATTTCAGAATAACTTTTCCCCCTCGTTCTTAAGCATTAAATATTAAAAAGAATGCCCCTAGGAAGCAGAGCACAATTGGCAAAGTAGTAAGTTTTTATGAAGGAAAATCATTCCAAAACATCGACTTACATGTCAGGAAGCAAGTCGATATCCTAGAGGGAAATACTGTCTTCATTTTGAGATACTCACAGTAAAGATTGCCAAGAGAGATGAAGTTTCTAGTGCTGTCTACACAGGAAACCAACTTCATCTAGTGCCAAGCTATCAGCCAGAACGCTAAACTAGAATTGCCAACTTCTGCTGCATATGTTACCATCCTACCTTGACAAATCATATTGGTCCATGGTGTTGGGATCAGTGACAACACATTCCAGTGGTATTTCAGGACAAGCATATTCAGTGTACCACCTGAAGTTGTAGGTATAGTTATCTTCCACCTAAAAACAGCAGAATACGTCAGTGAGGCTTTCCACACAGAATACGTTGTCACTCACAGCTACTCCTTTATATGTTAAATTTGCTATTTTCCCTTGGTTTTGGGATATAATCTCAGACTGATTTGTGTAGGTCTGTTTTGTTGTACACCTTGTCATTTGCGGCATCACCAAGATACTCTTTCCAAAAATAACAGAACCAGAGTAACTAGAGCAGTGCAACTTCGGTCTGCTGTGTTACAGGACACATATTCCTACCACCTGTTACTTCCTAGCCAGTCTGGGGTTTTTTTCAGCTGGAAATACAAGATAATCAAAAGCACTAGTAATTACATGGCCCAGAGACTAGAGGAAAATAAAGTTAGAATCTGGATTCAGGTGAACAGCTTACTGTGAAGTGGTCAATACAAGCTTTATGGTTGCAACAAGAGGCAGGTATACCAAGAGAAATAGTTATTTCTCTTGATCTGCTTTATAGATACTGGATATTTCCATCCATGAATCTCTCTTTGCACTGGCCTGGCAGCAATTATTGTCAGGATTTTTGGGTGGAGATCCTTCCCCTCCTACAGAATTTCTCACCTGATATTCAGGCTGACCTTTTCCAGCCTGACGATCACACAGGAAAGTTATAAGAGTAGATCGCTGTGTTTTCTTCTCATTATTGTATGCTGTACCATTTTTGTAGGTCAGCTGAATCAGACCATCATAATACGAAAGTTTGGAACTGGGCAGTCCAAGACTCCAAAACTGATTCTTACTAGAAAAGAAAAAGCGGACCTTGAGACTGAACATAATGCAAAATTAATTCTAACTCTTACAAGTAGTAAGCACACAGGTAAGTTTATAGAAGACACCATAACAAGATGAAAGACTTAAATAAGGCTGACTAGGCGTAAGTGAGCGAGGATGAATAGAATGCTGCCAAAAGAAAACTTAAAACATGAATAGGGGCCCTCCTTTGGAAAGGAAGTTGTACCTTGCTTAGTTATCTAGAAAACTTTAACGCTCCTTTCTCTAGAAGAGTGACAGCAGTATCGAGTTCCCATTCTCCAGAGTAGCATTCCAACTGCAGGAACCCTAGCGCTGAACTCAAACTGCTTCCATGCAAATACATATGGACAGTGAAGACCTAGCACTGCACAACAGCAAGTCTTCTCACTCAGGGAAGAAAACCACTTTCGCATACTTAGGTTGGGACTAGCTTTGGTTCAGGACGACTTCTTTACTCTGACTTAACACTGGGCTCTATTAGACCGAGCCTTACCACCTTCTCCTGAAGAATCAGGTTTTTTAGTGTCTGCAGTGAATCCTCCTTAGCTGTAGATTAACTCAGAGCTAACTCAAGTACAGCTGTATGTTTGCACTCTATCACATCTCAGGCAACAGACTGACCTGGAACCTGAAGTCTACAGCTACCATCTCAGACATAGCTTATATAAGATTACAGCAGTGATACAGTCAGAATACCAGTAGACACTGGCACTGTGCCTGCACAGCCCTTTTAGTAATGGAAACACAGTGCAACACCCAAGCTCTGGACTTTGCCTTTGCGTAAGGCAGTCACTGCTTATTCCAAGCGCAGCAGTGCTTCTTTAGGTCAACTCCTGGAATCCAGGTGACTGAATCCAAACTGGAGGTTGCTTAATACAGCTGCAGCAGTTAATCTACAGTTTACAGTCCGCATGAGAAACATAAGGGGGAGCAATGGACACATTCAATCTCAAAAACTAGCTGTAAGCAAGATTACATGTGTATGCACTCTACTTGAAACAGCTAGCAGCATAATTACTGTATTACAAAATAATACTTTGCATGCAAATTACCTGATTATCAAAGGCAGCACAGTAATTATTTTACATGCAAATTGTTCACTGTTGTACACAGACAACACATCATGCAACAAGAGGTCTTCTATTACAGACAACAGAACTAGAGTTACTCACCTTTTTGTCACTTGGCACGCTGCTGATTTTGTGCCACACAACTCATCTGGCACACTGCCACAGATGTTTATGTGAAACACGTATTCAGTAGTATTAACTATATAGTGGCCATTTTTCTTGGCAAGCGGTGATAAATCAAAAGAGAAGCCTAATCAGGAAGGAATAAATCTTATTAGTTTAATTTTTTTTCTGCCATCTCTCATGGATTTTGATTCTATCAATCACAGCTAGTTCACCTCCTCCCCAATAAGTCCCCTACCATGTAATTATTTTTCCAAAACCAGACATACTAAAAGCATGTTTTCTTATACAGAGAGATTTACTACAGCAAATAGACATTATATCTATTTTCCTCCACACACACTAGGGAGAATATTAAGCTCATACTGTTCTGGTCTTCCATACACATGTCCTTATAGCTTGTGTGCTCTAATGTTGCGGGTGCTTAGGCTTCGGCTGAACTCGCTTTGTTCTTGTGCATCAGGAGGACTCAGTGTTGTGAACCAAGTTTTATCCCTCACAATTTTTCAATCTGCTGAACATAAATACATACCTGCCTGAAGATCAGAGACTTGACAGTTATCTCCTTCAGTTTTAGACAAGACACATGCAGCAGCAGTATACCAATCAAATGTATACAAACATTCATCCTCAGACATCAAGATTGGAGCACTTTCTAGATCACCTGGTATCACAAGAGCAACATGTTACACGTACAGACAGGCTGCCGAAAGGAACTAGGAATTTAAGCCTAAGAACACTAACTCCTTCCCAAGAGCAGACAAAGATTAACTGCTAAAGTACCTCTTCTCTGAAAATGAGCACTAAATAGAACCAAAAATTCCTTGCACGATTTCTTTGCATCCCCCTCCCCAGAATAAAAGTTTAGCCCAGAAGTAAAGATGCACTGCTCAGTCTGTACCAGAGTACTGTCACACTCTTTGGAAAAAATGCTGCTTTGATACAGAACCTTAGTGTTTTGTAACAAAGCAACAGCTTTATTAGGAAGTAGTGCATAACCTGATCCTAACAGCCAGCACACTTGAAGGATTTGGTTTCCTCAGGCTGAGGTAGAAGAATACAGATTTTCTATTTCCCTGGGAGATGGTTAAACTAGTGGGCTATTACATGCAGATGAACAACATTAACAACTTCTGTAAATGTGTCAGGTTTCATGAACTGCAAGCATCTTAGGCATAAAACATGCTTATTGCAAGAGAAGGTTAAAGTATCTAATCTCACTTCAGAACCTGTCTTTCCCATCAAGACAATCTAGGGGAAAAGTGCTTTGTATAGCTTACAAGTACATTGTGGAACTTTAAACACTTAAACATACTTCTGTCATGTTTGGGAGAATCTTACTTCAAGGGACTTACTCAAGGGTCTTTAAAGAGTACATGTATAAAAGGTGAACAGAGCTTAATATCTGCAATTACAGTGTTATCTTAGTAAACAAGCCACAATGTTTCAGTTTCTCATAGAAGCAAATAAGTGCTAAATATTAGCATGTGCCTTTGTCTTCTATGTCTGGGCATATCAAAAGACCTCTAGTTTTTAACTGGATCAGATAACAGGGTGTAGATATTCTCACCTGGTCTGCACACTAGAGTGATGATAGTTTTGATTTTTTTGTTACCACCACAGCTGTCTCCATTTGAATAGGTAAGTTGAATATTTTCTCCAACCTTTTTAGGAGAAGATACAAATGTTCCAAGATTCTTAGTCTTATTTTGCTTATCTGTAAAGACAACAAATAAATCACCTTTGTTGCCCTAGACAGAAGTGAAGTTTACACTACAAAGATATTAACTAGACAAATGGAAAGTCTTAAGAACACAGACCACTAAGGAGTCTGTTTTTACTTCACCAAAAGCACATTACAAAGCCTTTAGTTAGAAGCTACGAGATTCTTCAGTTAGAAAAGGCTCCTTTCATCATTACTTCTACTTCAGAAGCACAAGAGAAATGTGCTCCTAACTTCCGTTTCCTCAAGTAACTGAAGGTACTCAGGGCAACAAAATCCATTTGCAAAGTAGCAGCAAGCCTCCAGAGCCTTAAAAAAAAAAAAAAAAAAAAAAAGACAAATAAAAAAACATAACCCCCACAAGAAAAAGTCTCACCGACAGAGCAAATAGCAGCATCATCTTGGCAGCCGGAAGCTCCTCCTCTCTTCCACACTTTATGGCAGACATTGATGTAATAATGCTTTCTCCCGATCTCCGAAAAGCTACTGTCCACAGCTTCCCAGTTCTGGTCTAACTCTGAAATACAGGGAGCCGTTAACGACAAGTCAGTGGGCTCCACTGTTCTAGCCTCTCCATGCCAAAATGTCTTTTATCACAAAAAAAGGATCCATGTTTAAAACCACTTACGATGATAGCAACTAAGGCAGTCCTGGATATGGCTACTTTCCTACACTCAGTCCTTTTGGGACTAGGGAAGTGAACACCAGTACCCCACAAATTCAGTAAGAAAAGCAAAAGCTGATTAATACTCAGCTAAAGAATTGCACATGTAAACTCAGGACAGAGGCAACTGAAAGCTAGTTTTCACTGCCGTACCTGAACTGCGGATCAGAGGTGACAAGTCATAATGTTTTCTATTATCAGTAACTCTGCAAAGGAGATCTTCTTTCTCTTTAACACATGCATATTTTGTATCCCAAGTGAAAAAATAGGTGCAGTCCACTTCACCAGTAAACACTGGAGATCCTCTACCATCATTACCTTAACATTGAAGACAGATAAACAAATGTTAGGCTTCCAGTGGGGGAAGGGCGGGGGGGAAAGAAAGCAAGAAGACTGGAGGATTAGCAATGAGCAAGGAAGGTAAAAACCCTTTTGCTGCGCAAGACTTACATTTGTGATTTGTTTTTAGGGGTTTCTTTGGTTTGATTTTTTGCATGTGTGTGTCGTTTGTTTGGTTTTGTTTTTTTACTGTTAGCTAAGAAATGAGGCTCTAATCAGTGTAAAGTTATAACAGCAGTGCTACTACACAGCATAAAACAATCCTGCCACGCATAAGAAATAAACAGAGTAAGCATTGATTTTTATGTAAGCTGTGACTCAAAGCATGCATTCCTTTGAACATAAGGTCTACTAGCAAGCACAGAAACCAAACCCTGAGCAGAGTCCTCACCGTTTGTTAAACTCACCTGCTGTTTCATTGCACTCAAAGTTTATGACAGTCATTCTCTGAAAGCCGGAACTGCATGCATCCCCATTCGGGTAAATTAAAGTAAGATCCCCATCAGAGTACCTGAGTAAAAATTCCATTTTAGATAGAAACATGGGATCAGATACAACTACACAGTAATCGTCATGTAACAGAAGCCACACTCTTGTTTATTGCCTCACTCTAAAGACAACTGCTTGTTCAACATTAACACTACTGCAACAAAGACTTCCATCCACTGATTTTTTGGGTTACTTGTCATTAATTTTCATAGAGTTTAAAGAATGTTCTAAAGTTATTCTAGCTGTAGTGGAATATCTGATCCCATTAGTTTAATGCATGGCTATTTTTGCAGGTGGAGGAAGTCAGAGTGATCTTACAGGAAGTACGACAAGTCTGTCACATGCTTACAAACGAAAATGAAAGATCACATCTAGGTGAATAATTTCTGCTTTGCAATCTCATGCAAACTATTGTCTGCTTATCTCAACTGGAAATCCTGACGTTCTTCATAAATAATAAAATAAAAAATAACCAATTCCTGGACCTCAGTAGTCTTGGTTATGATTGATGTACGCGCTCGCAGAGGAAGCAGAGAATCCTTGTTGAAGACAGCTTCCAAAATATCCAACCTGATGCCACTTTGCACGCAAAACTCAAGGAGGGCAAGAGGCAGCACAGCACAATCTGCAATTCTGACACCAAAGGCCAGTGAAAGTTTCTTCCCTATCTAGGCAATGGTCTCCACCAATCTCATCTACTCCCTTGTTCGCTAATGCTATCCTGGTACACTGCTAAAGTTTTCCTACAAAAACTGAGGAAAAATATTTGCATTTTATATCAAACATTGATGCCCTTATTTGTAACGTAAGCAAAGTAGAAAACAAACACTGGACTAGTAAGCAGGGCTGGAGAGCCTTTACACACCTCAGAGTTTGGTTCTGAAATCTTCCTGCCACTTTTCGCTGGTTATTTGAATGTTTTACTTGGCAAGATGAAGTGTATCCCACGCTGTCCTCGCATTTACCCGCAGAGAGTTTCCCACATATATTCAAGTAATAGTAATACTCCCCCTTGTCATCTTTGGCTAAATATGGTGTGACATAATCTGAATAACAAAAGGAAAAGTGTTCTAACACACAGCAGAACAGATGTAAAAATCCAGATATCTACAGAGGATGTTTTTCCTGTCTCCAAACACGGAGCTGGAAAACCAGCTAGTAACACCACAAACACAAAAAAGGACTTACAAAAAAGCTTACCTGGAAATTGATTAAGTGGTGTTAAATCAATGGAGATATCATGTTGCTCATTAGTCAGAAGACAGCTCTTACTCTCCAGGTAATCCCTGTGACAGGCATACTCAGTAACCCACTCAATTTCATACCGGCAATTTGTTTTTGCTGTGAGTTTGGGACCTGCACTCTGATACAGAAGTGAATAGTACAAGTAGAGATTTATTTGATATATAATCTTTAAAGCCACAATATCACATCCCTTTAAGGCCAGTAATGACTAACTGCACCTGTAAATTGCTTAAGAGGTGGAAACGTTGGCCTCAGAAACAGGTGTAGAAAAGAAATAAACCAGCTCTTACTACTGATGTGGCAAACTAAGAGAAGTCTAAAGAGAGGTGGAGTATCAGCCACTAGCAGAAGGACAGCAGAAGCAACAGGACTTTAAAAAGCACTGTTCTTTAATGTGTTGGTAGAAGCAGAGTACGTGAGCCCAAATTGCTAAGCACAGCTTGCATTATGCTTGCCTCAGAGGAGTCCTCAAACAGGGAAGCAGAGATGAAGTATTCTCTGAAGGCAAAGCAGCCTCTTAAGACACTGGTGTTTTAGCAACTTTGATTCCCTCGATCCAAATCAAGACTGAAAAATGTTTGAGAAATCTTTAGCCAGTATTTCCAACCAATGTGTTTTCTGTAGTGAAATATTTTTGCACTTCTGGGAGGAGGGGTAGACTTGTTTTTTCTCACTTTCAAGTGAAGCATTTAGAAATCCACTTGTTTCATAAATCTGCCTTTCTGCCATCCACTAAACCAATAGGCAGCTATACAGTAAGCATCAGATAAGTTCAAGCCACACATAACATCAGTAATACTACTCATACTACAAGTGTGCACAGCTCCTGTGATTTATTACAAAATGACAGCAGAGAAAGGCCTATAGATTGTTTCTGCAGCAATGAGGGTGAAGTATGGCACCTAGCTGGGGCAGATGAGGGACAAAACATGAAACCAAAAACTAACCAGACAAGAGTTCCTCCTTCACTAACCTGGAACCAAAAGCATCACAATATGAAATGGCAAAGCATTCGCAATAGCCACTCTGGCCCAATTCAAGGAGTACAGGTTGCTGAGATTACTGAGACAAACTGTGTCCTGCAAAAAAATGAGTTGCTGTCTAATACTAGAAATTTTACTTTAAGTTACATGGAATTCAGGAGCCTGATTAGTATGGGACAGACTTTTGTGATGCAATGACACTTGCTAGCTATTTTTTTCCTGAGAAAGACCAGATTAAAAAAGAACCAAGTTACAGGCAACAGCTACAAGCATGCCCAGCCTGATTGATGATGGTAGAGTGCTCATTAGCAAGCAAAGCTCTGTGCTAAGCACTGACGCCATCCTGTTCTCAGAGGGAAGCTTTGAACCCAGAAAAGGACAACCAACTTTACCAAGACAAGAAAGAATACACCCCTGGGGAAACTCTATTCAAGTTCAAGAAGACCTTTTGAAGAATATATTTAAGATCTCACACTCCTCACAAGCTGCAAATCAGGAGAATTTCTGTGTTCTTCAGCTCTGAATAACAACAAAAAGGTAACACACACAAAGTGTTAGACCAATCATTTAACACAAACTAAACCAGACAAGTTACCTCTTCTCCTCTCTTTGATGGGCAAACAAAAGTGATCGTCACTGCTGGGTTATGGCCTAGGCAGAAGTCTGGCTTTTCTTCATCACTATATATTTTCTCATAACTCAATACCAGCCTAGAAACAGAAAAGAGCAAACCAAAAGTATAATTAAGACACTGTGCACTGTACAGAAGAAGGATATCATTTCAAGACACTCTTTGTTAGATATCTAAGCAGAATATACTAGAGTAGCCCTGCTCCTGAAAGCAATTTATGAAGGTTTTTATTCCTTTCATCTTACATTTAACTAAAATAAAGATTAAAACAGCCCCAGCAAAATTACTTAATACAGCATCCTTTAGCACCCCAATTAAAACTATGCTGAATGTCTTGTAATTCGTATTGTAGCGAGAACTTGGCTGATAGTCGCAAGAATACTCTCAGTTCACTTTCACGCTGCTCAACAGCAGATGTGATGAACACACTTGAAACTTTTGTAATTAATAACCACCCATGTTTTACCATGTTCTTATACTTTATAATTCCTATATGTATAATCTCTTTCTATTCTGCCATCAAGAATCAGGAGTAAGATCAACTTATAAGCAAGTAAGACAGAAGCAAGGCAACTAGGACAGATCAGACCAGGCAGGAGTAGGAGAATGAAATATGGTAACTCACAGAAAGACACAAATGGCAAGATGACTTGGATGAGAGAACAAGGAGATCAACAAAACTTTAACTAAGCATTACTGTTTCATGCAGTTAAAAAAAAAAAAAATCAGAAGACAACAGCTTGTAGTTACACCTCTAACTGGCCTCTCTGTACCCTAGGACACAGATATAACAACCATCTTACTCCCTTCTCAGACCATACTAGTCTGACCACATACAATGAATTTTCCTCAAGCAATGAAAAGCTCTTCAATCCCAGCAGGGATAACAAAAAGTTTTCTTGCCAAGCACTTTTATAGAGTACTAGTTATACTTGAATAGGAGATCAAGCTTGTGCTTCCTCAGATGTATGCTTCTGCCTTCGCACAAAACCCTCAGTCACTTATTTCATGCTGAGGGGAAAGCATGAAACAAAGGACTAAACTTCATTTGTAAACAACAAAAAAAAAATCCTCAATCTTATCACCATCATGCCAGAACCTCTGGCCTCCCTGTTATTAAATTGGTTTATTCTGCTTGTTTTCTTTAGCTTACATCTGAGATAAAGAGTACTGCAGAACTCAACGGGTTACTATTGACCCTATAGACAAGGTAAGCAGCTTCAGATGATCTGAAGCTCAGAAAGATCAGCATGTTAAGTAAGTCCTCTGAGCAATACTGGGTTCCCTGGGTGGGTTTTATGGTGGGTTTGTTTTGTTTTTTTCTTTTAAGCTACACTTTCAGGCCAAAAGGCAGCAAATATAACAGAGAGAATCAAGGAAACAGCTTCTCATAGTCCCAGGACTCCCACCACCAGGAACAATAAGCCTTGCATTCCTTCTCTCTTTCTTCTGTTAAGAACTCATTAATGCAAAAACACAGAAGGGCAATATCTAGCCCTGTTCTCAACTTTTAAAGTACTCCTGGGCAGTAGTGAGCCAAATACAGAGCATAAACCCACAGAGCACCAAATGTATTTATCCCATGGGCCCTCAGGAGGAAGATGGGGTCAAATCTCACTCCTCTGCCTGTGAGCAGAGAGCAGCAATCATCCTGTGCTTCTCAGAGTTTTGTAATTCTGTATCAAGGAGTCTCTCTCATGATCAAGAGGAAAATTTGATCTGTTATGGCAGTACAATAGGATGCCTGAAAAAGACTCTACCCTGACAGTATTTAAAGATTGTTTATTTCTGCCAATGCAGTGGTACTGACGCTAAGTTTTAGAAGACTTTTCTGTCACCAAGACTGTTTTTTCCCAGCCCAAATGACTGAGAAGTGTTCACAGAAGTATCAACACAAAATTACATACCTGTCTTTGCCATGAAGTTTAAGCTGTTCCTGTGGATGGCCAACATCATACGACCGACCTTCATGCAACAAGCAAGCAGCACTGCCAGCAGGGCAGTTGCTGGTCTCTCCCCTTGAACTTCCTGTCATAGAATATAGAAAATAGAGTATAGGGGACAGTTTCTAAGTCCCGCTCTACCTGAAGTATCTTGCCATTTTATCTGTGGGCTCACTTACCATTCACTGCTATACTCTTTTCTAAAAATACCTTTAAAACCAGGTTACATTAAAGTGTGAAACTGACAAGACAAAACCTGAAGTGCTTGCCGTAGTTTATGCTGTCCTGGTTTTGAACAGCAAATTCATCCTTCCTGCCAAGGCAGATGCAGCTAGTTAGCAGTTACTAGTACAGCTGCTGGATGTGTAGAGCTTTGAGAACTTCTAGAAGTGTGCCAAGTAGTTGTGTTTTTTCCCCACAACACCAAAATGATACCAAGTAATGGGCAACCTTACCTCACAGGGAAGGAGGTTTTTTCCCCTCCTTTGTTTCTTATAAACCACCTTATTCAAAGCTGTCAGCAAAAAGTTTCAGACTAGTGGGACTTTTAAAAGAATAGACCCCACCTAAATACTAAGCTCTTAACAGGGACAGAAAATACATATTTAACTGCAGAGTGAAAAAAAAAAACCACACACACACACAACATACACAAAACCCCAGCTAAACTAGCCTTTTCAGCAAGTTTCAAATGGGCAATTTTGCTGGTTTAATTCCTTACATATATAGCTCCCAACTGACATGAAAGTGCTAGCTATGTTCCACTACTTATCCAAGCACTTAAACACTCTCGTAGATGTATCTCAGGACATTCACTTGGAATCAAGCAAGAGCCTGAACTAGAGCCCAAAGTAATGAGTTTTGAGCTCATGAAGTTCTATGAACCATCTTGGTCCCATTCGGCAGATAGAAGCAGCTACAAGAGAAACCGAGGTCCTCCACTCATCCCAGTTTAAGTCAACTTTTCTAACAGTACTTGCCCATCCAGAAGGGGCATATCTCTGAACACCTCAATAGTTGGAGAGTAAGAATTGGCTTCACATAAAGCAGCCTTCAAATTATCAAAATTAACTTGAAACAATAATGCAAGTCCTAAACACTGATCATTGGTCATAGAATGCTCAACTGAGGCACTGAAAAAGTGCCACACTACTATAAATTTATACACTGATAGGTGACACAAGCAAGTGTTCACACCTAAATCCCTGCAGATATTTATGAACAAGGAATCATCATCAGAATCATCCACTAGGTAGTGTCCTGAAACTTGGATGAGTGGATTCAAGTCATGTTTCTTCAAATCTTCATCAAGGACATAGCAAGGGACCTAGAACAACAAGAAAAAAAAGTTACAAGCAATCCATGCTGCACAAGTAAGGAGAAGTTACTAACAGGCACATATAAAGCCAAGCTAGTATGTGGAAAAGGTTTTTAATTCTGGAAGTTCAATACTTAAAGCTAGACTTTAAGTATGCTGACTAAATTGAGGCAACTAAAGTTAGACTGTTCTGCTGTAGTGTTAAGGGGAATTTACTGTGAACAACCATCCTGATCACAAGAGGTTGAAGAGTTAATGTAAAATTCTCAGCTCCAACAGGCCTATGAAAAGGTAAGGTTTACGGAGGTTGTTTGGATTCATTTAGGGTGGAGGCAGGCGGCTAGAGTAAAATTGCCAGACATGTGAAGAGTAACTTCTGCATGGATAGTGCATAGATTACCTCTTTCACAGGTTTAAACAAGTTTTTCTTGCAAGCCACAAAGGTTCTCCATTCAAAGTAATGCACACACTCTGTTGCTGTGACAAATTCAGGGGTACCCTATTTAAAGAGGGAAAAAAATAATTCTTTTAAATACAGATTTCAGTTTTATTTCACCTCTGCAGATAGCATGACGTTCATTCACGAGATTAACAGAAGACGTTACAGAACAATGACACACAATTTCTTCATAGCACTTAACAGCAAGTTTGTTACTTAACAGCTTCACCGGTATACTCAAGAAGATGCAGAGTGCCAATTCCTTCTCGGTTTGCATGTGCACCAACTCTCAAATTAACACGTGCCAGTCCTAACACACAGTAATCATACTACATCTTTTAGAATTGCTCACTATGCCAATTGATATTGGCAGAAGCACCAGTCACATCCAGTTACTAGAAAGGAAAATATCAATACAAATATGTATAAATAGGTGAACAGCAAAGCAATGCATGGTTTATCAGTTCTCTCTTTTACCCTACAAAGATAACTGATTAGCAGTCTCTTCTGCTAAACAGAAAAAAATAACTCTGATCCCAGCTACTTATTTTTATAGCTCACGTTATACACGTTTGTATTGATTTGAAGATAGATGTTCTACCATAGTTCAGGGCTGAATGCTCAGCTGAATGTCTCTACTTGGAGATAGGCAAAAATCAGATTTTTACATTTTCCCATCATCACCTTAGCTAGAAACACTTTAGCATATCTAAACTGATTCCCTCCTCATTTAACTCTGCCATTAAGGTGTTGGAAACAAGTTGTTCCAGACACTATTACCAAATCCTTTTACTAGGTCACATGAAGAACAGGTGTTAGAACTACACTAACTAGAAGTTTGAAGATCATTATGATCTGGTGTTAGAGTTGAGCAATAATTTTTAATTTAGAGTGTCATCTGATGAAACAGAACAGAAAACATTTAAATCTCTGCTGCCCTGGCACTTGATTTGAATTGGCTAGATCTCCAAGTGACGCTGTGCAACAGCATCATCAGTGCCAAAAGTAGCACTATCAAGAACTTCTCTCTGATACACAAACATGTAAACTGATAACAGTTTGGACAGAAGACAAAGCTGTGGTATCAGTTAAGTGTGTAGAAAGTGTAACGCCAAAAGTCCATGGAGGTGAACTGCACACACACGTGCGCCTAGGGATTTCTGGGGGATCTCCCTTCATACTTCAAGTAGATTCTCATGAATCGCTACCTTCCCAGAAGCCCAGATAGACGTGCAAGTACTCTTAGTTTAGCTATGGGCAGACAAAACCTAACACTTACTGCTGTCAGCTCTGCTGATCCGTAACAGAGGTCAGCCATTTTTTTCAATGTTCTATTAAACAGACATGCTAGGACCACAGCTTGGGCACAGCTGACATTTAAACAATAGCTCTCATTGTTACAGCACCCTGTACACTGTTGACTCATTCCTCCTTATTATGCTATTAAAATACTACAGTGCAATTCCTGTGAAAACATTACAGATCCAGAAGAGTCCATGATCTCAGCTAAGCTGCAGATTTGCAATTATTTTCTACCTTTGAAAGACACAGTAAATCATGACCTTAATTT
>VWZK01009182.1:376531-388218 GCA_013396935.1 Baryphthengus martii | reverse complement strand
TCTCTCTGGTAAACCTGTCCCAGTGTTTCAACACCCTCATTGTAAAAAAAAAAAAAAAATTCTTATGCCCAATTTAAATCTATCCTTTTATTTCAAAGCCATTACCCCTTATTCTGTCGCAATAGACCCTACTAAAAAAATCCAACCTCATCTTTCTTGTAAAACCCCTTTTAAGTATCGAAAGGCTGCAATAAGGTCTTCCAGATCCTTCTCTTCTCCAGGCTGAACTACTCCAATTCTCTCAGCCTGTCCTCAAAAGAGAGGTGTTCCACACCTCTGATTGATTTTGTGGCCCTCTTCTGGACCTGCTCCGACAAGTTCATGTCTTTCCTGTGCCAAGGGCTCCAGAGATGTTTCATTTTAAAAACACATTTGCTGGAACTTTGTCCAGCCTGTTATCTCTTCACTTAAGGCAAGCAAAACTATATGCAAGTAATACAGTCTTAAGAGCAGCAGGAGCAGAAGTAAACTGGACAGGAAGACAATACAATACAGGCTCATAGAGTAAGTTGCCTCATGAACCATCCTTTCACATCATCAGCTGCCCACGAGCTTTCTTTCAGACCACCAATTCTGTAACTATCTTTACTGTAAGATCAAGCTCCCTCTTCAATCATCAGTCATGTTTCTTCATGACTTTAGAGATGCGTTCCTTCCACAAAGCAACACCCTACAAATCAGCTAGTACAGCTCACAAAAATATAGCATCAAATATTTCATATGACATACTTATGCTAAATCAGTATTAAAGGCACTGTCCACAGCAATTTTTGCTCATCGATTTTTTCCTTTCAAACAGCTGAAGAGATAAACGAAGACGGCAATCATGGAAGATATCCAATCAGTTGTGCAGACGGAGACATTTAGGTGCCAGCTACCATTCCATGTCCAGTCCTTCTACTGCAGCTGGGTCTTCATAGCACTTCACCACTTAAGCTAACCACTTAAGCTAAGAGTTACATTAACGTTCCCACTTTTAATTTTAGTAGTAGCCCACCTAAGTGGCACACGAGTCACTAGGTGTCACACAAAGTTAATTAAGTACCACATCACTTCCACCCTTGCTGACGTTCAGGAACAACGGATTTGCCTACACCTTGAAAACTTCTAAGGTAAATGAATAAAGCTGAAGAGCTTCATCTAGGAGTGGCCTTTGGGGCCTCAATGCCTACCCTGGTATGTCACACGGGCCCAGAGTTAATGCTAGCCACAAGTCCTCCCTTGGACACAGACCGGTCACTGTCACGGAGCATACAGCATTACCACCTGTCAGAGCTGGAAGCAACAAACAGAACCAGTCCTACAGCTGTCACTCCTTGCATAGCTGACATTGAAAAACAAAGCTATTGTTTGCAGTGAGAATTGTTTTCTGAAAGAATGAAGAAGAGATCTGATTAAGCCCATATTTGAAGAAAGCTTACAACAAGCACAGATTCAGCTGGCAAATTGTGCCGCTTCTCTCAAATCAAAGCCCTTCAGCTACACTCAGCCTTGGCATACAAGTAATCTCATATCAGCTGGATTGCTTGAAGGCAAGTATGCAGATAACTGGAATTGACACTGGGAGTCTACATCTGCCTAGACCTGGATCAAAGAAATGTTCCTTTCCTCAGAGTAATTTTTGTTTGTTTTGTTTTTGTTTGTTTTTTTAACACGAAAGAAGCTTGATGAGATCATGCTAATGGCTTAACTCACTGTGATGGTGCTGAAGCTCCAACGTAGCTACAGGCACTACAATGAAGCACGGCAGGCATCACAAATAAATCTCAGATTAACCATGAACACAAGCAAAACTTAAGACAATTTGACCAATAAAACTAAGCAAAATTCAATGTCAATGTTAACTGCATTGCTTTGACTTGGGGGCCTGGGAGTACTGGTTGACAGCCGGCTGAATGCGAGCCAGCAGTGTGCCCAGGTGACCAAGGCGGCCAACAGCATCCTGGCCTGTATTAGAAATAATGTGGCCAGCAGGACAAGGGAAGCAATCATCCCCCTGTACTTGGCACTGCTGAGGCCGCACATCGAACACTGCATTCAGGTTTGGGGCCCCTCGCTACAAGACAGACATTAAGGCGCTGGAGTATGTCCAAAGGAGGACAACAAAGATGGTAAAAGGTCACAAGCACAAGTCTTATGAGGAGCAGCTGAGGGAACTAGGGCTGTTCAGCCTGCAGAAAAGGAGGCTCAGGGGAGACCTTATCACACTCTACAACTACCTGAAAGGAGGTTGTAGCTAGGTGGGAGTTAGTCTCTTCTCCCATGTAGTATGCAACAGGACAAGAGGGAACAGTCTCAAGTTTTACTAGGGGAAGTTTAGATTGGAGACTAGGAAAAAACACTTCATAGAAGGAGTTGTCAAGCCCTGGAACAGGCTGCCAAAGAAGTGGAGTCACCATCCCTGGAGGTATTTAAGAAAACATACAGATGTGGCTTTTAGGGATATGGTTGGCACCTGGCAGTGTTCGGTTAATGGACTTGATGATCTTGAAAGTCTCTCCCAATCAGAATGATTCTATGATTTCTTAATAAATTGCAGAGTTGTTAAAAACATATCTTAAACAGAATTTGTGGATTAACTCTTGAGAGTCAATTCAAATAGCCTCTGCAAGACCAAATTACGATTATTGCCAAATCCTCTTCAACCCAGTAGCAGTCGGGCAAGAAGGCACTCAAGGTTTGCATACAGCAGAATATTTGATATTACCCATGGTCATCACCCAGCTCTGTTCTCCCTTCCTCTTTCCACAAAAAGTATGAAACAAAGCCTACACAAGCCTCTAGGTCTCACATTTCCCTGGGGAGAACAGGCTTCCTCAAGCTCAAACAGCCACATTTCAGTCTCACTCAAAAAAGCATGTTAAAATAGATGCCCAGATGCTGCTTCCTTTCCTAATCCACAGCATATGAAGACTCAGCTGCATACGAATTGAGACCCACATCAGCAGGAAACAAAAGCCTTGGTGTACATTTTAGAAATTAAACACGTTAACAGCATCAAGTGGTCTGAGATGTCATGCTCCTCAGAACAGAATATGCTACTACATGCAGCTGGAGTTTGAACTCAAATGCAATCTAATCAGTCATTCCAGACAACACTGGAGTTTGGATACACTGCACTACATAAAGAAAACAACATGCAGCCACAAAATGAGATATACTTTTATTCATGTAACAGTCAACTATCAGAAAACCTCTTCACCAGTATTCATTTATTAATGTTTCATTAGCTAAAGCACAGAAAAAATGTTGAAAGTGACAAGCATCCATGAAAATAAGCATGCAAATACTGCTCAGAGAACAAGATGCTTGATGAAACCATGTGCAGGTATGCGTATAGGAATATGCTAGTTTCGCATTTAGATCACCGTGCAGAAGTCCACCACTCCTCAGAATGTCACGGGCATCTGTGAACTACTGAAGCAGCCAGTAGATTTGACAAGTGTAACTGAGAACAGAGGACTGCATGTAATTGACTTCCCTTCTGTGTGTAACAATTTAAAGACAACATCTGAGAAACTTCGCAATACTCCAAGATTGCGTTACAAAGAGCTGATGTTACATCAGGCTATGTTGTGGTATAGTTTAGAGCTATAACTCAAGTTTTGTCCTGTGTTCAGTATTAAGCTTTAAATAAGGCTGTGCACAGTGCATATCCTGTCACAGGCAGATGTATTCATTTCTACTTGAGATAGTCTTGCATAGCTGCACAGTAGATTACAGTTAACTAGACCGTAAATTTCACTGGGCTGTGAAGTGATTGTCTGCAATCAGATCATGTTTTCCCAAACCTCCTCAGTAAATCTAAAACAGAATAAAGTTTTACAATGTTCCAAGAAAAAAAAAAAATGTTTGCTAATATGTCAAAGTTTGCAATAATTCTGAGGCCATCCATTAACATGACTCTGAACTACTTAGGAGGAAAGACACTTGTTTACTTACCTACAGATTGATAGGTCTTATTCTTGATGTCATATGCACAGACTGCGCTTGACCTTCCACACTCTTCAACACCAAAACAGAAGTTTATTTTATAACGCACATGTTTGTCCACATCAATTGCTTCCCATGTGTAACTGAAAAAAAAAAAAAAGGTCAGTCAGCTGGCATTCATATTGTCTGCACTGCCATCCTCTAGATACCAGTCCCTGAAATAATCAAGATATAAAGCTAAGAGCACCACTAACTCACACTTCATATTCGCGTTCTATATCCATAAATACCAGAAATAATTGCTATTGTGTTGGAGCCAAGAACAAAGCAGATTTAACCACCTGAGGACAGTGTAACAAATACATTTTCCTCTTCCTTGAACACCCAACTAACTGCCCATTCTTCCTTTTCAAATCTCTGTGAAGGTCACTCTGACTAAGTATATCACAGGTAGTAAACCTGCTTCCCCTGAGAGCCTAATAAACTTTTCAAACACCTCTGCCAGGCTGCAAACTACAGTACTTTAGCAATACTCAATAACAGTGGCAAAAGTGCGACGTTTAAGTGGAATAGAGCAGCCAGTCTCATCCTGCCTGCCAGCAGCAAAGCCACCTAACTTCAGGGTCAATATTGGGATTGAGATTGTCACATTATTCAGACTGAAAGATGTCAGTAATGCTTACTATGGCCTAGCTGCACCTTTGTGCATTTTTTTACATATATGCCACAATATTGAAGGGACAGTTTCTGAAGGGTGATGTCAGAAGCTGGAAAGCAAGCAGAGATATCCACAAGAGACTCGGTGAAAGACCATACTTACTAGCTATAGCCGTATCAAAAAAATCAGCTGTCTAAAAATCTGATAAAGGCATAGGAAGCTCCAGTTAAATAAAATGGGGAACATATCAGAGTAACAGAAGAAAAAAAATAAATGTTATATAGCTCAGAAGAAGAGCAAGAATTCATTTCCCTCAGCAGGCATTAAGACTGCAGCGAGACGCTCATGACACAGCAGCACCCAGTCTCATGGCAGGCCCAGGTCCATTAGTTTGGAGTCAGGAGCTCTTTAGACAGCCTGGCTTACTAGGACGGTGCTGTGGCCAAGCTCTGTTAAAAAGGCACAGCTTAGTAAACATCTGCCGCCAGTCTGGCTCAGCTACACCTCTTCTGATATTGTCAGCGACCTGCATCCGCTGGACAGTATTGCTGTTTGCAACATAAGAGATTTTCCAGCTTCCCTTCCATCCCAAGTGGAAACTTCAGTAGGATTTAATACACAGTCATCACATCAGAAAACTGAGGACAGAATAGGGATTTATGAGGCATTCTTGTTCTTTACAGCTCACACAGATTTAACACACCTGCCTGATCCATAGAAGCATTTGTCTTAATCTACAATTAGTACCAAATCCAGCAAGAAAGTTCAGCTCCCCCGTCTCAGCTATCAAGAAACTAGAATCTTGACCCATAAAGTTTGTTTGTCTCAATCTCTAGCTCATAGGTGCTACATCACTTGACATTATTATATCCCAGATCTCACCAGGAGGAGAACTCATTCCTGGTTCCACTCTGAAGCCCAATCCTTGAGCGAGGAAGGGGCACTAGCAGTTCATCTACTTTAGATTCTGAATCCTCCAAGAACTCTCAAATCCAGCGCTCCCCATCTCTAATCAGTCAGCAATAAGATGCCATACAATTTTCCATTTAATTACTGACTACAGGGCTCTTGGCTTCCTTATACTCCAGCAGCTATATTACTTTCAGCCTGCTAATGGGTGACATAAGTCAGGGACAACCATAAGGGTTCTCTTTGCAAACAGAAAAAAGTTTATATCCTAAGTAGCTTGGCACATAAAGGCTCAAATATAATACAAGGCTCAAAAACTAACTTATTGGGTACTTCATACCCAAAACACTAATGAAGTTACTTTTTCATCAGATTCACAAACTGTGTCTCAATCCTAGACATACTTGCCATTATTCTTTTCTCATAAGCAGACAGAGCTGACATTTTACAATCATATTTATTTGTTCTCTGAGCTAGTTTCTTGCATTTCTGAAATGGATAAAGACAATCCCGATGCCAGATAATGATGTGAATTAAGCTACAGTACAGAATAACCAAAGTTTAGGAATGGAATAAAGCTTGACAAACAATCACACACATACATAAAAATTAGAAGAACTTGACTCTACCTTTAAGGACTCTTAAAATAGCAAAAGATTAAGAATAAAGCTGGGTTTACCTCCAGGACAAGATATATTTGAATCAAAACACAATTTATTCACAATTGAGCCCCAGAAAGTTACCACTCCACTGCAAAATTCCCAAAGGCTCCCATACTCTTTTTTGACCAGTTTTGGAACCCAACAAAAAAAGCAGCATACAATGCTAAGGCACAAAGTTTTAATCAAGCCAGAGTGTTCTTTGGTGTGAGTTTTAGTTGTTTTTCTTCTTTAGAGAACTTGCAAATTAAAATCTTGTTTGTGATCTGAATAAGAACCTAAATCTAAGTCCTTCACACAACAGAATTATCACTCTATGAGAGATTAAGGGGTTTGCTTTCCTAGTTCCATGTTATGAAACATAGCAAAATCAACATCTTATGTCAGTTCACCCATCTGCCAGAATCGAAAGAGAAACAAGATGAACAGCTTAGGGAACAGAAGCAAAGCAATCACTGATGCCAGCCATTCCCTACATCCTTTCACAGGCCTCTGGGCAGAGAAGGCTGAGGAGTTCTTCAAACAATCTACAGAAAGGAAGTAAAAAATCCCATGTTCCAAACCACAACTTTAGTGGCACATAAAAAATTAAAATCTAATGCAGTTTCAAAGAGGTATTACCTTCAAGGAAGCTTAAGGGACTTTTGTTTTTTTTTAAATGGGTGGGAAGAGCAGGGCAGGATTTATTTACCGGGAATAACAGAAGGCTGGATGTAGCCTAAGCAGCTGTTCTCATGAGAGAGATGCAAAATACACTCTCACAGTAAAAGCAAGAATTTATCTCACAAGTAAGACTCCTGGCATTAAGTCAGTGCCTGGGAATAGTTTCAAGTTACATGTGCTCTGATTTCCAGCAAGACACAAGCTGACGTCTCTGCTGCACCCTGCAATGGAAACAATCCGTTGGCAATCAGATCGCCCATTCCACCCATGGCTGAGGCGCACAGACCAGCTTGCTCTGGCTGCTCGGCGCTCACCTCCACCAGCACCAATGCCTCACGTAACCGCCCCCTCACTGGGGCCAGACAAAGTTATCTTGTTTGAAGGGCTTAAGATATCCCAGCTTCAATCCAGTTGAGCTAGTTTAGGCAGCGGTTATACCAACAGCTGTAAAAGGCAACAGACTTGGTCATGGGACGGGGTGCAATGCACCCTCTATCCCGGGGGCTCAAGATGGCCACTTGCCCATGTATGACACCATTCACACAGCCATTTCTGGTGCCATTCTAGATCTGGGCTCAAACATGACATCTGCCTCAAAACTGTCAAACTGTATTTTGATGAAATCACAGCATGACACCGGTTTCCAGATACACCCGACTGTAGACTATTCCACAGTTAGAGGCCTGAAACATACACCCACATCAAACCCTGCCCAGGGCAGGCTCTCGCCTTGCCTCTCTCCTCCCCTTAGCGTGGCTGGTCTCAGCACCTGACACAAGCTGGACCCAGGGACCGCCCTCCCTCAAAATTCACTCAGCAAAAACAACAGGTGCATGTGTGGAGAGAGGACTGAGCCCAGCCAGTTCCCACTCCGGCCCGCAGTGGCTTCTGGCCAGGAACCAGCAGCAGCAAGCAGGGAGGATCCCCTACTGGAGGCAGCACCAAGCCAGGCCACTGTTGAAAGCAGTTGTGCAAACAAGGTCCAAACAAGTTGCTGGGAATAACCTTGCCTGCAGGTCAGCCTTTCCAGCTACCTAGCTTTGTTTTTAAGACACTGAAGCGACAACATGAAAAAAAGAAAATTAAATTACTTTTCAGCTTTCAAAAGAAAGCTCTACACTTTTTTTTTTGACAAAGCAAGGAAGCAACTCACGGAGAAAACAGCAGGAGAAAGAGAAAAGGGAAATGAGCCTTAGCAAGTCTAGTTTATCTTGTGAATCAGCTCAGGCACTGAAGTCAGAGAAGGTGCAGATGGCTAACAGCTGTCACAGCACATTCATCCCCCCTAACAGAGCCACTTTGAGGTCTGAGCACTAGTGAACCACTTCAAATGACACAGAGCACCAGAAACACTATTGCTACCGTTCTCATAACCATACTCAAGTTTCTGGTTCTCAAACTCTTACCCAAGGGCTGATTGCTAGGAAGAAGAGGAAACCCTGCTGCAAACAGCTGTAATGAGCAGTTACAAAGAAACATGTGTTTGGTCTCTGGGGAATGCACTGAAGTGGCTCATTTTGCTGCAGAAGTCGCACACAGATGAGCCAACACAGAGACAAGGCAATCTACAACCACACAGTTGAAAAGCAGACCTGCATGAGATCATGCATCCATACAAATTCGTGCCCAGCAGCTCTTCAGCTGTCAGAACACTGCAGAGGTTAAACTAATACCTAAAGGTCTTTATAAGCAGGTTCAACCATCATGATCACAGGTAAACAAGCTCAGGAAATAATTTTCAGGATGATCAATTCAAATTTGAAGTTGGCACCTCAGATCCAAGAGTTGCCACAAAAAAAATCACTACTAGATGTGGTTAACATTTTAGCATAGATACGATAAAGAAACTCCTATGTCAAAACAAGTTCTCCCGTATAGAAAATGAGCATTTGAATGGCAAAACGTCCAAAGCTATTGCTGTGTTTGAAGAGCTTTTTTAACACCCCACTCATGCTTAGCTCTGCTTTAGCTTACCTGCTAGTTTTTCCAACCATCACGCACAGTGTATGTCTTCAGACAAGTTTTCTTGCATACGCATCGTGTAAGAGCCTTACAGTTACACCACAAGCTACCCAGCTTTCTACATCTGAAACGCATTTGGTCTTTCATGCTACACTGTAAACCACATCTACTACATCATCTTACAGAACGCTTCAGAAAAGGGAGAGCAATTTGAAGTACGCAAGAGATCTAGGAAGCTGAGGTGCTGAGAAATCACAATTAAGCCATTATAATGGCAGCTTCCCAGGCATATGAAGCAACCATGCACATATTCAAATAAGCCCAGTGACTTATTTATGGCATCTCCCACTTAAAAGTGTCAAAGCACTTAACAGAGCTGAGCAAGTTCATCTACAGGTCACCTCTCTGTGCTCAGTACATGCTTTTTCACCGAGGCTAAGATGAACACTGAACCTAGGGTCTCCAGCAGCACACAAGAGCGTAACCACACTCAAAACATCTCCTGCAGGTTTTTTTTGAGGGGAAGGAAAGTTTTACAGCAACTTCCCCAATGTTAAATGGAAGGTGAATCCAAACTGTCCAGCTTTGTTTTGTTTTTAAAGTAGATGGATTTAAAGAGCAGTTCACAAAACTAACTCTTAGCTCCAGAATTTGCTGCTTCTGTGTTGCCACATGAAAGATAAAAGGGGAAAAAGAAAAAACAGGGAAAGAGACCAAACTGGCTAGTAACTTCCTACATCCAACCAGTTCCCTGTATTCTTTCCCAGCTGCTCACACTGCAGTAATCTGGGAGACACCTCTACACAGAAGAAAGACGATAATTCCATTTATAAGTCACACGACAGCACAGTCAGCTGTCAGAGCACACAAGAGCAAAGGAGAAAGCATGATGAAATCAGTCACTACAAGCCATGACATTTGACAAAGTTTCAGAGCAGAAAAGCTTTTCTTCTTTCCCCAGACTGTCCACACATTCCAGCAGTAAGGCTACACAAAATAAGCAATGAAAACCACTAACTCAAGTTTAAGTAGGCTCATGCCACAGTTCTTGCACAGAACAGTTGTGACATCTTTCCTTCTCCCTGCAAAGACAGCTGTCCTAACTTGGGTATCACTCTGCTCTTACTTAAAGCAGTCAGTGCCTCTTCTAACCCCCAGCATTATCCTCCTTTGCCCACCTTCTGCCCTTCACACACCAGACAGAGGCTGCTGCAGCTTCACAAGGCCTGTTAGGCCACACTGAAGTCAGGACACTGTTTTCTAACCAGTTGTAAAACAATTTAAAACTTTGTTTTAAGGCAGTGCAAAAAAATAGGTTGGTCAGGGACTTGTCCTGCATATCCACGTGATATATTTTGGCTGAGAAATCAGTCAGTAGTGTGTTTATGTTACCTGGCTGCATCATCCCTCAGTTTGTAGCTTTTCTGCAACTGTGCCTGAGATGACACTTCACCATTGATCTCCACAGCATCTTCCCACCTGTCAGGCTGCAAGTTTTGGGTTTTTTCCTTTACCCATTCTAGATTACTAGGCATAAATCCTTCAAAGCAGTTTTTCCTACTGTGGCACAACAGCAAGCACATGTTTTCAAAGCAGTCCACATTAAAAGGAAAACTGCCAATTATGCTGTCCCTTCACAAATTATCTTTCACTTGTCAGTAACAAAACTAGCTTATGTAACTTGCATCCAAAAAGAGTCTGTATCTCTCTCAATGGCACTCCCAAATATTCCTTTAGCCACAGGTATGCAACAAAACCAAGACAGACTTAACGTTATTCTCAAAATAGGAACTGCTTGAGAATCAAGTCACTTAGGGTTTTGTTTTTTAAAAAAAATTATTAGAGTCAGCAGAGTTAAATTCCCTCCAGAAGCCACACAACAGTTTCTCTGTCCTGTTGCAACTTAACAATTAGGGTGGTCACCTGACAAAACCATGTTTTACCACCCTCATGAGTTAATTTTGCAAGTAAACCTACTTTTCCCCCTTTTTCATTATTTAATAGTATCATACATCAGATTCCACCAGGAGGAGAGATCATTCCCTCCGGCGACTCAACCTCTGCTACACTCACTATGTTACGTTCGTGCCTGCCCAGTGCTGTCAATTAACGCAATGCACTCCTGGAAATGCCCCTGCATATTCTGGCTGAATAATGAAGAAATTAAGACACGCAAGATATTGTTGCCAGGCTAAATTCATGTTTGAATTCAGAGTAGGAGCATGCCAAAACTTGAAGAATAGTGCCATTTCCACATAGCACTTCTTGTTTCTCAAAGCTTTCTTAACTCACCTGTAAGTAACTTAACGGCATTTGGCGATACCCTTAGTAAAAAGAAAGCTCTGAAGCAATACGTCTTCCAAACCACTTTGTTGGGTTTTTTTCCACACCAGAACTGATACAGTGACAGAAACCAGCAGCCTCGACCACAAGTGACTTGAACAGCGCACGTCTCCCTATCTTCTCACCTGCAAACTTCTACATCCGCAGTCACACGGTAAGGACCCACAGAGGACCGCTTCACACCGCGAGCACGCCGAAAACTCTCAAACCACCTTCTAAAGAGACTCAGGCAGCTTCACGTCCCTTCCCTGCCCTGCGGCGCGTTCGCTACAGACCGAGCTTGGTGCCGTGCCCGGGAACACCTGCACGCCCAGACGCGGCCGGTGATTCCCCCAGCACTCCGCGGACCGACCCTCACAGGAACAGGCGACCAAAAGCCCTGCTCCGGCCGTTCTGGGAACCAGGGCCGCCTCACCGGGCCCCCGGGCTGAGCTCCCAGACTTCCCGCCCGTTCACGTGCGGCCCGGCGGACGGCAGGAGCGAGCACAGGCACCGAGAGACCCGCCTCGCCCCGCACTCCGCTGCTTACAGCCCTTCTCCGCAGGAAGGCCCTCTCCAGC
>VWZK01009182.1:326433-376148 GCA_013396935.1 Baryphthengus martii | reverse complement strand
TATTTGGAATATTGTGTCCAGTTCTGGGCCACTCAGTTCAGGAAGGACAGGGAACTGCTTCAAAGTCCAGTGCAGAGCCACAAGGATGATTAAGGGAGTGGAACATCTGCCTTATGAGGAAGGGCTGAGGGAGCTGGGTCTCTTCAGCTTGGAGGAGACTGAAGGGTGACCTTGTTAATGTTTATAAATATGTAAAGGGTGAGTTTCAGAAGGATGGAGCCAGGCTCTTCTCAGTGATGTCCAATGATAGGTCAAGGAGCAATGGGTGCAAGCTGGAGCATAGGAGGTTCCAGGTAAACATAAGGAAAAACTTTTTCATGGTGAGGGTGACAGAGCACTGGAACAAGCTGCCCAGAGAGGCTGTGGAGTCTCTTTCTCTGGAGACTTTCAAAACCCGCCTGGATGCGTTCCTGTGTGATCCAGGCGATCCTGCTCTGGCAGGGGGGTTGGACTAGATGATCTTTTGAGGTCCCTTCCAACCCCTGGCATTCTGTGATTCTGTGTAACGGTGACTGGCACCTACCACCCACCCATTTGGTGTCCCAGCCACCCGCCCACAGGAAGCAAGTGGCCCTGGTTGCCACCCCACTGTATCCCCCGCTGTGGTGTGTTGGGTGTGCAGGGCAGACCTGCTGCCTGCCTCGGCTGCCACACGGACAGCACAGGGACGGGGCACCTCTCTGCTGGAGCGCTGGCCTCAGAAGGGACAGGCTGCCTGCTCTAGGGTGTGCTGTTCGGTGGGAGACTGGAGGCCTTGTGCTGTGCCAGCTCCTGGCTGGCTTTTGGGTGACATTAGGTATGTGGAGGCTCCCCCTCTGAAATGCACTGAGTGGCAGGGTGGCCAAATTAGAGAGATGCCATTTGGAAAAAATTAAATGGCACTTTAAGTTGCTCAAAATGTGCTGTAAGGTCTTAGGAAAGACCAGAAAACTAAACCTGTTAGGGGTGAACACTGAGGAGATGATGACGGCAGTGCGGTTGGTTGTATCGCAAGAATTACTACGACAGCACGGAAGCTAATATATTGTGGAAATTATCCCCCATTTCAAATGGCTGGCAAGACAGCCTCGTTAGAGGGAAGTGGAAGAGATGCTGCCCTACCACCTCTGCCTCCTGGACTACTGAGAAGATCTAGCTGGCCCAGAGCTTGTACAGTAGATTATTTCCAAGATATAATACATATTAACTGGGGTGCTTAAGATTCAAATGAAGGATGTGGCATTTAATTTTTATGAAACTGCTGTTAAGAAGCAAAGCACCTTTTAGAGTGGGAACAGGCATATGAAGGTGGGCAGAGTGACAGAAAAATAAAAATTACACTCAGACAACTGTCTTATTTGTGTGAAAAAGTTTTGTTCACTAATTATGAATGCTTTCCAAAAGTCATTTGCACAAAGAAATGCAAAAGGCCTACAACTGAAATAGTTTCTGGTTTTCTTGCCCCATTTCCTGACATCCAAAGGAATAAGAGAGCACTGAAGATCTGACTCCATGGCGGTTTAACCTGATTCCAGGCTTCTGTGATCTCCTTTCCTTTCTCTTAGTTACATATTCCATTTCGCTCCTTTTCAGCAGCATAAATTCTGCAGCAGGACAGCCAGCTGGTCACAGATGCTGATCTGGCTGAAAGCTAACAATATTTTGATTGTTCTGTGTAAGTTTTCAGCCATATCAGTTGCCTGGCCCACAGTGTATCTGCACGAACACCAACACCAGCTCAAGAGGAAGGACAGGAAAGCTGGTGCTCTGAGGGGAGGATACCCTGAGTAAGATCAGCTTTAGCTGCTGTGGAATTTCACCCAGTGGCTCTCCACTCATTGCCACACATGGCCTCAGCTCCCGGCCTCATCTTCCTGGCTGTTTGCACATGATGTAATAGTACTTATGTAAACCCACTCAACTCAATCCAACTCATCAGTCCCAACAGAAAAAAAAAATCACCTTTTGAAAAAAAGGAATATTTTTCTGTAGGCTCAGCAGTTGTAGCACCTTAGTGAAAAGATGAATCCTAGTAGAAAGGCAGAGGAGGAAGAGAAGTCGGGTAAAGAAGAAATGGACCACATTGGTTGGTCTGTTAAGCTGTAGTGGCAACTTAGCTTTTAGAGTTATCACAGCCTACTCTAATAACAGTATCATCAGCTGACAAAGAGAAAGACCTTCACTCTTTATGCTGGAAAGAGAGTTGTGGCACAAAACAATAATCATCTTTGCTCAAAACCTAAGAAAAAAAAGAATGAATGAGAGAGACTGGCTAAATGCTGTTTTTCTTTGCAGTTTTGGGTTACTATATGATGAATTATTGCCAAGCCAACTCTTGCTCTTTTGTTATTGCCTTCAGTGAATTCCTTAAAGCTCCAAATCAGATTACCCAAGAATTTGTTGTCTGCTTTTAAGACTCCAGCCACTATATTTTAAAGCTTGATGACAGAAACTCAAAGGCTCGAAAGAAGACAAAAGCAGTAGACGAAAAAAATACCAAATCTGTTGTTTCTGTGGTTATGCTTCTTAAACTTTGCTGCTTTGCTGGCAGCACCAGCATCACTCACTCTAGACAGAGCAAATACCTAAGAGTTACTGCTTAATTCTGTGTTCGCTTACCGAGTTGAATTACAAATACATTGACCAGGAAATTCACTGCAGACAGCAGTGCAGGCAGATATACTGTACCTTCTGATCTTACTAGCTGCCTGAGTTTCTGCAGGTAGAACTTTCTTCCTGAAATTATCTTTGTGTACATTTAAGCGTGTGAGCAACTCTACTGAAGACTATGTGAGTGCTCACCTTGGTAACATTAAGGATGCATGTAAAGATCTGCAGTGTCAGGGCCTGGCAATGTACAAACAGTTAATTTCAGTTATCTGATAAGAGCTAATTCAAAGTTGTTTATTGACAAAAGAATGAAGAAGTTTATAGTTTCATTCTTCATTTTACATACTGCTTTGTATGCGTAGGCCTCTTGGCACAAGACTCAGAGACTGCAGAGCAGTTTCTTTGCAAACAAAGAAAAGTGTGAAAACAGCTACCTAACAAGAAGGAAAGACAAATCCCAGTTAGAAAGGAAAAAAACCCAGAAATTCGACTTTCATATGCAGTGCTGATACATGTCTCACAGAACAATTAGCCAAAGTTGTAGCACAGCAAGGATGGCCATGGAGCTGCAGAAATACTGAAATATATATTGTAAATACAAATACATTTAAAATAAAACTATAAAGTAAAAGTTTGCAGATTCCAATCCAGTGACTGTTTCCATTTCCTAAATATTTTCCTTAACTTTTGTAATCTAGGAGATCCAGTGGTTCTCTCAAGATCTGTAGAATTCTTCCATATTTAAAGCAAAGTACATGCATAAAAATGTGTCAGTCACTTTTGTATCCTAAATTATGTTTTGCAAATTGGCAGGAATGCTTCATTCTGAGTGTTATTTATAAATAATAGTTTAAATATTTACTATCTGTGTTTAATGATACCAGCATGTCAGTTTACCACGTGCCATGGGGCAGTGTTAAAATACTCTGAAATATAAGCTCATAATCTTACCTTTTCCTTTTCCTCAGGACAGGGTCAGCATGGTGACTGCTAAATTACGTAAATCCCAGTATACCTGAAACTGATGCTGAAACTTCCAAGTTACGGCTGGTTTTCTGTAGGCAGGGTGTAATGAACAGGTGATGAATACGTAGGTGCTCCAGGATTCTTCCTTGCAGCTCGCCAGGTGTCAAATGTCACATCATTTCATGTTCTTGTGCTTCACAGTCTTGCTTTATGAGGCCTGCAGCATCTGTGCTATACAGGCTGGCTGAAAGGCAGCTGATTTCTATTATTATGGTCTCAGTTCCCTTCAACACTCATATCTGATGTCCGTCTTTCAATAAATAGGAACAAAAACTCATTCAGAATCCCGAGCTGGTTTTACATTTGACTGTGGGAAATTCTTTCTCCAGTGAGGTTTGGACAGTTTGTTTATTTCTAGCTGTCTGTAAGCTACACTAGAGTAAAAAAAAATATAATAATTTATGAAAACTTATAAGGCTCTCCCATGGAGCTGTGCTGTTCTTCAGAAACCACAGAGGCACCACTCACTGTGTGGTTCTCTCTTCTTTCCCTTTTTCTTGCTTGCTACATCTAAACTTTGGTCTTCCTGATCTTGCATTGCAATTATTTTGGAGTGTTCCTTGTTCTTTTTGCTGCTTGTTCAGTCTTCCACCATTTCTCTAATTCTTTCTACTCCTTTTCCTTCCTTTTCTGTTCTGCTTCTACTCTTCCCCGTTTCTTACCGTCTAGCATTTTTCAAAGACAAACACTTGATAAGAGGTACCTCCTTATTTGTTATGATGAGTTATCCTGCTTTATAACAATTCAAAATAAGACTGTTGAGGAAAACAGTGCCTGATGGCCTTGTTTTGCAGACTTACGTTTAGGCTTCCCAGTGCAGTTATGTAACTAATGACTTTCCCTAATCTAATTGATATTGTTTCATGAAACTGTAAAAGAATGTCACCTTTGTCTAAACATATTGTCTTTATTTGAAATCTGTGTCTTATCAGGAAAGCCCTTACATGCTGTACTTGGTGTACGCACTGAAAAGGGTACTGTTTTGCACCGTGGCTTAGAAGATTAGAAGACAGCCTCAGTCAAGGCTGTTCTTCAGTCACTGCCTGAGCAAGTCTGTAGCCCTTTTTCTGTGTTCCTCCATCTCTTTTCAAATCTTTGGTTTAGCTTTCAAGGAATATGACTTGGCTATTTACAGTTGGGTCAGAACTGGATATGGTGAAGGATCTGATTTACCAGCTAGGGCCTAGGTTACTTGATGGACTTGAACTGAGCAGAGCAAGAAATCACTTCAGACTAAACCAATGATATTTTCATCAGTAGTCATTGAAATTTCACTAACACAAGTTTTTTATGTCAGTGGAGTATGATTTGATTTCTCTGCTAATCCTGTTTCATTTGAAACACCTTCTAGAAATCTATCACAAACAATTTAACCTCAAAGCACCTTACCAAGTAAGTAAATGTAGAGTGAAAGACTCTTCAGTATTTTAAACCTCGTTACCCAGTCCTGGGTTCTTTTACTACAGTGTCGCTCTCCACACTGTGGTCTGTTCTTCTCCCAGAAGCTTCTGTCTGTCTGGTCTCTTGTTAACTGACATATTTGAGGCGGCCACCTGTGATCTGTGCCGATACTGGGCAGGCATGCAGCACAAACCTGCTCTTGCTGACTTTGCTGTGTTCTCAGAGAGCGTTCTGTCAGATGAGTAGCTGTAAGTGTAGTAGCAAATACAGCCCCCATTTGCAAGGCAGGCTTTGGAAATGAAAATATCCCCAAATGTATTTATTTCAGAATTATTTTCTGAAGTTCCCTTTATTCTCCTCCTGACTTACATTCGTCAGGAGTCTCCCAGGCTATTATCTGTTGTCATTAACCACATACTCCAAAAACATCAGCATCTCTTTCCAAATAGGATAATTTCTCATATTTTACTCTCCATTAACTTGATATTTTCTATCACTTTTTAACTTCTGGAGATGAAGTGTTTCTCTTCCCTGCATCTGGAACCTCATCTATAATATGATTACGTCAATGTAAGTTGCAGCTTAGCACAGAAGGATGTGATAATGGGAGAAGATAACCTCCTGCTCCCTCACATGCAGTAGCTGTAAACAGTTGTGGTTCCTCTGCTGTGAGAAGTGCAAGGTAGTATAATATACATATCTTACCACTTGGGATGGCAAAAAGCTGCAGGTATCTCTTGTGGAGCTGGAGTGTGTAAATGAAACTTCTTACACCTGAAGTTACTTATTCTGAGACAATAAGCAACTTCTCTTTTTCTAATTCAGGCATTATTTCAACTGGTACATTAGTACTGTGTATGGTAGTAAGTCGTCATCTGTTCCATCATGATTGTCACAAGGCAGCTGACGAATTTCTGTTTTGCTTCATTTTTTCTGGCTCTGTGTAGTGTGACTTCTTTCCCTTGTAACTGAAGGACACTAAAATGAAAATGTCGTCTTCAGCATCACAGTTGAAAACTAACAAACACAATTTTGTTTGAAGCATCAAGGCTCAACCTACATTTTCTTTCTTCATTTTCCTCTCAAGGGAAAGAAGCTATGCAAGACATTTCTTGCATAAAGCTCTATTTGTACAGGTCTAACATACGTGGTATTCTTTATTCAGTTGATTCTTCTATCTCTCTGCTAGAATGTATTTATATTTCCTGTCCATGTATACACACTTGTTTTCATAGCCATATTCACAAATATGTTTAGGCCTATATTAAATGTCTTCTAGATATGTATTTCATTTCTATTACATTTGTCTGTAAAACATTTTAAGATATCTGAACTAGACAAATAAGAAATAAGTTTACACAGAATCTCATTTAGAAGAAAAGTAACAATTTGTTTCTTTAATAATAGATACCACATTTCCCTGTATGTTTTACATTCACAAGTTGCTGAAGAAGGTAGAGAAAAATAAATAGCAATAGCAATGTACATATGAAAGCCAAGTTAAACCATTACAAGATTAATGCCAAAACCAACATCATATAAATGGTTCAATTAAAGATTCGCATTAGATTATAATGATAGATTGCACATGTAGATCACAAGATGAGAAAGTCTGCGCTGTTTTGAATCTTTAATACCTCTGTCTAAGTCAGAGGAATCATTCCAGATTTTCCTTGCCTTTTTTCAGTCAGAACCTGAGTTAAATGAACAGAACACATGTAAATATGACAGTGAATGTGCTAAGAAATACACATCAGATCAATGTGGAACGACAACTACCTTGAAGAGCTTTTGAAATTTTCTCATGTACTGACATGAAATTTAAAGATGTGATAAATGTTATCATGGGGAAGAAAATTGTACATTTCACCTTTACTGAAATTAATAAAAACTGTGGTGGAAAATTTACTAGTGATAAATACTGATATTTCCAGACGGTTATTTCCTTAGCAGCTGAAATAAAGCAATGGATTCAAACTAGGGGAGGGTAAACTTAGCTTGGATGCTAGGAAGGAGTTCTTCACCATGAGGGTGGTGAGACACTGGAACAGGTTGCCCAGAGAGGTGGTGGAAGCCCCATTCCTGGAAGTCTTTAAGGCCAGGCTGGATGGGGCTCTGGGCAACCTGATCTAGTGGGAGGTGTCCCTGCCCATGGCAGGGGGGTTAGAGCTCGATGATCTTCAAGGTTCCTTCCAATCCTGACAATTCTATGATTCTGTGATTCTATAATATTAGGAAATACTATGTATGTCCTGTCCCAAAATGAGATGGAAGATTTGTGCCACACGAGAGAAAATAGTCTTCTCTGTGTATTATTTGCTTTAACTTCCACCTTCACAGTGTTCTCATGTGCACTCAAGCCTCAGAGCACGTGCTCTGAAACAGGTGTTGGAGGAGCTGCTGCTTTCTGACACGTTAGCGATAATTTGTCTTTGAAGTCTTTGGTAAAATTACTTGGAGGGGTTTTCAGCATCTTTCTTCTTGCTTCTCCACACAAAACAGTAATGAGGAGACTGACATTGTGTTAGATGATGGGCAATGCTGGGTTAATGGTTGGACTCAATGATCTTAAAGATCTTTTCCAACCGAAATGATGCTATGAGCAGTGGTACTGAAAGCTTGTTCAGTCCCCTTGGCAGCATTCCGTTATCCCGATGCTACAGAAGGTGCATTGTCTCATGAGCGTGCCCAAGAGAAGAATGGCTGCAGCGACTCTGATCTCTGCAGAATTTTACAAGTCTTATGCTAAGGATCAATCTGGAGGGAAGTACAAGTGTAGTACACAGTAGGAAACTCAAGATGCATAGAAAGATGAGAGATGTGTGTTATATATTTCACTGTGACTGCCCAACGACAAAATAGCTGTGCTGTACACTTAAAGTCTTCTGCTCTAGGGGTTAAACAAGGGAGAACCCACAGCATGGCACACACAGGGGTTGAGTGATGCCTTGGGAGGTGACATCAAATCCAGATGGGGAAAAGTACAGATAAAAGTTTCTCAATGCTGAAGGCTGCTACAAAACAGAGGCCAGTGTTGTGCTCAAGAAGGTATATGCTAACAGATAAATGAACCAAAAATAGCTGGTAACAAAGAATATAGTTAGTGAATAGAGCTATATTTACAGAGGAGCTCAGCCATGTCAAGTTTAGCAATAGGCCTTGTTTATTGCTCTAACGCTGATCTGACTCGCCCAGCTTGTCCCTTGGCAAGGCACGGGTCCCTTCCAGGCCAAGCCCAGGGGAAAAAAATACCAAAAGTAGCCAAAACAAAAATTTCTGGTTGTATATATTTATTTTCACCAAAATAGTTACACTTTACTGTAATACATAATTGAGTATCTTCAGTGAGCTTAGAGTATGTGTTCATCTGAAAATCTTCACTTGTAATACAGAGAACTTTTTTTCCTATAAATAATGTAAAAAAGTTGTATCTGAAGTACATACATCACTGTTGAGTCAAAACATAAATCCAGAGAGACCAAAGACAACATAGAACATAAAACACTCTCCTCCAATGCTTTTAAGCAAATGGTTTTTTTTCTTCTGAGATAGAACACTGACACCATGGTGTTCACTCCACCTTCCGCACATAACTGTTAAAAGTTTTACATCTTTTTATAGACTCTTTATACATAAAAATACTTGATCCTATAAATATTTATTTTTTACTTCAACAATCTATTACCTTTTATCATTAAAATTATTACTTATTTGCTGTATCTTCCAATTGTCAAGGTCCATATTCATCATAAAGTAAATTCTTAATGGGATAAATAACTACTTCGTTTACAGTTACTCCTATTCCAGAGAGACTTTGTATCTGGCTCTAAAAAAAAAAAAAACAAACAAAAAGAAAAACAAAACAACAAAACAAAAAAACAAAACAACAGCAACAACAAAAAAAAAACGCACACAGACAAAAAAAAAACCCCACAACCCAAAACCTCAAACAACCAAAATTAGTTGCTTGCTGTCACTTCTTGCTTAGTGGTGTTAGTACAATAGAATCCAAGTAAGAATTTATTTCTCCTACCCTTGAGAACAATCTCTCAGAGTGACCATGAAATACGAAGGTAGAAACTGTAGAGGAAAGATAAGTAGACAGTATTAGTGGTGGAATAATTATGGCAAATTGGAGAAAGTTTAGGATAAAAATCACTATAACAAATTAGCATGTTAATTTAGATTTCAAACCTATGGACTAAAATTTCAGTTGAAATAAGAAAAATGTATTTTTTCTGTTTTCTGTATCACTGACTTCCCAGCCAAGGTGCTGAGAGAGATCAGACATGCTATGAAGGCTGAGCACCTGGCAGAAATGTGAGGGACTACCCTATGGTGGAGTGACGGTCATGTTAGATCGTGTGACCAAGACAACTATTTCAGGTAGTCAGCCGTTCTCCATGGAGCAGCTGATGCAGGGGCTCAGAAGGAGAAAAGCATCCCCTGACTTGACTAAGTAGCATATAGGACCTGGTTCAAAATGCCACGGTCAAAACATTGCTGCACAGTAGCTGCTATAATACATCCAGATCCTTTCAAGACTAACAGAATTGTGGGCAATTGCCCTCAATGTCAAGAAAGGAGATCCTTTAAAGTAAGGCTATTTTTATTTTCTTTTTTTTGAAAGAAAGAAGTTGAAGGGGAAATAGCTGTTGGGAGGTACAACGGTTACCTGTTCAATCACAAGTGGCACAGACAGGCTGGTCAGAGCAGATTTTTTATGGTGGTTGTTTTCTTTTTCCTATACAAGAATTGGGAAATGGCAGCTCAAAACAACCTAAGGGAGAATATTTTTCAGGAAACCTTTAATTAAGCTATGAAACAGTGTTGAAAACATGAAAAACTTGTATGGACTCTAGTGGAGTCAGATGTATTTGTTGAAGAGAAATCCATTGAAAGTTGCCAAATACAAAGAGACCGAGAAGTTTCTGAGCTGATAACTGTTGAAGGCTTAGAGGATGAGAAGGAAGTATTTGCTCTATTTCTTCTCCTCTGTAGGCATGTGACCACTGCTGGAAATAGGATTTGGGGCCAGATGGACCCTGCCACATCCACTCCCTCTCCTTTCGTACCCTCCATATTTCTGAAACAACTGAAGCAAGGATTATATAAATACTTCCTATACCAGCAGCAGGTCCAGTCTGTGTTTTTAATGAGGCAAGAGTCCAGTCTGGGAAAAACATAAGCTATAATCATATAATTAAAAATTGAATTATTACATGCAAAGCAGAAATACTAGAATAATGCAAGCTGTTTCATCCCAGTACCATCTTTTAGACTTGTAGGAGTCAACGGGAAAAGCAAAATAATTCCATGTGGACATCACTTAAGTGCCTGGGCAACCAAATGGAAAGCAAACTGGCCTTCCTGTTTCATGGATAGCTAGAAGCCGCAAGCAATGGATTCTAATAAATGATTTCTGCATGGAGAAAGAAAACAGTGAAGTATACACAGGTCAGATAGCATATTATGGCAGCTACATACAAGCTCACTCAAATTTTCTGTTTACCCTTGAACTAGGTGCCATCTGAGAATTCTCTCTGCTGACAGTATCATCACTGCAACATCAGCACTGCTTGAACTAAAGGAGTAACTGAAAGCTGCAGGCAACAGCGGTCCTTTCTGCTAGAAACCGGACGGTGCTGAGGAAGGAGAGGTGGGCACAGAGCCAGTTTTCACCATGATACTCGCTGGAAGTACCAAAGGGGTGCACAACCCACCACCAGGACTGGAGTACACAATCCAGGTCTAACATAGACTAAGGGCTGTGGGTATTTGCAGGTCAAGAAAGCAGTGCAAGGAAGGTATTGCAGAGTGTAGAGGATGAATGTCAGCCAAAGTCTCTGGACACCATCTCATCAGGCATCCATGATGCAGGGAACTCAAGGAGTCATATGTGATCCCTGATACTGAACCTCTCTGCTCACAAAACACAGTGTGTGGATCCCTCCACCCCCTCTCCCCTGAGACTGATAGAGCAGGAGGACTTGGGAAGGAGTCTCTGTCAGGTACATACAGAGCCAAGCATCACAGGCTCCCGGAGGAGGAAATTACCTAGGGCCTTGCTGGAGATCTAGCTAGGATTTTTTTGGAGGACCCTGCAATTAAGCTGCCCCTCCTATCCTCCTCCCAGGAAGTGACCCTCAGGTTACTATTCCTGCTCATTATACCAGGAAATGCTGTGCACTTGTAGGTTGTTCTCATGCTAGGACAGGGAGCGAGAGGAGGTCTTGTTTTACCTCAGCAACCAGTACAACTGGGAAGTTTTTCAGCTTCCTGTAGAAGATTTCCCAGGCTAAGCTCCAGGCTAAAAGTAAACTGGGCAGTATATTCTTCCTCAGCCTTCTGTCCTTGCTGTCACAAGGATCATTCACAAAGTCTGTTGAGTTATAGAGAAAAGCTGCTGCATAAAGTCATCGCACTGTTTTGGACCTGAATCCATACAGCAACCTACCTCATATTATCCTCTCCACCCAGGGTAGCTGTGACAGCAAAATTCCTATCCAGTGCCAAGGGAGGCAACTTCCCTCTCTGCATTTCTAACCAAGCTTTTATATCCCACAACATTCATTAATACCAAGTAGAACAGAAGTGCGGTAAAGAGGGTTTTAATAAAGTAAGCACTACATTGGACATTTCTTCCCTGAATAATTCCTTGTTTTGACTTCACAGCAGAACTGAGTCCTTATTGCCCTGGACATGACAAGAGACAACCAAAAGATAGTTGCTGTTTTGAAGTATCTATAGTGTAAATACGGAAACAAAATAATATAATCCTCATTTTATAGACAGGAAAGGGAAAGACAGAAAAATTAGATGCCAAGACCACATTAAAACAGAACCCACATCTGTAAACTTCATGGTTAGTACTTCACCCACAAGCCAATCTTTCCTGCTCTGCAGCACCACTGCAGAGTACTTGGTAAAACCACCTGATCTGCACAGGCTTATTCCACCCTCTCCCACAGATGCAAGTCATTTTTTAACATGCAAGCTGCTGGAAAATCACATTCTTGTTATGCAACAAATGAAGTGTCACATTTTCCTTGTTTTTTGTTGTTTGCTGGTTTTTTTAATCATGGAATAATGTGCTTGTTAGTTCCCCTTGTACTGAAGCCTGTCTGCACAGAGTCATCAAGTGCTGTGATAAAGAAGAAAGAACATCACTAAGATATTTTTATCTGTGGACTGGGAAACATTAATCATTTTTCAGCTGCTAGCTGTTCATTCTTATTCATCCTTATGGATGTTCATCCCATGCTGAATGTTAATTTTGTCTGCTCTGTGAACTGATCTATGGACAGTTGTTCAAATTCTGAAACACTTGAAGGCATGATCAGACACAGGTGAAAAGGAGTAAGAAGCTAAAAGTCATGGAGCACCTATTCAGCTCATGAGCATCCAGATTGCCCTGCTGCATATTGTTGCCTCTTCAGACCTACTGCCCTGGCTGCAAGCACAGTGATCCTTAACTCAAACCTGTCATAATAATCTGGGTATGTTTAAGTACTGTAAATATGCCTTTTCTCAACTGAATCCCTTTGAGAGAACTGGGTTACATGCGAAGTTTTTAACATGCTGCCTGCAACTTAGCCCCTCTCTCTGGTTCTCCTGTAATAGAGTCTTGAGGTAAGGGTAGGGAATGGCTTTAGAGAAGAGTCTTGGGGCTTTTTCCTGTGTTAGATCTACCCAAGTATTCAGGTTTACAGCATTTATCAGTGTTGACAAATTTCCTGACAGGCCTCCATCCCCCAGCAGTTGCAAGCACACACATGACACCTGCGTATGGATATCACACACATACTGATTCCCCCTGACCCTCCCATGGTGTCTACAGACCTGCTTGCCATATCCTGCATTCACCATGGGCAATGGGGAGCTGCTCTGCTAATTTGTCATTCAAGCAGTACAATAGAGCACTGCCCTGAGAGAGAAGCACTCATCTACCACCTGAATTAATAGAGGTTACTAGCCTTGTACTAGAGTTTCAAAGACAAAAGCTAGGACGAATAGAGGGACTGTCATAGATTAAAGTTTTGATAGAGTGAGAGAATTAGGAAGATATAAGGGTAACATCTTCCTTTTTCCTGAATTCTTTTCTGCAATGACCCACTGCAATGCTTTGATGTAAGGAGAAGGGGGCACATACGTAGAAGGAATATTTATTATTCTGAGATCTCTTCTCTATGTGAATTCCCATCCAATCCTTGGTCTTATCCTACCATCTTCCCTATTCCAGGACTGGCAATCTTTCAACAAAGGAGGAGTAGGTTGTATTTTTCTTTCCCCAGTTAGCTATTAAGTGTGCCAATGGAAACTTGGCGGGAAGCTGAAGATACTGTTTCTGCCTGTGGCAGGAGGTCTCAGTTCCTGCTGAATTTGGAGCTCCATGGGGGCCAGAAGCAAATACATCTCCCAGAGGTCTCTTTGAAAGTGCCATGGCTCTCTGACTGCCCAGACCTCCCATATTCTGTGTCTGTGTGATAAACCTGACCTAGCCTCATCCACTTCTTGCTGTTGTCTTCCTCTGTGTTCTGCAGCTTGGCTAGAATGGGGCAAGTGGCCTTGAGAATTAAACTCTACAAACTATCAGCCCCAATACCCTGGCACACTACAGAAGGAGGCAGTCAGCTGGGGTGGTGTGGCTGGAGTGTAGACCCAGCTGTGCATTGTGTGAGGGACCTTTCTTTTTTTTCCATTTATCTAAAACTGATTGTTGTAGAACGGAGAGATCACACAGGGAAACTTCTCTAGAGAACAGCTAAATACTAAGTGGAGGAGACAGCAAGTGTTGGGAATGGCTTTCTCCTCGAATAGCTAAACCTAACAGAACACTGATATTTTGGGGATAAGCCAGCCACATCCTTCCAAATTTGGGCAAAAGCCCTCTGTGAGTTGATAACATCTCTGTGTTGCCAGCAACTCCCATGTATTAGGTGCCGAATTATCCAAGGACCCAGGGAAATGTTGATGACGCTGGAAATTACACAACATATATTTTGAAAACAGACTCTGAAGTAGTCCCTTAACCACCGAGGAACTTCACCATTTAACATACTTAAACGTCTTGCTAGACCAAAGCTACACCATATGGTTTTGGGTAAATATGGGGACTTACTCTCATATGTGGGTTTATTCCTCTGTTTCCCCCAGGGAGCCGTTCTTTTGTGCACTTAAACAAGCTGGAAACAGTTGAAACTAAATCCCAGTATGTAACATGAATCCTGCATTTGTTGGGTTTGACTTTTAAAAATGTGAATACACACAGGCCCTGATGACTTCAATAGCATTTATGGGTGCTCAGTGCTTGTATAAATGTCACACTATTTATAACATATTTCTGTGTCCTTTTTTTATATTCTCTGTTGGCCTGTCTCTTTTCCACTGCGGTATCTTTGACTGACATCAGGATATAGCATGTGTTTGAATAATTAAGAAAATACAAATAAAAGTTATCTGTACTCTAGCCCATGGTCTTCCATTGCTCAACCACCAAAGATAACAGTATCATTTCACCACTATTTTTTACATTCGATGGAAGAAAAATACTTTTAGTTTTGCAGTGGTTTAATAAACCTTCCAAGTCCAATTATTTGCCCCTAGAGTTTCCCCGCTAAGATTTAGAAAATTGTTTCAGCTATATCCAAACTCATGCCAACTTCCTGGCTTCTCGGCCGCAATCCGTCAGCAAGTGCTCTACTAAGAACCACTTTGAGGCTCTCCTTGAACCTCTTCTTCTTGCTGCTTCCTACAAAGAAGTAAACAAGGGGGTTGATGCTACTGTTAACAGTGGAGAGAACAATGGTGACATGATTCTGCTGGCTGAGCAAAGATGACCAGTGGTGGTAATTCAGAAGATACAACAGCCTCATAGGCATGGCAAAGATGAGGAAGACAATGACTGTGGCGACAATGATGATGTAGAGCTTTGACGAATGAGGTCTCAGGGAGTTACGGTGAATCCTGATAACCAAGATCAAGCTGGACAGGATCATTAGAGGAATGAAGATCATGAAAGTCAGGATCCACGTGAAGATGAGCAGTGCTTGGCAATGGTTGCCGTCGTCGAATTGTTCCTTTGTTGAATCATCTTTGCATGTTAAGTATTCAGCTACTGTCATCAGAAAAGACAGAGTCCACAGAATTGCACACACAATTGCCGATTGGTGCTGTGACCGGTGGCATCGGTACCAGATGGGGTAAACAATAGACAGACACCTCTCAATACTGATGGCTGTCAGGAGATAGAGACCAGTATTGTATCCAAGAAGGAAGACAATAGAGAGCGTGGTGGTTATATAATAGTAAAAACCGTATGCGAATCCAAAACCAGCAATGTACTCGATTGACAGAATAAATGTACAAAGCAGTAAGGAGATATCAGCAATGGACAGGTGTGTGATGTACGCAGTGAATGGGTTTCTTTTGATCTGGAAGCAGAGGCACCAGAGGACAATTCCATTTTCACAAAAACCCAGGAAGGAGATGATCATAATTGCCCAAAGAGGGGTCAATATCTCCCAGACCCTTTCCTGTGTAGAAATGTTTCTGTGCATTGAGATGTTCTCTGTGCCTTCGCTGGGATGAAACGTTATGTTTGACTCATCCATGGGGAAAGCTCAAGTTTGGATAGCACAGCTCTTCCTTCTGCAAATATGTATAAAAATATACTGTGAGCATTGTGTGCTCCTCCCCTCCCCCTTTTCTTTCTGTTTTGTGAACCCTCAATTTCTGGTCATATCTGAAAGCCTTAGCAAGAGGAAATCCGGCTTTGTCATACTGATGCTAGGTGGAACCCAGTTGGAACTACCCTTGACAACATTTCTGCTAACAGAAATTCTGAGCTTTCTTCTCTGTGAGGTTCAGCATATGAGTGCTAAACCACAGCTAAAGAGATACTTTCAAAGAGCTCTTGGACAAGCAATGTCTCTATCACATTGCAAAGCTTCATGATATAGTGGTCACAGATAGCATTGGTGGTTCTTGTTAAAGCCCTAGATTGTTCTCGTACAGGTCTGTTCAGCACCCACTGAAACTAATGACATTGATTTTAAATTAAACATATGTATTTCAAGTGAATTTGGCTCGTAAGGTTTTTGTTTGTTTGTTTGTTTGTTTCAAAAAAAAATGATACCAACATAATTTTTCCAGGAAGGACTTTAATTAAGTAAAAAGAATATGTAGTTACTCAGCATTGTATTCCTTCCAAATACAGAGGTGAAGGGAAAGCAAAACGGCACTGTTTTGAAACAGTCATGTTTTTACCAGCTTTAAGTGTCATTTTCATAGCATAACATAATTTGACCGTATTTACACACTCTGAACACTTAACACAACTGCAAATATCCTGCAAACATTACAAATCCAACCCATCACAAGAAGAAGTAGTTGTTCACCTTCTCTGCCATTGTTAAAATGGTTTTAACTGTTGTGTTGCTGATTTATGAAACAAAATCTCCTTTTGTATGTTTCCTTCTATGTCATAACAGAGGACTGGCAGCGTTTGCTTCAGCTGATTTGCATACAAATAAGTCACACCCTCTTCCCTGTTAACTTCCCAGCTGCCTCTGTGATGATATAGAGTCACATTCAGGACCCTTGCTGATTTAGTGATGTTAACAGGGACTGTTGACAATAAGCTTGCACCACTGACTTGATTCATCCACATAAGCAGCCTTGTCCATTAACTTGCCACAATGAGAATTCACTTGTATCCTCAAGCAGTTAAGAACTTCAAATACAAGGTAAAAAAGTTTTACTGGAGAAATTTTTGCAATTATTATTTAAACAGAGGCATTCACCCCAGTCATAAATTTTATCTCATGGGCCCTGGGTTTCCTGGGTTCAAAACAGCTTCTTAAGACAGGTTATCACAGTCTAAAAAAGAGCATTCAGGAAACTACCTGGGAAGCCTCAGGGCTTGCTGGCATTTAAATGCGTACAAAAATGTTAATGATCCCACCTGCATGTTGACCTTGCAACCACCTGAGACACAGTTGGAGGGAACAAAGAACATAGCTGGAAAGGTGGTAGAGATTTGGATGTGAATGCAACAAGTAAATGCAGTGACCAGAATGAGTGGGAAGCCTCCAGAAGCAGTATTCTGCAAAAAGTGCAGGAGGAAGGTGCTCAAACACTGTACTGCTGGAAGTGCAGTAAAGCTTCACAGAAGAAAAGGAAAGGAGAAACGATCTACTTCATGAGTTAAAACAAATAGGAAAGAAAAACAGAATGAAAAGACTTAAGTATGAAAAAAAGACTCAAAGCTTGAAAAGACTCAAGGAAGTTCTTAATTCATATCTCTGTATAAATGGAGTATTTCTCTCTGGAGAGTAAAACAAATAGGAAAGGAAAACAGAATGAAAAGACTTAAGTATGAAAAAAAGACTCAAAGCTTGAAAAGACTCAAGGAAGTTCTTAATTCATATCTCTGTATAAATGGAGTATTTCTCTCTGGAGAGTAAAACAAAGAGGAAAAAGTTGTGGACTTACTAAGGTCATTCCCGGATGAGAGCATTCAGAGACGAGAATGGAAAGAATCCTCTCCTTTCAGATACATCCATGGTCTGTTCAGATGTCCCTGAAGTTGTTGAAGAACTTCCTTGAAGAAGCTGAAGGTTGCCTTCTGCAGTCATTTGGCTTTGGTAAGAGGGGGAGCAAATAGTGACTCTGACCATGACTCCCTCAAAAAGAAGTGTGCAGTTCTCTCATTGCTCCAAATGTCTAAGGCATGCCAAATAAAGGGCCCCAGGATCATCATCTGAGGGTGTGCTTCAAATGGCATCACTCAGTAATTGTGATGTCATCTAGCTGAAAGCCTGGGAGTTAACTCTTGTGGGAACTGAGTGGCAATATATGGAAAGTTGTCCTGAGCTGCTGCAATACTAAGAGACATAGTTTAAACAAACAAATGCAAAGTGAGTAGGAAATCTATTTGGGGATGGTAAGATCTGAAGGGAAAATCTCAATTTAGAACTGTGCCACCACATGCCATCTAAAATAATAAAAGTGGATTTATAAATTTGCTTTGTATTTTTTAATATGAGAAAACAAGAAAGCGAGAGGGGAGTGGGAAGCCTATGAAGGAGAAGAAATAAAATGAGAAAGGGAGGAAGGCAGGCAGGCAGGGAGAAGGCAGGCAGGGAGAAGGCAGGGAGGGAAGGAGGCAGGGAGGGAGGGAGGGAGGCAGGAAGGAAGGAAGGAAGGAAGAGAGGGAGAGAGGGAAGAATGTAAAAGATAATTCACAGAATGAAGAACAATGGAATAGAGTGCACCCTCAGCAAATCCGACGACAACACCAAGCTGTGTGGCGCGGTTGACATGCTGAAGGGAAGGGATGCCATCCAGAGGGACCTTGACAAGCTGGAGAGGTGGGTCCATGCCGACCTCATCAAGTTCAACAAGGCCAAATGCAAGATCTTGCACCTGGGGTGAGGCAACCCCAGGCAGAAATACAGACTGGGTGACAAGTGGATTGAGAGCAGCCCTGCAAAGTAGGACTTGGGGTTGCTGGTTGATGAAGAGCTTAATATGAGCCAGCAATGTGGAGCCCCAAAAGCCAACTGTATTCTGGGCAGCATCAAAACACGTGTGGCCATCAGGTCAAGGGAAAGGATTCTGCCCTTCTACTCTGATCTTGTGAGACCCCACGTAGAGTACTGCATCCAGCTCTGGAGCCCCCAACACAAGAAGGACATGGATCTCTTGGAGATGGTCCAGAGGAGGGCCACAAAGGTGATCAGAGGGCTGGAGCACCTCTCCTATGAAGATAGGCTGAGGGAGTTGGGTCTGTTTTACCTGGAGAAGAGAAGGCTCTGGGAAGACCTTATAGCAGCCTTCCAGTACCTGAAGGGGGCCTACAGGAAAGCTAGAGAGGGACTTTTTATAAGGACATGTGGTGATAGGATGAGGGGCAATGTTTTAATACTACAGCAGGGTAGATTTAGATTAGATATTAGGAAGAAGTTCTTTACTACGAGAGTGGTGAGACGCTGGAATGGGTTCCCCAGAGAAGTTCTGGATGCCTCATCCCTGGAAATATTTAAGACCAAGCTGGATGAGACTCTGAGCAACCTGGTCTAATGGAAGGTTTCCCTGCTCATAGCAGGAGGGTGGGAACTAAATGATCTTAAAGGTCCCTTCCAACTCAAATCATTCTATGATTCTAAGAAACTCAAAAGAAAAAAACCACAAAGCAAAGAAAATAGCCACATCATTGCATTAGTCTCATGGATCCATTCCTCATTGTAAAAACTGTATCTTGAGATTATACTACCAGAAAAACCACAGCAACGCAAACCAAAAATCTGCTCTTGAGATTTAAAGTCTCCCCTGAAAAATTCAAACAGGCATAGGAGCAGATACACTCTTTGAAAAGTCCCCTGAGGATGTCCCTGCTTTTGCCCCAAGTATTAGGTTGTTTTTATATTCAGATATTAGCAGAACATTCTTAGCCAAAAAAGGAGAGTTTGCTTAGTCTTCTCCTTAAAATGTTTCACTAAAACTACCAAATCCCCAAATGGTAAAAAATACTAACTAATGTGAGAAGTAAATGACCCCAAGGAGAGGGTCAGAGTAAAGTTAGGGAAGAAACAGAGTAAAATAAAACATCTCCTAATTGCTTTTTGTTGGCTTAAGTTGTAATCTAAATTATGTCCAACAGCTATGGGACCAAAAATTTCAAGCTATCTCTGAAAAGGAAAAAAAAAAACTGTTCATTTCTTGTAAAATGAAATACTCATATGAGTAATGAGAAAGGTTATTGTAGGAATGTGTTAACCTTTCAAGATTGTCCAGGTATCTGAGTTAGTAGCCCGCTCTGCTGCACAAACACAATCAAAAATCAGAGATGCCCTGGCCTCTGTGTCCCCATGGGGTGGGTTTATGATACCTCTCTCACATACATACAGCACCTTTTTCATGACTGATCCCTGGGGCACCATTAGTCATCACCCACATGGCCAGAGCAGCAGAGTGAAGCCTGATCTTGAGGGGAATAAGTCACAAGTACAGCTTATCCTCGGCAACTTCAGGAATAACAGGAAGGTTGAATAGCACAGACTGACCCCGAGCCTGCTGTCCATTGGAGTGTTTATATCAGATGCTGCCAAGAGATGGACTGGACTGGCTATTTCTGAATCAGTTTAACTATTCAGATATTGAACAAGGAGGGTACAATAACAAAGCACGGAACCCCAACACGTCTGAGGACTAGAAATCAGTATCGACAATAAAGACATCATGGATGATACAGATACAGTGCTAGTTTCAAACCAAAATTGAATATACAGCAAGATGTGAATAATAATTTACTCTATTTTTTTTCTCTCAGACCTGGAGCGCCTTTGCAGTGGATGTAAATTGAATGTACAAACACTTTCAAATATCTTGTATGTATGAAGATAGCAGTGTTACTTTTTTATCATTTTGCTTTGAGTCCTTGAGTAATTTCCTGTCCTTAGATCCCCAGTTCCTGGATGTAGAAGCCAATCTGAAAAGAACTCACAATTCGTTCATTAAACACAACTCAACAACCTAGGATTTATAAACCAAATTGGAGGGGTTTATGTGGTTAATACAGGTGCCTGTATATAAAAGAGCCTCTGTGTATCTGGCAGTCAGTTCTCCTAATGATACCCTTACATGAGCAATAACAAAACCCATTCCATAACAGTATGGAATAGCAGGCTCCAGAACCAAGGGTTGCTGCTTAATCTTGAAATCCTACTGAGAGATTTTGACAATTAAAATTGATAGAGGTGAATTAGGGTGGTTAAGACACGCTCACTGCATGTTGTTTATGAAAGCGGATTTCGGGCTAGTGATAGAGGGCCTCTGAGAACCTGTGAAGAACCTCATCTGAGGAAAGAATAAAGTGGCTAGTGAAAGGTGGGTGTTTTATGGTTACTTTTGGCTCCTCAAATAGTTTGGTAAAGCTATTTTCAGATTACTTTTCTATTCTTTGCCAGAGATGGTTTTGGATGATTCGTGCATTTTAGGTTCTACTCTGAAGTGGTTGATGAGAAAAGGGTAGTTAATTGCAGATATAAAGCTAGGGGTAGATAGGCATCAAAACAGTGTGCAGTGCTCTGAAGATCTCTGTAAGTAAGGTGAGATGTCTGGCTCATTACTGTGTTGCCCAGACTGCTGGCAGGTTAGAGGAGTTGCCATGCTCACATGGCAATCAGTCCATCAAGTCAATGGACTGATTGCCATGTGAGCATGGGAGGATTTGGAGATGTTCCTGCTCCTGACTTCAGCCACACCTTCTTTTTTCCTGCCTGCACAGCTCTGGGTGGCATGCCAGGTGTAATGCCACACGGCAGGAGGAACAGAGTTCCAGCTCCACAGTGCCAGGGTGAGGTGTGTGCTGCCCAGGCACATTTCTGCTGGGGTAAGGAGGACAAATCCAGGCTGGCTCCCCTTGTGCGATCTCACAACCAGAGGGGAAATCGGCCAGTTTGGGTACGGAATTTGTGCAGACTCATTCATGTGATACCAGGTGGCTACGTTTACCTGCCTGGGTGCAACACACATGGTGTTCTGGATCTGAGCTGCTATGTCTGTGTCCTGTCACAGTGCTGGTGAGGAAGCAGCCAGAGGGCAATTGCAGGGAGTTTCCCAAACCAGAGAGAGGTGAAGAGAGGAGGAAGAGTACCAGGAAGTGAGGAGCTCTTAAGTGATGTTGTGAGCTTGGGAGAAACTAATACAACATAAAAAGATTTTCTACTGCTCATCTTCTTGGGATTTTTAGGGGGTGAAGAAAAAAATAGAGCATTTTTAAAATTATTAAAAAATTAATGGAAAGGTATTCCTGGCCAAGGACAAGAATACATACCTTTACTAAAACCCACAAGTGTTCGTCTCTCAAAGAATCTCCATAACATTTTTATGTATCTATTGGTTTAGAAGTGTCCTTTGCAAATGGAAATGTGTTCCCACTCTCTGCCTGCTTCCCACCTACCAAGTCGTGGAGAGGGGGAACCTGGGCGGTAACGAAGTACAGAGCAGCCATTTTCTTTCTTCACAAACCAGCCTCACATCTTTCTGTACTCTAATCCACTGTTGGTTACACTTCACCTGTCTGAGTCATTGGTTGTTAGCAGTCTGTCCCCTGCAAAGCCTCACCAACAGTTTGTTCCCTGTTCCTCTTCATGAGAAATTGCCATGAGTCCTTCACAAAACCTTGCTTATTCAGACAGCCCCTTTCCTCAGCCCTGCTGAATGTGAGGTCTCCTCTATCCTAGGGCTTCAGAGGCTCTTCAACTGTCTGTAGACCTACCCTTTAGTCCTAACGTGTAGCAGGTGTCAGCTCTTACCTTGGGGACAGTGGGGTCTGTCCCCGGCAGAAACCTACTCTTGCTGAAATCGATCTGAGTCTTCTTTCGCTCTTGGACCAGTCACCAATGGCACAAACACTCACACCAAACCCAGCATTGTCAGGCATCAGAAGAGAAAATACACTGCACCTGCCTGCTAGCATCCACCAGTCCCACCAGCTACCAAACATTAAGGCCACCGCTGCTATGCCATGTAAGACAATACAGGAAACAGTATTTTCATTCTACATTTTCGTTTTATTTATATAAGACAATACAGAAAACCACTGGGGAGAGGACAGATAAGAATGGAAGTAATAACTTGGCAGATATGATTAACTAGTGCAGGCAGTTTAGACCATTTTTGCTTTAGTTGTGCAAAGTAGATGTTATGGGAATAGAAAATATGAGATGCACAACAGACATGAATCAGATCTTTCCGTGATAAAAGGTTGGAGGAAAAAATTTTGAATGCCAAGTAGCCAGTAAACTTAGCTTTTAGTCTGTTTAGGTTGAGGTAAGATGGTGTGGTTATATCCAGTTAACTCATATAGACTAAGGCATTTTGCATTACTGTTAAAGGTAATGAAAGGAGGGTCTGGTACCATGGTGCTCTATCCTTCAACCTGTTCTGTTTCTTGATGCTCCAATCAACAGATGTCCAAATCCTTCTTGAAACAGAGTTTCTAGACAGACTGAATTATGCAAGTGCCTGCCCTAACAAGAAAAACTGCCCTGAAATAATCTTTATTCCTCATTATACTAATCTGCCTATCTTCCTCCTTTTACCTCTCTTTTTGTTTTTGTCCTGTATCACATATTTATCATTTACATGAATTTCAAACCTATCACAGAAGTTAGACATTATTCTTTATTTGCTCTCTGCACTGCAGGAATAGGTGGTTAAGTAAAATCCTTGATGTTTGTTACTGTGAAACCTTAGTCGCTTTGGTTGGGTTCACCGAACACTCATGATTCCTCAGCTGAAGTCTGTTGGTTCACCTAACTCCTTGCACTCTACTCCTACACACAAAAGAAACAGCTGTGGTGCTGAGGATCCCTTCTGCTGGAGATTTAAAAGGTTGATAACTGCTGTATGGAGGCACCAGTACTTCAAAAAATCAAGGTAGATGACATAGGAATTGTTGGCAACCTTTTCTGAACACTCTTTAGACTCAGACAGGATAGGTCTGCGACTCCTTAGGGCAACACCTTTACAAGTCATCTGATGGCATGCTTGCAAATGTAATGACTGTGTATGGAAGTAATTAGATAATAAGCAATGAACAACAAGAGCATTATGGTGACTTGACTGAAAGAGCTATGTATTGCTATATGATGCTGGGATTTAATAAAGGAATGTCTATCTGAACTGAGTGAAAGTTCATGGATTAATTCAATATTTTAGAATCAAAATTTCATTGTAGGTATCACACTGTCGTTCTGCAGGGAAGCTGTAGCCCAGTTTTCTCATGTCTCATTTTTCCTTTATTGGATTGAACCTCCCACAGTGTGCCATGGAATAGGACTTTGTAATACGATGATCTTTTCTCTTACTGTCCGACTAGGAGCCTGACTGACAGAGCACAGTGCATCAAAACATCATTTCAGAAGGGAAATACTTCTTTCTAGTTTCAGATTGTTCCCAAATATTGAATTTTAAAAATGAAGAATCTCAAGTAGCCAAACATTTTTCTTTGAGCATTGTTTTTCTATTAATTTTAAACCATTGCTAGTACTAGCCTCTTTACAAAGACAAAATATAGACTTGGAGATAATTTATATTTTTCAAGGTGATCCAGTTTGAACGCAAGTGCAAAACAAGCTCATGCAGTAGGTTTACTGCATAAAGCTAGAAGGTTACTGAATGAAAACACTGAAGTGTTTTTCTCTTCTATCAAGCCTATATACATAGGGGTTGATCTAGAATCCTAAAATATCAAAAAAACTGCCATTGTATTTTCTGCAAATGGATACTTTTTAAAGTGTAGGAAGAGTACAAAACAATTACTCTGAGGGTAGAAATAACGAGGCCTGTGTTTACGGTATCTCAGACCTCATCCTCATTAAAATTGCTCCTATGCAAAATGGGAGTAACATAAGAGACTAGGGAGCATAACTTCAAATCTGTGAGATGCTTAGCTACATAGTACTATAAATATTAAAAATACGAGGAATTCACCTACTACTTCAACCTCACAAATACTGTAAGAAATGAGTTTGATTCTAATATAGTGGTCTTGGCTTCTTAAAATTTTTCCATCTTTTCCAACTTTCTTCTTTATACCGGGGATATAAATGGGATAAGATGCTCAGCTGTGATAAGTCATCAATGACAAAGCCGTGGAAATCAGTGTCAGTAAACCATGTAACCATTCAGCCCTTGCAGATGAGCAAAGGCTGCTTTTGAGGACTCCAGGTTCAGGATTCCTTGCTCCCACACTGATGTATTGGTACATCTTGCCAAAGCTTCAACATGAACATGAATATTGACTGTGTCAGAAGTTTGGATTCCAGAAACAGTATTGACTTATCCTCTTCTATGCATGGGTTGATTTCGTAACAGCATTTGCTCTGCAGAGTTGAGATAACACAAAATAAGTTAGGTAGTGAACAACAACCAACTGAATTGCAGCTGGAGGTAAAGAAACTGAAGTTCTGTATTTTTTAGGAATTCTGCATCTTCTTCCCACATCAAAACATCAAGTTACTTCTTCCTCTGAGGTGAAGAGTTTAAAGACATCACTGTATTCTCCCACCCTCTAACAGGGACATCTAGCAACTAAAATGAGTTTAGAGTCACTTGAAGTCTTGGTATTTTGTTAATAAAAAATATTTTCCTCAGAATTTAGATGCTCCAGGAGCTATTGCTGCCTCTGTTTCCTGCTGGACACATTTCCTAGGACTGTGTTTGTTCTTCCTTGTCATGCTTTCCATTTATCTTTTGATGTCAAGGACACACAGTTTTTCTTGCCCTATGAGCAACACACCAGCATTTCTCTGTGACCCTTGGCCATGTAATACATGCTACCGGCCACAGTGCAGCCAGCCACTGGAAGGGCTTCAGGACATGTGCCAGGTGGGCAGTTGTGTCTTCTTGTGCACCCACAGTGGGATGGAGTGGGGCTGAGCTGGCTGTGCAGGAGAAAGCCAGGGTAGCACAGAAATGTTAGGCTACCACTGGCCCCCTAGCCAACACAGTCCCCGTAAAAACCATGGGATATAGCCCTGACAAGGAAGCACTTAACTGCGCTTCAGCTGCTCACGAGGCACTTAGGTTAAAAAGCAAGAAGGTTGGCAGCTCTTTATCACCTGTCCTGTTTCTCTACCTCACTGTCCTATTTTCTTTTCTCTCAGTTCCTAGACTAATCTTTTAATACTTTGTGGTTTACATTCACCCACATTCCCACTGACAGGAATACGGATTCTCATTAAGGAGCAGAGTTTACACGCATGACTCAAGGCACACAATACCCATAACAGATTGAGTTTCCTCCACCTACGTTGTCATGCAGACTGTTCTGCTGTGGTACGAAGAAATCAGACTCTGATCTGAGATATGTTCTCAGCAAAGCTATTTCCTTAGTACTCCTCCAAATACGAATTGATGGAAGGAGATAACAAGGTGTCAGTCAGAGCAAGACAGCGCCTCCTCATTATGTTGAATGTACCAATACTCCAGATGACTGTACAGTGTCTAATACAGATAATATTTATATGCATACATTTATCTTGCCAAAATTAATGTTTTCCCAGGTGAAGAAAGGCTTAGTTTCTGGTGTTGTTTGGGGGGGACAAGGATGGGGGAAGGAAGAAGCAGTAGGAGACTAGAATATAGTTGATGATTTAGAAAACATATTAGTCGGAATTAAAAAAGCAGGTAAAGAGATTAGTAAACTACCTAGATGGAGTGTATTTCTTTCTTTCTTTTAGTGGAAAGTTTTAGAGACATTGTGATGGATGGAGACCAAATCCAGAGCTGTCTTTTGACACTGTGTAAAGATTGAGTGCCATCCTTCAGAGATGCCACGTGACTCCAGGGACAGAGTCCTGAAACAGGCATTGGTTGGGTGACAGGCTGCCTCCTCCTTTTAAAAGAAATATCGGAATTAATAGGAGAGGGGCAAAAATGCAAAAACACAGAACAAGGAAATGGTCTCAAAGTGGTCAACCGCCGTTTTGGGCCAGCAGCACTGTGTTGGCCCTGCAGACAAGGTGCAAACATCTAGCACTAGTTCAAGAGGCACTGTGGTATCCTTGGTGTGCGCTGCATGCCCTGGCTGCTACCACCACGACTGCCTTGGTATCAGGGACTGTGCAGGTGAATGAATTTCTGAAGCTGGAGCTAAAGAGTCTGCCAGCAGCCATATCCAGTGATGATGAGGGAGGTCATGGCACTCACTCTCTCCTGCCTTCATATGCTGGCGATGATCTGTGCGTGATGGGGAGCTCAAGCAGAGCCATGGAGACAGTGGTCAGTTACCCTGAGAGCAACACAAAGCACTATGTCAGGATGATGAGGCAGTGGGGTTTATCCCTCACAAGGTAGACAAGTCACTGCAGTCTGTGTCTCTTGGATCATGACCATCAGTTTGATAACTGAACTGTGACAGAGGAGACGATACAGAAGGATGCTGACCAGGACCTGTAAACATGCACTTTTTGCTCTTATCACTTGTGATAGTCTCCATGGGCATCTACTAATTCTGTTTTGGCAGAGTTAAACTACAGCACAGAATTTGTGAGCCCAACAACAGAGCACGAGCCCCAGGCTATAGGGTGCTTCCTGATTCCAGCTAACTAGTTTTACAGGGGTTTCTTGCATCTTCTCAGCTACTTAAGCAAGCTGGTATGTATACCTGAGGATGGGATCAGGGTGGAGCCTCTACAAAGGCTTTGTATGGTATACAAACAAATAACTCTTCTGAAAAGCAAGATCAATTCAGCATGGCTTGAGTGCATGGCTTAAATCACATCACCTAAATTCAAGTCTGTGTTCAGGCACTATATTCAATTAAGGCTTAAATGCTTCAGTCTTCACATTTTCAACAGCTGGGAAAAAATATCTGAGGGGGTGGCACTGCCTGTCCCCTAACTGTAAATGTAAATCTTTCTTGTGATGATCATTAAACTGTATGTGCAGGTTTCCTGAAGGCACGTTGTGCCAGGCAAAACAAGGCCAGCTTTTCAAGCATTCATCCCATTGTGTCAGTGGTGAAACAGACTTTCCCAGTGGAAACATGTGATTGAGTAAGCCTAATTATACCTTCTGGCTTCCAAGAACAGGCCTTTATGTTAGTGCAACAGGAGATACATTGCCTTAACTCACAGCCGAGAGCACTCCCCGACTGCAGCGAGCACGAGCTTCCGGAGTGGCAATACTTGTATTTTCGCTTGTCCCTCACATACCTCAAACACAAACTTGTATCACAAGCAGATCAGCTCTTTGTATTGCTCTTGGATATGACTGTTGTAACACCACGAGGCAAACTACATGTTTCTGCTTTGAAAAGCCCTTGTTTCCATAAAGAATATTGCACGAGTCAAAATCCTTCTGGAAGAGGACAGGTGGCCCCTCCCTTCTAGGGTCATTTCTATCTCATGTGTCAAAGCCAAGCTGTTTCTCTCAGATGAGGATTTGGAAACACTTCTGAGGAAAGGAGGGGAAGCAGTTCTTTTTTTGGGCCTCTGACTTGGTCCCTTCTACCCTTGAAAAACTTAACAATCCGATGGATGTAGAAGCCAGAGATGCCCTCCTGGGGCTAAGCAAAGGCGTGGGCTGCCAAATCGTCTGTTTGACAGTTGATTTGAAAACAAACAGACCTTAAAATAGTATTTCTGCCATTGCATTTGCTTCAAACTTTCAGCCCTGTGTAGAGTTGGACCAAACAAAAGGAGCAGAATAAGCAGTGCTAAAATGACTGTTGTGCTTCCTTTGTCTTCCATATTACTCCAATGTCCACATATTATTTTTTTCCTTTTAATTTTCTCTCTTCTTCCTTTATGCCTGTTTCTTGATTATCGCTTTTGCTCTGCCCTTTCTCTCATCACCTATATGCTTTGTAGCTCTCCTTTGAGACCACTTGAAGTGCCAGACAAGGCTTAAGAGATTGGGAAAATGAGAAGAATGATAGAAAGGGAAAAAAAAAAGCTCTAAGGACAAAAAACATGTGACTTTTCCCTTTACTTCAGTGCATACAGAGCCCTCGACGCACGAGTTAAACTAGAATGGAGAGCACACATCTTCAGTATCTCCCTGCACCATCCCATCATTGCATTTCTACCTGGTAGGTCTCCACACTCAGTCTAATAACCTGATTCGTGCCCTTCTCCTGTCACATCACCAGCAATAAAAGTTCTTCTGTCTCCACACTTATTCCAAGATTACCTGCTGGCTCCAGAGAGCTGCTTTTACCCCTTCTTACAACATTCTCCTTCTACCTCAGACAGACGATTTATTTTTGTCTGATTGTTTACATTGTCTTTATTTGGTACAGGTCTTCCAGGACACAGACATACACTTGAAAAAGAGAATCTCAGAAGTTGCTTTGCTTTCCTAATTTAGGCAGCAAAGAAAACCTGTTTCATCTTAACCCTTTAGATCCACTGAGCATTGAGGACATGTTACTTTTTGGAGGCTTTTATTCTGTCCCCTCAATTATGATGTCAGCCCTGGAGCTTGTCCAAACACTTTCAATGACCTGCCTTGGCTTTGCCTTTCGCTCTTTCTCCCACAGGGCTCACCTACAGACTATGAGACACCACTAACCTGCTTGACAAAGAAGTTGTGAGCTAAATTAGCCAGTTTCCCTTGCTATGAGCATGATGGCTGCCACTGAACATGTGTAACTTTTTACATGCACACCTACCCGTTTTCTGCAAAAGTTAGCATGCTAGTATTATTCAAGATAAAAACATTTTTAAGCATGTATCTTAAACATATTAATTACTGCAGCAGCTCCCATTGAACCTTCCAGCAAAGCTCATCCTTTGGCTTGACTGAAAACAGTACCCAGCCTGAATCCTGATGGAATTTTTACTTATATTTTTGTTCTGAAGAACAGAGGAAAACTGCCTGTGAAGCACAATTTTTATCTCCAGTTAGGAAATTACATGGTTACTTCTGTCAGACATTATCTAAAAGCGTCAGAGCACCTTGGCCTGGCTGACAAGATTGTATCACCTCTAGCGTGGTAGTGCATCTGAGCTGGAGGCTGATCTGATCATCTGAGGACTGCAGTTTCTGGACATGCTTGGAAAAGAATGGGCAGAAAATCCTCAATACTTTCAGGAAGAAGTATGTTCAGCTTAAATATAGGATTTCATAGTCTCATTTTTAAAGACTGATGGTAGGGGTTTATTCTTATTTATATACTTTTAAAGTGCCTCTGGGCATTTGCTGTTAGCTCTCTAAAAGCAGACTGATAAGGCAGTGCTTCACATTTGTTGACAGGAGATAATGCAGGACGTACTGGGGAAGGTCACAGTGACAGAGCTGAGTACCCAGCCCTTCCTCACAACAGACTATTGAGGCTGTGTCTCAAGGCAAGGAGACACAGCCTCAGGGAGCACAAGCCTATGACACTAACTCTCCCCCCGCTTTTTGTTGGATATAGAGAATGACTGAAATCAGCATACGAGAGCTGCAGGGATTCCTGTAGCACTCCTGCTTAGATCCTTTGTAATTTGGAAACAAATTACAAACTTCTGGAAAGTGTAGGCCCCAGTCATAGAATCATAGAATAATAGTAAGTTAGGGGTTGGAAGGGACCTCTGGAGATCATCTAGTCCAACCCCTCTGCCAGAGAAGGATATCCTAGGGCAAGCCACACAGGAACACATCCAGGCAGGTTTTGAAATCTCCAGAGAAGAAGACTCCACAACCTCTCTGGGCAGCCTGTTCCAGGGTTCTGTCACCCTCACAGTAAAGAAGCTTCTCATCACGTTGAGGTGGAACCTCATATGTTCTAACTTATATCGTTCCATGAGGCATTGAACATCATCAGCTGTTACTACCATAAATGGGGTAAAAGATGCTTGGTACTTTGTACTTGGTACTTTTTTTTCCAAGTCTATATAAATATGAGCAAACTACACTAGATAGCAAAAGATTCAAGATCAGATGATAACGTGAGTTATGCATATACAGTTGTGTATTTTCATGCATTAACACTATGCGTTAATTGCTATTATAACACGGAAGGACACAAACAATTTTGATCAATTACTTCGTGTGCTCTAAAACATTACAAACTTTCAGTTACATAAACAAGAATTTATCTAGCTGTGGTGGTTTTTTTCTTTGGCAGTAGTCGTGATTTTAATAGACTGGTTTCTACGAAAAGTACTTAGTAGCTGACAAAGTGCATTGTAATACAGGTCATTTGCTAAAACGGTCACATTTGCTGGGACTTTATCACAAGAGAAGAAGCATCCTTCATTGCTTTGGGGCTCTGTATTGCTAATTCACAAAATTAAGATCAGTAGGCCCACATAATTTTTTTTTCCTAGTTATTTCTTTGTATGTGGTGCTATTTAAAAGAGAATCTCTGCTGTGCCATCAGCTCGATACTGTCAGTTTAGATGTTTGCATAGCTTGCAGAATTTGATTTCTAACCTTTGCAGAAGTCTGCTTCAATGAGCAGCTTTCTCTCTGCAAGAAACTATTTTTACCTTCCCCTTTTCCTGCCTGAGCTGAGATCTTTGTAACCCTGCTGTAACAGGGAACTGGGAATCACTCAATAAAACGGCTGTGAGAGAATATACAGTACAAAATGCATATTGACTTCAACTCCAAGGTCTTTTATAAACCCATTTTCTCCTTTGGTGAGGTAATTTGTTTAATTGAAATAACACTCAGAGACTATTCTGTTCTTAGTATGTTAGACTCATTAGAAATTAAGCTGTTTGCAATCCCTCTGAATTGTAATACCTATGAACTTTTAAACTCTTTGATAATAATATGATGGTATTTTTCCATCAGCTTCAGTAGTACAAACTGATGGCAGAACATTCCCTGCTTGCTGACTGAGCAAACAGCTCTTGGTTCAAGTGACACCATGACAGATTTGAACACTGACCCTTGCTGCAGGTTGCAGCTCCTCATGTCAGCCGCTCCAGGTGGGCTGGGTGGGCTTCATGCTGATGTGGCAGATTAGAGGATGAAAGTGTAAAACACTGAGAGAAGTGATAACCTTCAGCGAGACGGAAGTGATGTGCAGGTGAAGTTGCCAAAATCTCCAGCCTTGGGCTGGAGCCCAGTTTCACCCTGCAGATCATCATCAACAAACACTTTCATATCACCTACTGCTCCCAGTCATATTGCTGCTTACCCCCTCTAAATTTAACTTCTTCCATCCTCTCTCCCCTGCTGAGGAGAGGCAAAGCCTGTTTGTTTTCTACGCTTGCCGACTCTGGGACCTAGTGGGGGCCAACAACTGAGATGAAAGGGTGGGACTAGGGTCCTCTTACACTCTTTCCTTGCTGGAAGTGAGGCTGCTAATCCTGACACTTGTGTCAGGAGTTCATGACCACTGCTCTAGCACAAATACTAACAGATAGCTGACAGGCATGATTTGTTACTCGAGTTGCCTTCTCCAGCAGTAACACCACTGGAAGCACACGGGTAAAAGAGGCTAAGCTCAGTAGGGAGCAGGTCTGGAATCGGAGGTGCCAGCCAGACTGTACAAGTATTTGGGAGTCTAAAGATGGCGACAGGTGCCTATGGGATTAAGGAACAGTTCCAGCTGTATTTCTGTCTAATATCATCTGTGTTAAGTTATGGTACATGTAGGATATTCATCAATGCAAGCTATGGAGCAAGAGCATCTCTCCTCCACGGGGATGTCTCTGGCTGCAGACAGCCCCTGGACACCCCTTGCTGAGAAGCCAGTCCCAGCCCGTTCCCTGGAGGCTGCCCAGCTGCTGGAGGCTGCAGGACTGTAGGGGAGGCCCAGGAGCCCAACACATCTCCTGTGGCATCAGTTCCCATGACCCAGTGGCCCTATGGAACAATTACATCAAGCTGCTTCAGTCCTGCATCCCAGGGGAGGGGGCAAATTTTGAGCACTGCAAGCAGCTGTGGGAGCCTGTGGGTTTGCAAATCATATTTATGTAAGAATGGCAAAGGCTGTTGTATGTGTTTCACGCAGAGGACTGATGAGTTCCAGTGGGTGAGTGAATGACTGCTTGTTTTGGTTACACTAGCCGCACTTGTAAGCGAGCAGTTTATTAAACAGTGAGAAATTATAGACAGCATGACCTTTGGTAACCAAAAGCTGGAGGCAAGGCAGAAATTTCTAGAAGCACCTTTTAAAGCAAGCTCAGAACATGCACAGCTCTGTCTGATCACTAGTGCCAAGTTTTATGGAACAAATAAAACAGTTTGTACTACTTCAAAATACAGAATGAGGATTGCCAAGTACTCTTCCACTGCTTAGAAACCCAGGTGAACTCCAGGGGTGTCAGTGAGTTGCACCAGGTCCAGACTTCAAACTACTTTAGGAATTCCTCAATTTGTGTGCCTGGGTGGTGTTGAATAACCCATTTTCATGTTTTAAATAGAACTTTTTTTTTTGTTTTTTAATTTTTTTTTTTTAACTGTCTATGTTTCTGCCAGGACACCATGTATTTTTCCTGCATCATAACCGTTACCTCTTGCAGATTTTCAACCACAGGTATTTTAAAAGCAAGCCTAACTTACAGCACTGACATTAAGTTCTTTGCCAACAGACTTTTCTGTTGACATTTTCTTTTAAAGCTTGGCTGCAGAAGGTCTTGTATACATCTATGGGTTAGCACACTTGCTCCAGAAACAGGAGAACAAGTGTCAAACACTCCTGTGTCTGGAGGGGGCCCTTGGCTGTCCTACATGGGGAGGAGAGGGTGCAGGAGCCCAGTCTCCTTCTTGCCTTTGGTGAAACATCTGTCTGTTCATCTCTATATGCTCACCTGGCTGGGAAGAAGTTGTGAGAGGATTTGACTACTCACCTGTTTGGTAGGATGCTGATGAAAAAGGCACATTTGAATCCCCCCAAGCCAAGGATCTGAGTGTCATTCCCATGCCCAAGCCGCAGGGCAGGATTCTGAATGTCCAGCAGGAGAGCTTCTGTGTGCAGTGCCTGTGCTTAAAAATAAGCAACCCCAGCCCAGGTACCCCTCAGAGCTGGGACTGCCTGGTGCCCTTTCCCTAAGGTGAGCCTGACGGTGCTCACACAATACCTGAAGTACTGGTTTTGTTAAAACCAGTTAAACCCACAAACTTGTGAACAAGGTAGTTACTGCAACAAGAGAAAGCATAAACAAGCTGTGTGAGACACTGGGCATAAACTCTCTCGTCCCCCACGCATCCTGGTAGTACAACTTTTCATTTTTCAAGGCCTCCTGCCTTGCAACAAACTCACAGCTCCTCTGGGATCTCTGGAAGATCTTCCTTTCCATTACCTTTGCCTGCATATATTTTTTCAGTCTCCACCCTCACTGAACCTCCCCTTTCTGCCTGTCCCAGCTTATGCCCCACAGCTACCCTTAGAATCATAGAATGGTTTAGGTTGGAAGGTCATCTAGTCCAACTGCCCTCCAGTGAGCAGAGACATCCTCAACTAGATCAGGTTGCTCAGAGCTTTGTCAAGCCTCACCTTGAATATCTCCAGAGATAGACCTCAACTACCTCCCTGGGCAACCTGTTCCAGTGTTTCACTACCCTTGTTCATCTGCTCCGTGAGCTACATGTATGTCTCCAGGGGCACAGGTAGGGCATGGAGGCTGCTTGCCCCGCTCCCTGCTGCTCAGCCACACCTTTGTAACAAAATACACAGTGCTCACATAGGCAGCTCTCCACCAGTGCTCCTGGGGATGTATGGGCTAGCCCCAGCAGCGACTCTGTTTTCAGCCATACCCATCCTGAGACACATCACACCTCCAGTGCAGCTCTAATCCATTGGCTTTGGGGCTTCTCTGGCAAACCAAGACATAATAGAGAGTGGTGCTCTGCTCAGCATCACTACCTGTATCTCCTTAACACACCTGCCTTACAGAGGGGACTGGGTCAACACAATACTCCCCTTCTGAGGGTCCCTTGTGTTAGACTGGGTATAATCACACCCCCCTTTCCTTAAGCACAAGGGTTTTGGGAAGAAATATGGCCACAGCGCACTGACCCTTCCATTAGTTTTCTGGCAGGGGGGTGCTCCAGTGGTGGAGCCTACAGCAACCAGCAAAGCGGGGCTGCTGGGAAAAGCCATGGGCAAAAAGGGAGGTAAAACCAGAAAATAAAAGTTAGATCTCCTGCTGCCTATGGAGAACACCACAAAAATGTGCTAATGGAGCAGTTGTACAGCAGGGTTTTCCCACGTCTAAGGCATATGGAAATTTCCTCAGTCACTTCATCAGCACACAAAGTTCTGACCCAGCTAAAGCCATTCTGGCTTGTTAAGGTACCTTGCATCAGGGGGGTGAGCGAAGCTGGCACTTAGCACAGGGCTGTTTCACTTGATGCCTCCAGCAAGACATTTGCAACCTCACCCTTCCAACATGTATCAAGGTTTTCAGCTATGACCTATTTTGAATGAATGCACAAAATTAAGAAGAATTGTTCATTCATGCCATTAGAAAGCATAGTATGAAAAATTTTCTTCTACACAAAAAGAATACCTTGATTTTTAAGAGAGGTAATTCCTGCTCTCCTCCAATGTGTATCTGGCATATGATCACCGAAGCCACAAGCATTAAAAACAACGAATATTTAGAGAGAATTTTGCCTTTTCCATATATGGATCAATAGACATTTTTGCATAATTGAACAGTGTGGTTTGTTGTGGGTTTTCTTCCTAAATGAATAACAATAATAAAATTTCTCAACAGCCTAGTGTGACAGTGTTTCTTTTCATCTGAGACAGTGCTGAGCTCCTCTGTGAGATTTTCATTCTTATTCAGTAACAAGAAGTGCCCTAAGTGGCTTCCCACCAGAGCAGACACGTTATTTCAAAACCCACATATTTAATCTTGAATACGTGGAAAAAAAAAAAGTCAATGTATCAAAAGTCAATTTGTTCTTGGAAACAGATGACATTCTGATGTGCAATGCTCCGTTTTCAGGGCTATACTTTTGACTTGCACCTTCACAACTTGAATTCTAGCATCTTGTTTTGTTGAAGGTTGGAATTACCCTTTCACATCTTTCAGCTAAATTGCAAGTTTCTCAAGGCTGAGAAGCAGGCACGCTGTTAACTGCTGCTAGGGATGTTGCTGTGGTTTTATCACTGTCTTTAGGGAGACTCGTTTGATTTTCTGAGCTGCCACACCTCAGAGTCGGCAACTTCGACATGCATCTCAGCAGAGTTACAAGGCAGGTTGCAACACCTTGAATTGGCTTCACAAGAATCAAAACACACCTCTGGCCCCACTCCTCACAAAACACATGCGGGAACAGGCACCATCTGAGCTACTTTTGATGCTTCCTCAACGTCATTTCGTAACAATTCCCTAGTTGCAGCAAAAGCAACAGCTGAGGTCAGAATGGCCCAACTGGCATGTTGGGGGAGATTTCCTCTTGACGTAGCTGCTCAGAGAACTTGTAAATCTGTTCCCACAGCTAAAAGTTGCTGCTCTCATTTGTTAGACTAGCCCCCAGCTAACCCATTTCATGGGAATTGACTGCTAGTACATCTGACTGATGTCTTTAAAAGGCTCTGAGTGGCGAGTGACCCTAGGTTATTATAGACAGGCAACTCATTTCTGTAATTTCTCCCCTAGGGGCACGATCAGAATATACTCGACCCGCTCATTTCTTCTTCATGTATTTACTCTGCATGAAAACTTACCTGATTTATAGTAGGAATATCTAGTAGAAGTACAGCAATCATTATTTCTAAGTTCTCCCAACTCTAATGCAGGAAAACCAAGTCTCTTGATTCACTGCACCCTGTTGTTACATGAGGTATGTCTGATCTTGCATGGTTAGACCCCATGAGCGGTTTCTCAAAAAGGGGTGAAAGGATCTCTGCTTCCTTCCACTGGGAAATGTGTTTCTCTAGAGAGTGAACCAAGAGAGAGACTAGTACTGCAGGGAACTAAGTAATTATTTGTCTGCCTGTCACTTGGAGAAGAAAATGGGAGGAAGGGAGCAAAATTTAAAGACAGAACAAGGAATTTCTTTGTTCCTTCAAACTGCATGCTCCCTTAAAAACTGCTGTGCTTCTCAAAGATAACAGACCTCTATCTTCACGATCCCCAGACTGCATAGATGCAAGTGAGGCTGCATCTCCCCACATTTAAGTGGCTAGCTGAATCTGGACCCCAGAGAACAAAGGCATTATGTTTCCCAGATCATAAGCCAAGGCAAGTGTTTTTATGGGAAAATGCATGCTACTGCATGAAACACCCAGTGAAACACTTCCCAAAGCTCTCCTTGACACAAGGGAGGTGTCTAATGATGCTAAAAGACAAAAAAAACCCACAAGTTACAGAATAAACAGGGAGATACTTACACCGGTATTTATTTGAAGGAACACTGTGACAGAGAACCTCATCACTGAAGGAGTTAGCCCCCCCAAAAAAATAAAGGGGGTCATCAAGAAGTCAGTTACTTGTCTGGCTAGGAGCTGGCTTGTGAAATGAGAGCAGTAAACCACAAGCTGTGCAGAACTCAAGAACCACAGCTGAAGATACATAGCTCTTCTCTCCTAAAGAGCAGCAGAGCAGCAAACCATTAGCGCAGAGAGCACATGACCTGCGGGCACACTGCAGTACTGTGCTGCTGCTTTACGCTCCCTGCAGCAACTCCCATTTTACAGTCAATTAAAGGCAGATTCTATGTATTAGATGATCATGGCCCTCTCCAATTAGGTCTAACTGATGAAATCTAGAAGTCATTATTTGGAAACCATGGATCAGCAGGTTGTTTGTAAGAGGAGGAGGAAATTAGTAAGAAAAATTTTGGAAGATGCAGTCCCTGGACTCACAAATACTCCAGCTATATCAGAGAAACTGATCAGCACAGCATGTCTCGTGATATTTTCGGATAAAGGACTGCTCACATGCTGTGCACTAGAAGCAAATAGAAATGCATGCCAACTCACCTGACCAGTGCATATTCTACAAATTGGAAGTAAATTTCACCTGTTTGCATCCACCCTCATCTCCACGGCCTCTGAAAACACCACTGCACCACATGGACAGCACTGCAAATTATTTACTATTCCCCAGAATCCTTCATGAGCCCCAAGAGTGGTTTCTCCATCAACTCTGCCCATTTTCATTTGGTAAACAGTGACATTTCCCCTGCTTTACAACTGAAGCTAAAAATAGCCGCTTTCATTTCATAACTTCCCAAACTTCATCAGAAGTGTGTTTCATGCAGCACCACAAGGACTGAGAACAAACTGGGGTTATGAATAGCTGTGAAAAATCAGTAGAGGACCAAAGTAAATTAGGCATCAAAAGAACTAACTCTCCCTTTTCAGGAGGGGACTATGCTTTTAAAGGATTATAAAATGCTACAAATTGGAAACTGACACATCCTCTTTAAAAACACATTTCCAAAAAAGCAATTAAAATAGCTTTCTTTTTTTTTGTTCATAGTTTATTGGAATGAAACAAAAAAACCAAAACATACACAAACATAAAAAGTAAGATTTGTGTTCCTCATGTCTCATCTGTAAGGCAGTCCTTTAGAATGAACAGCAACGAGCTCCTCCGAGTACAAAGGCCGAGAGAGACCACAGTGCCACAATACCAGAAACTCTAAAGGGCAAGAATAGTAAAATGCTGTTAGGGTACTTATATTTATGGCTTAATTTTGTTTTTATTAAGCACTGAGATTCTTTTCCAAACTGTGTTAGGTCAGAAATTCACCCTTCGTGAACATCGTTGTCACCACCCTCACAGGATGGGTGCACTTTGAATCTGGAATTTTCTCCTACTACTCAGCTTTTGACTCTGCTGCATTAAAAAAACATCTATCCCACACCTGGGAGACTCTGCCTCTCTCTCCTCAAGTTTATTAGAGCTGGCACTGCAGCTCACTAACATAATCTGTCTTATGACAGCACATGCATAGTTTTGCACTATCCATGGGATAACATCCCCCAACCAATCAGGATCAAGATTAAAGTCCAGGTGCCCAGGCCAGAAAGTTCACAAGTAGCCACCCAGCAGTCAGCAAGTGAACCTGCTTCTCAACCTCTTGTTCTCCTGAAGGGCTGGCAGAAGAATACTGCAAGAGAAAGTCAGACTACGGCTGTGACAGCACCAGACACCCTGAATGGAATGAGTTTTCCCCGCTCCCCATTCCGGTGATTCCTGTAACTCACTGCAGCAGGCAGTTCACAAGAGGAGAGTGTCTCCAGTGGCGATAGACAGAAATCCGCAGATGAGGGTGATGCTTATAACCTCGCAGAACAAGCCTGACACTGTAAGGAAAGCAGATGCCCTGAGCCATGGGCTTCCAGGCTGCTTAGAGTGTCCCACAGCTCAGGACAGAAATCTCTTTATCTAAGAGTTGTCACAGTAGAGGGGGGGGTGAGATGAAGAGTTACACCAGAGAGGACCAAGGGACAAAAAGAAAATTAAGACTTTCCGGTCACTTACTGATGAAATTTATTGGAGAGAAGCATGAACTGGTTCTTCGAAAGCCGTCTGACATCAAAGCGACAGAGAGATCTAAACTCCTGGTAAATCTGCCCTTCAGTCAGCTCTGGCCAGCCTTGGACGTGGACAACCAAGAGAGGGGGATGCTGACAGGGAGTATCTTCCCCAGAAAAATTCTGGAAAAATGTACAATGAGACATGTCTAAGTTCAGAAATACTATAGAAGCACCATTAATATAGTCAGAGAATATGCAAAAGCAGGACATAGAAATAAGGCCAGTTGTACAACACGATTGTTGGTGTGACATTATTTGTCTTTTGTCCCAAGATTCTTCTAAACATAAGTCATAAAAGCAAACTGTCACAATTACCATGGAGAAACTACCAGAGGAACAGTAAGCTCTCTTACAGAGCACAGAGAATTACGAAAACATAAACTGACCAATGCCATCTTGCAGGATAACAACATTAAAACATTTCATAAAGCAGAAATGCAACTCATTTGCCATTTTGAAAGGTCAGTTGTGCCATTTGTATGACAGTAACTTTTGCCAAGGTGGGCCCAGCCACTGGTGGATTTTCCTCCTCTGATGAAGCCACCAACTAGGCTACTAACTTACACACCCCACAAATTGGTCACAGACCTGCAATTCATACGCACAATGCTTGACACACCACCTCGGATGAAATTCACTTTGTTCAGATACTCAGCTAACACGGTGAGATACTGAGAGAAAGAAGGATCAGCCTCCACTGCATCGCTACATCAAAAAAACAAAATGGAACAAGGTTTTGTTTGCCCAGCACTGCACTGCTCTACAATGTCTTTGGAGCATACAGCTTCTGAAAGAGCTCTTTAACTAGTGACAAAACAGGTATTTCAGATCTTTGTATCTTCTACAGAAGGCACAAAGCTGCAAGCAAAGGATTTCAGCAGTTGCCTCTTAGGAACTTAACTGAAGGCACTGAATCGCACGGACGTCAAAAAAGGAAACTAATGGAAAGTTATTTGACCCTTACCCAAAGTGAACTGAACTTGAGAGAGCTTGTTGAAGGATCAAGGAACCACAATGTCATTTCCCAACCTCTGAGCCATTGCACGGCCCCTGATTTCATTTTTTAAAATGTCAGCTTTGACATAAAGCTACTACTTTCAGATTTATAAAATAAAAATCTAATTAGAACAGTGACATTTCCAATAACACTTTCTCTTACCCAAAAGGAAGGCCAGCCTGCAAAACAGAAAGTCAGCCAGAGCAAACTGACAATTGTTTTCTCTAGAACACATCCATGTAACAGAATTTTTCAGTAAACATTTAAACATCACTCACTCTGTGGATCTGCACAGCAGCAAATAAGCTGACTTCAGAAGAACTAGAGGAGGAATGAAGAGGTAGCATTAGAACAAAGTTAAAGAAACAACTAAACAAATGCAAAGCAAAAACTCCCTGAAGTGCAGCTAAGTTACTAAGAGCAACAGACTGTATATAAACAAATATTTCTTAGCATCAAAAGGAGCTACAGAGAAGGAAAGGAACTGCGAAGTCTCAGCGCAAACTCTGACAAAGTGTTTAAGAAGCATCTTACCTGAACCACAGAGAAATGCATCATAGCCTGCCTCATGAGGAGATTTCTTCTCAGCTGTAAGAGTCCAACAAAAGCAAAACGGAGTAAACGCCTTTATCATGCTGTGGAAACTGCTCCACTGCAGAATCCTAACAGTCATAAGATCCGCTGTTCTGGAGGAGTTTTTTCCCCCCCTTACCCTCAACTCTGTTTCCTTCCTCACCCTGAAATCTTTAAACCCTGCAGAAAATCTAGACTTCTACCATGCAGTTTAAAAACACATCAACAAAAAGGCACCAGTTACATGAATAGTGGAAAATCTTAGCAAGATGCACACTAAAAAAAATAAAATCATGAAGATCTAAACCAAAATTATGTTGTATACATTACTGATGGTATGGGAATCATTTCAAAACACTGGAGGCCCTGAGCTGCAGGACACCACGCTGCCAGGAGAAGCCATTCAGTATCACACTACGTACTGAACACACTCCTCCTGTGTACACACAGCACCACCAACCTTGCACATAAGCCACTAAGCTCCTGCTACTTTCAGGGACCTCCCCTACCATTCCAGCATTTCCCATCCTAGAACCAGTTTCCAACCTCCCCTTGCCCCTTACAAGGGCTACGGAATCTTCAGAGCCCTAAGCCGGGCTCAGTTCAGCCCAACTTCGTGTAAATGCCATTTGCGCTGGCAGCGTGATGCAAACCTGCCAAACATTACTCTTGGCAGCAAACAGGGACATGAAGAACACACGAGTTTTTGGGAGTCCAGGCTTTGGATCTGAATTAAATTGTGCAGCAGCAACTCAGTGCATACTCGGCAGATCACTTGTGCTTTGTGTGTGGACATCTACAGGGTAAAAGAAAACCGGACTTTGAAGATTTGCTCAAGAACATACCATATCTGGAGCAGTCACTTGCAAGAGCTATCACTGGGCACGCTGGATCCTCGGGATTTAGGTTACTGCTGAAGACAAGTGGATGTGTAAGACTTTTCCTTTACTCATTACATTAGAGACAAGTTACTATTCTCTAGCTACCTGTGACTTTGTTTCAGAAAAAGCTGCTGAAGACCTTAAAAGGAACTTTGGTAGTATGCTATGAAAAGGCTAAGATACTTAGCTGAATAATATCCACTAGTTACCAACTCCTAAACACTTTCTCAGGCTCTTCCCCCAATCAAACCTTCTAAGCAGCAAGTCTGCTCTAATTGCATACAGAAAAAATGTGAGCAGAACTAAAAATCAATGGAAAACTCCAAGGAAAGGGTCTGACTAGATGGTTCTATTTGAATGGGGAATGCTGGAGGACAGATTAATTAACAGATACCCATGGAATGAAATAAAAGAACAAACAAGCATAAAAACTCACAAAAATCTGCAGTGTAAAATTGCTAAAACAAAAAACCCTACCCAGAATCCCAGTACTGCTTTTATAAGCACTAATTTTGCATCTCCTTCTTGGAAGTAGAGGATGAGGGGAAAGAGGTGAAATTTTCCTTTTAGTAAAATTGACATGAAAACGATTTATCCACAAAACAAGTGTAAAAAAAGGGAACTCTTCTACCATACCATGGCTAAGCTAATGAGATATGGTACCTATTGATGATCCATTTGAACAGTGTATTTAGTTACTGCTTTGGGCTCAGTGCAGCTCTTTCTTGGAAACTGGCCTTTGAAATTAGGGAGTATTTTCACAAAGAACTGAAATTCACTCATTTCATTACAGAACACAGGCACCATTAAACTCTAAAGTTGTACATCAGACTGTCTGCAAGCCATACTTGTGACCAATGAAGTAATGGTGGTACAGTATGAGAACAGACTTAGAACAAATAATTTACTATATGATTATCTGAAAAGAAAGATGAGCAAATCTTTTGTTCTTAAATTTAGAAAGAGAACAAACCAGCGGAAAAACATTTGAGAAGAGGCAAAGTATGAACATAGGAAATTAATTACTTTGAAATATCTTTATCAAGAAAATGAAGGGAGGCTTGCTGAAGGCTTTATAGCCCACCACTCACCTGCATAGAACCTCATAGACCTCCAAAAGATTAGATACCCGAGGAAATGGACATGTCTATAAAACAAGAATATGTTAGAAAACCAACCAAGACAGACATCATGGTAAGTGAGCTCATTTACTCATACCACCGATTCATTAAATGAGATCCAAAATCAGAATGTCTCAGGACAACACCGAGAACTGGTCACAGTTCTGTAATGACAGGGCGCTGGGGAAAGATATCCTCTCTTTGGGGTGAAAGACAAGCTTTAACTCCAAAGACCTTTGCAAGCTCACCTTCCAGATGGATTTTGTTACAGTCTTGGTGTCTATGATGACAGGAAACAGGCTGTGAATGTTCCTTTTAAACTCCTCGTAGCTTTCTGAAAGCAACACACGTGTAGAGAACGGCATCGTAAAATCGAGGAAAAGCCAATGGTATTTCAAAAGACTAAGAGAGAGAGGTGAAGTCAGGGGAGCAATGCTCCACTCCAGCAGTAAGAGCTCAGAAGAGGCAACGGGTACCGCTGCTTGCTAAGCACTGTGGGTGGCTGGGGTGGTGAATGCCCACCGTGCTTACTGACCCATCCCCATTGCACAGGCAGCAGCTATGCACAGCATTACCTGGAAGGGGCTTGTAGAACTTGTCATGAAGATGCATAAGGTCCATAAGCATGTTGTGTCCCACCAGGGGCTATGGGAAGAATATAAACAAAGTAGTTCATTGGAGCATATTTTTTAAGAGAGAGCTCAGAGGTAACCAATTATAGGCATGCTCAACAGCTGTAAGCCTTGCCTCTGCTGAACAGGATCCTCATATGCTCACCCAAGTCATTCAAGCTGCAAAACTCACAGGAGGACTACTGCTTTCAGGAAATCAGACTTGTGGACTCTCTTAATAGGTTTTTTTTTTTTTTTCAACAGCACTCTAGCTTGCGTGGACCTAAGGAGCTAAGAGGATTCTCAGTTCAGCTACACATTCTTAAAATTTTCCAGCGATCAGATTTATAGGCTCACTCACAAGGGGAGGGACAGCTGTTGCCTGCACATCACCTATAGTCTTCTGAAGCTGACATTCATTCAATAATCTGCATACAGACCATCAGAATTTCCACACATAATCAGACCAACAAACTGGTCTGTCACATGCTGAAAAGCCCAAAAGGCAAGAATCTGCTCCACTTTCTTAGATGGTGACTCATGCTGTGTAACACAAGGATTTTCAACACCGACGACTCCTGCATTTTCTCAGGTGACAAAAGAAACATATTGCAGAATGGGTTGGTTCTGGCTCCTTCTCCCCTAGCTGCACTTGATTTTCAGGAGTAACAGAAAAGCCATGCAGGGAAATCTAGTTTGGATCCATAATTCTGAGCATGCTTTGGGAGTGGGACCTGGTCAGTAAAGAGGATGTAATGTTTGACATTTTTTCTAACCATAACTGTAATGTAAGACTTCATCTCAGTTTTACTGACAGCTAATCAGAATGGTAACACTGAATGCGTTGAGTCATATGATACTAATTATTACTTTATCTTTTATCATCCCTCTACATTCAGTGTAGAGAAAAAAAAAAAGGTGAAAAATGCGAGTAAGGATGAGGCATTTTACCTTCTTGGCTTTAACAAGCGTATGGAAGAGGTTGGTGAAGCCCCGGGCAGACAGGAGAATGAGTTCCTTCTTGCAGTAGTCATAACGAGAGTTCTCCAGACGCTGACGATGCTGTGGACTCACTTTTTTCACCATTACCTGAAAAGGACGGTCATTGGTTTTCCTTATATAGCCTCCCATGTTAATTCTATGTACGTTAAGGACAAGTTACGCTACTAGGCTGTGAAAGATGGAAAAACAGTGCATCCCATGGGATTGTCTCACTTCTCTCTCTACATACGTATCAGCACTCCAGTAACAAAAGAGATCTGCTCTAACGGTGTCTTATTAAGGTCTTTCTTGTTAAGAGGATGTTTCCTATCACAGTTTTTTTGGCACACAAACAAGCACAATTCAATGTGATGCAAATATGGTAAGTCCATGGGACCAAAAACCAGAAACAAACAGCAAGCACACAAACCGACTCCCCAGTGGCTATGCTTCGTGTGAGAAGGCTGGGTAAGTTTGTCACTTGTTGCCACTGGTTATCAGATCAAAATAGTACTACTGTAAAAAATAAACAAATAAATTCGTAATCTATGTCTAAACAACTGATTGGTGTCATCTCAAAACATGGTATGAGCAAGTCCGCAGCCATAGGTTTAATGCGGAAAATATTGCACCAAATATAAAACAGCAATAGCAAGTAGCAAAACAGCAAACCATATAACAGACAGATTAGAAGACTTCAAAGCACCTACATGGCAAAATCCAGCAAAGAAAAACCACAGAAAAGGCTAAAATCCATACATTCTTGTGGAGGTATTGAAAGAGAGATCTAACAAAGCCTGAAGATACAGAGAGGGTCCCTCCAGAAGTGCTCCAAGGACAAGCACTTTCAGCTGAAGGTATTTTGTGGCTACAGCACAAAAAGAAACTAAAGTTACTTGGTTTTCTAGATCTCTTTTCTTGGGATCCTACAATCAACACTTCCCAGAACATTCCTTTTTCATTGTCTTCTCCTCCTGGACCCTATCATTAATAGTGCAAGCAACTTCTCAGAGTTCCTGCAAGAATGTCGATCCTATCTGTCTAGATAGAAACATTCTTTTCAAAAGGCCCGCATTTTCATCTCACCTCCTTGTCTCCCAGAGGCTGTGTCCAAACATTTTGGAGAGCCTGTCTCAGAACCAGCTGCACTTCAAACATCTGAGAGCCTGACAAGGAAAAAAAGAAAACAACTAACCAAACAACACAGTAGTAAAATCTTCAGAGGTGCAGACATGCCTATTTAAGAAAACACGTTTTTCTAGACAGAAGGACTGGCCAGCTGTTTCTCCCCCAGTGTATAGAAAATACTCCTGAATGTACGATCTTGGTACATTATCACACGAGGATAGAAAAAAAAAAGGGATAGAAAAAGCAGGGGGGGGCAAAACAAAACAAAAAATGGTCAGAGAGACAGTTTCAGCAAATAAGCCTTTGTGAGGACTCAGAGGAAAGAAAAGCCTAACTGAAGAGGGAGGAAGGCTACTACTCTGAAAAAGACTGATTGTGGTTTTGGAAGGTTTCAGAGCAACATGCCAAGAAGCCAAGCACACATGAGAGGTACCAATGCATTTCCCTCTCCACAGTTGATAAGAAACCCTTATCCTTATCCTCTTCTAAACAGCATTCAAAAGCACACCTTCATCAGTCTTACTGCTTACTTAAATAAATGTCTGTCTTGTCACAGGTGCTCACCAGTGCCAGATCCTAGTATCAGTATCATATCTACTACAGCTGGCATAGCAGATACAGCGGGTAGGGAGTGTGCTGTCTTTTGTATTTCACATCCTGCAAACAAGTATCAACAGGCAAAGCCTTAAATACAGAAAAGGTTAGGAAAGACAGAAAGTATTTTATTTTTCTTGACCTAGGCAATTAAGATTTGATTTCTGTGAGCAACCTACAAACTATACTCTGCTACAATTCTCTGTCCTGCAACTCCTCCAAAAAAGCACAGGAAATTCTCAGCTCTGCTACAGCGCACCCAAAAGCTAATGCAGGTGGCAAGTGGCCTGTTTATCCCCCTGGCACAGATATGTGTCTCCATGGGGCTCTTTGTTGCTCCAAAAGAGAAGGAACGAACTCCGAACGGCAAGTGCCCTTCCCTTCTCCAAGGGGAAGAAAACAAAAAACAGATCACCCAGGATTTAAAACAAGTCAAAAGTTGTCCTGATCCAGAGCAACTGCAAATGTTCTAGTTGCTGCTCTGAAGCAGCACAAAATTCAAGTCTGTTACCACACAGCTTGCTCCACGCACCTAGATATCCACTTCCACTACAGAAAGACCACCACCCCAACAGAGTAGAGAAGCAGAGTCCAGAAGTGAATGCCTGACAGGAACTGAGGTGTAGACAGGGGCACAGATGCCTTCCCTCTCAAAGGAGCAGTTTAACAGAACAGGCAGCAAAGGCCAGTAGCAGCCTGAGGTTCAGAAGCGATGAAGCCGCTCAAGAGCCCACAGGAGCTGAAGGGAGGCACCCTGTTTCATACCACTCAGATCACGCAGGACCATAGTCTCCTCTTCCTCTGCTGCAGCTATCCAACAGGTCACTTCATCAATAGCCTTCCTCAGCACGTCTCTGTCCAGGACACTAAAACAGGATCAGGTGGAAAGAGGTAGAGTGTGAGAAAAACCGCTTCACAGATGGAACGTTATACCTTGCTGTGGGAATGCAAAAGCATCATTTCTCAACATTCACTCAACTCTCCAGATTGTATCTGCGATCTGTCTTCCTCAGACAGACCGCAGCATGCCAGAACAGCTGGTGGCCAGGCATCCAGACCAATAGGCTTTAATATTCCTACAAAACAAGATCTGAGTGAAGGTGAGCTGCTAACACAGTCAGTACTGAGGAGCCACCTCTCTGAATAGTGCTCACCTGCTGACTTTCCAGCTGCTCTTTAAGAGATGTTGGCTAAGGAGCTCCTCCTGTTCCTCATTCATGTACGGGATTCCATCTTTGAGGAACTGAGGGGGTGGAAAAAAAAAAATGCCAAGTTTGTTACTTTTCCCTGGGCTTACTTGAAGCAAATTAGAGAACAGCAGGTTAGCCAAGTCCAAAACCCGCATATACTTCAAAGATGCTGGTGTACCTCATTCTCAGAATATCCTCTTCAAAAATACAAATTGTAGATAATCCAAGATGCATTCTTACATAAAGAAAGACGTGCTTATGTATGCAGGAAATGAAAGCATTTTTATCAAATGTAGTCAATTTTTATTTTTCTCTGCTTTTACTTTATTTTAATGAGATACTTCAAGTGCCAAGATACCACGCTACCTGTCCAAAATTGCTGAACAACGCTCTTATGTGATGACACGGCCCGAATTTTACAGGAAATGTGGCAATACGTAAGATGCAAGTAAACCTTCATGGCTAGTAAAGACTCCCACTGGGGTCTGTTTAATAACTCCTCGGCTCATCAAAGATAGTTTTCTTTTTCTGAGGTGGGGAAACCTGTTGCAGGCTAATAGAGATATGGTCGTTCCCTCTACGGTAGTTCAGAAAAAACACCACTTGCTCTCCCTATTAATAATGAACAACAAGAAGCATTTATACTTTAGCAAGATGCAATTCGCCCCCGAAATGTAACATTTAGGGATATTAATCCTAACTTCTCCTGTAAATGCACAGACTTTCTCTGTTCTGGATTTCTGGCAGAGAGATTACGCACCTTATTGTAGTCAAAGCCATAATGAGACAGGAACTGAATGCTAGATGCAGAGACGGCGAATTCAACATCCGTAACTCCCAGTGTTGATGGAAAGAGAAAAAAGTTGTATGAATGTACCACATACCTATAAAAACAGAAAAATCTCTCTAGAAAGTAATTACAAGAAATAACTCCTCCCAAGGGAATTTTGCACAAAATCTCAGCTGCACTGTCTTCATTATAACAAAAAACTGCATTTTTCCTTACTTGTTTGAATTTTCATTTGAGAATATTGCCAGCCCTGCAAAGGAGAGAAAACTCTGTTGAAATGGCAAAGTTTAGCTGCACATCTACAAATACTGTCAAAAATTAGATCAGGGATGTGAGGATCCCCTGATGGGAGTATAGGTTTTCCATTCACTAATGCAACACAGACGTGCAAATCTTAACAGCAACTGCCAGGCCGCTCCCCAGCTTCCTGAGAGTTGAAGAGAAACAAGCTTTTAGCACTGAGTGGGAAAAGGAGTTAAGTCTGATTCAACAGCAAATGGATTGCGCCATGGGTGAGAGGAGGTGAACTGGTGATGAAAATCTCCAATTATGCAAAGACAAGTGTCATGTTAAGGGTAAGAGTTCGACATTCACCTGCCTGGGCCCCGAAGACTTTCAGTGAAGCAGTTTTGCAAAGTCAACGTTTGGCTGTTGCAGTAGCCCCACTGAGGACTTCCACCGAGAGCGTCACAAAGTTAAAAATAAACAGGTTTAATTTATTAAAGTGACAGATACGACAGGTTTGGAATTGCCCTTGATAAATGCACCAACTACAAAAAAAAAAAAATCAAGCCTGAGTTCACAGAATCAGGAATTCCCAGGTAACAACCAAAAAGGTTGGAGGCGCAAGGGTACAGGATGGCACTAATATATAATAGTAATGCCAGCAAAAGTTGTGCCATATATGGAAGGTGCAATTCTTACCAAGAAGGGGTTCCTGTCTTGGGTGGAGTAAGAGGAGTACAGCCCACCAACTGTCTCTTCTAGATCTTCAGTCTTTTCCCCCAAGAGAGGTATTCCCCTCATGGTTTCTTATATTGTAACCCCATCTGTCCCTGCCTTCTAGATGACATCTAGCATGATTTTGGTGGAGAGTTGAGTAACATAGTTACATATGTTTAGCACAGACTTCATCAGGTTCATTACCATATTCAGGGTGTATAATATTAATTTCGCAGATAATTAGGCAAAGATCTTTGCTTGGATGCTAGAGCCTTCAAAATCCATGTCAAAGCTGCCTGCTTTCGTTGTTTTAGCCTGAAACAGGACATTCTTATCTTCACACGGCTCCCACCCTCAGCCGTTCCGCATGCCAGCTGAGCAGGTCTCCACCCCCAAGATAGCACAAGAATCTCATGGTCAGAAGCATGTGAACCTTTCTCCCAAAGCACACCAAATGAGCTGTATTCCTGTCTCATGGCAAGCTGGGCAGTTATCCTACACATGGGTCTGTGGGTCCAACTACACCACAAAAGCGTTTGAAAGGAGTAAGTCACAAGAGAGAACTGAAACATGTCTTCTGCTATGTAGGTTCTTTATTTTTCTATTAATCTCTAAAATGCACATTAAGATCTTACATAGTTGAAGACTTTGAACAATATTTTAAAGTTTTGGAGCTGGTTTCTTGACTTCTGACTGGTTCTTAACTATCCAGAGCCCTCCATCAACATCACAGGCCCTTTCTTGTTTTCATTTTTTAATTATTTTAGGAGTATCAGACCAGAAATACTAGTCTTCATTTTCCTCATAGTATCCTTACCTGTACACTGTATCAAACAACACAGCCTTGCACAGGAATTACTGTCACCTACTTTCTGTTCACATTCTTCATTTTGAAAGCCCTGTATTTGTATCTGCAAACTTTAAACA
>VWZK01009182.1:300397-320881 GCA_013396935.1 Baryphthengus martii | reverse complement strand
GTGGTACAGGTACATATGAGCTAGACCAGGGGAACTGCTCCAGCAGAAGTGTAACTTTACATTCACTACACAGCCTCTCAAAGGCTGTTCTTGCACAGCAGGTAGCAACTTGTCGGGATTGACAAGTGGTCAAGCAACACTCTTCATAAGCCGTTACACATAACCACAGAGTATTAGCAGCAACTATTTCTCACTGCACTGAGACAAGGTCAGATTTCTGGGCATGAACAAACTGGACGTGGCTCTTCCCTCAAGAACAAAATAAGGATTTTGAAGTCCCAGCTTAAAATGAACTTATTTTTCAGAGGACAAGCAATTAGCATTTTCTAGATGCATACCACCAAAAAACCCCACCCCAAATCCAAAACAAAAACAACAAAGCACAGACTGTTACAGTGCCTCAAATAAAACAAAATGGTCAGCACAGGATTGGGAGCACCCCAAATTACACAGCAGTTGATTAAGAAGTATTGCTGCTACTTTAACAACAGACGGAAAGATCTTCAACACATAGGCTAACTTTAACACAATGCTAGCCTATTGTTTTCTGAACACAGAGGTTACGTGCTGATTAAGAACAACTTAACAACTGATTCAGCAAGCCAAAAAGCACATTTTGTAGAATTTCCACCTGGTGTATTTCTGGGGTTTGGGGGTTTTTTGTTTGTTTTTGGTTTTATTTTTGGAGCCTTCATTTCTGCTGGTGACTTTCTGACTCACCTATGCCAGAATTCACGCTTTGGCCACGTTGTCTTCCAGCCACGCTCCTTCCTAGCGAGGCCCAACTGCTCTAGGTTCCGAGGATTCCTGTTAGTGAAGTCTGGGGCAACAATCTCATTTTCACTTGTGTCCACTTCAGTCTTGGTTTTGAGGCTGGCTGTGGTTGATGCAAAACGAAGACCTTGAGGTAAAGCAGGAAATAAAAACCTCTCAGAGTTAAAAAAAAAAATACAATGCAGGCAACAGAATGAATACAATACAGAATGATGCACCTTGTGAAAGTTAGGAGGGCTTTTACAACTAGCTTTATCTTTTTAAACACGAAATAGATGGATTACCAGAGCTCAAACTCTTTCTTCAGTTGAATTGTAGGCTAAAAANGAGGTAAAGCAGGAAATAAAAACCTCTCAGAGTTAAAAAAAAAAATACAATGCAGGCAACAGAATGAATACAATACAGAATGATGCACCTTGTGAAAGTTAGGAGGGCTTTTACAACTAGCTTTATCTTTTTAAACACGAAATAGATGGATTACCAGAGCTCAAACTCTTTCTTCAGTTGAATTGTAGGCTAAAAATGAAAAGTAAGTATATTAAGTTTTAACAGTGGTTCAAAACCCACGCATAAAATATAAATTCACGCATGACTAGAAAATCCCTAGAACTAAACGCTTTGCAAAATAGTCAAAGTGAAATACACAACCAATGACAACACTACCAAATAGCAAGGAAAAAATCCTCGATCCTGTCAAGCTATTCGTCGCTAATTAATCTAACTTCACATTCGTGCAAACTCACTCTGTTACACAATTTTGTTGGTCGAGAGGCAGAGGGAACCTCTCATCAGTGACGGGCTGGGTCTCTCCTTGTCAGATCGCCCGCCCCGGCCAGAAACGCAACCGCAGCGCCCCCGTCCCACAGAAGCCCGAATGGCCGTTACAAGCAGGACCCGGCACAGCCCAGAGCCTGCGCACGGCGGAGCAGCCCCGCCAAGACACCCGGCTGCCGGATCACTCTGGGAAAGGCACCCAGGCCGGGAAAGATCGGTACGGCGAGCCGCACAGCGGCTGAGCTTACCCGCTCCACGTGCCTGGAGCCTGCCGGCCGCCAGCAACAGGCAGCTGCGGCTGCTCAGCGCCATGAGGAGCCGGTGCCCGCCCGCGGCCTCGGGCAGCAGTGACCCGAGCTCCACTCAGGGGCACCTGGGCGCCGCCATCTTGGCACGGCCAGCACTTCCGCCGGAAGCCGGCCTTGAGAAGACTTCCGCCCGCAGTTGATGATGTCACGCGGAAGCATCGCCTCCCGCTCCCTCTGTAGCTGCTAGGAGGCGGCTCCCGTTCCGCTGGCCGGGTAGAGCCCGCGCAAGCTCCCTGGGGAAGTGCGTGCTTGCGCGTCAGTAAACTGTTCCCTGACTGGGAGAAACTCTTTAGTTTTTTTCCCCTTGGAAAAAGGGCGTAAGACGACACCGATGAGCAGAGGCCGCCGCAACGTTTCCTGGGACGGAGTTTAAGGGAGAGGGAGCAGGGCCCAAGAAGCAGACGGGCGCGCACGGCACGGCGGGGAGGCGGGCTCCCAGCACCTATCAAAGCTACGAACAAGAGCCTGGAGCCGCTACAAAAACTGCCTACCGTTAGTAAAAGCAAAACTGTTTATTCTGTGCTGCACGCTGCAGATTTACCGAATCAGGCGTCAGCGGGGCCACAAGGCATGCGATACCGCCTACTCCAGGGCGGCGGCCGCTGCGCCCCGCTCCCCGCCAGCTACAAGGCTATTCTGACCTCTCAGACCCACACCGTTTGCGGGGACCTGGAAAACACAGCACATTATCATAAGCCCGAACTAACACCTCCCACCATACCCCTGCGCCGCGCCCTTAATGAGGGGAGAGCGGAGAGGGGGGCCGCAGNGGGGGGGGGGGGGGGGCCGCAGCGCGCATGCGCGCGAGCCCCCGCTACCTTCTAGAACCTCCTGGAAGCGCTACTGCCCCTCCCCGGGCGGGGCGGCTNCGTCCCGTGGCGCTTTCGCCTTCTCCCAGCGTTCCTTGCGGCGCTCGGGCCGTTCCCCGGCGGCGCGCCTTGTGCTCTCTCTCCGTCTGGCGGCGCGGCCGGGCGGGAAGATGGCGGCGATGGAGGGACCCTTGGCTGTCTTTGGCGAACGGACCAGCGGCGACACGATCCGCACGCAAAACGGTAATGGCCGCGCGGTGTCGGTAGGGGTCTGATGAGCGGTACGGGGAGGGGCAGAAAAGAGGTAACATGGCGCGGCCGTAACCGCCGCCATGTGCTTACCCACCTCTGCCCCCGCCTGGTGAAGGGCCTCGCCCCGCCGCCAGCTTCTCGTAGGTCTCGGCCGCTGGGAGCTGTTGGGAGGGCTGCTGCCATCGAGACGGACGGAGGGAGGGTGGGCGAGCGAGTGGCTGTTGCGCCTCTCACGAGGCGAGAGGCTCCCGCGGCCCCGCGCCGCTCCCGGGCGTCGCTGTGGCCAAGCGATCCCGCGGCCCCCCTCCCTTCCGCGGTAGAAGCACACACGGGGAGCGGGGCGGCTGCCGACGAGAGTTCCACTCGATTCCGTCCCTGTCTCGTAGGGCGTGAGCTGGCAAGGTCCGCAGACTCGCCGAGAAACCTTGGTGGGGAAGGGGCGGCTGTGGAAGCCTGCGGGCCCACAGCGCAGGGATATACCGTGTTTCTGAAAGCGGGAGCCGCTCTCAAGATGAGTGCCTTTAGCTGTAGTTTTCAGAATCGTTCCACGTTTCTCAGGATTTTTTTTCCCAAGCCTTGAGGGAGGGCTGCAAATTTCGAGACTGTTGTCGATTTTTTGAGTACATAAAGGAAGAGGCTGAAGAGCTGCTTCCTGGTCATCGTGAGAGTCATGCAGGTCTGCTGATACTTTAGTGAGGACACTTGGAATGAGCATTACCTTAATCTACAGCTGATATTGTACTTGAGGATGGCACCTTTGATAAAACAGTTATTTCTTTCAAAAAGCTGCCATTACTCCTCCAAAGCAAAAGTAATAGCTTGCTTGAAATTCGGAATAGAGTTCTGAGTTGTAACTATTCCCATTATACTACCACTTTTTCAACTTCCAGATTAAGTGGCTATGCTTGTGGGATAAATTAAAACTTGCCACGGTCTGAAGGAAAAGGTTGATTGTATCTTTTTCCTATATGAAGTTGGCAGAACATCCTTTATACAGGTCACTATGCTAGAGGTTTCCTGGTACTTTAGTACTGACTAAAAGGTCACTTTGGACTTTCTTAATGTTGTTGCAGAGTAAGTGTTTTGTTTCAGTCACAGACCTGATTGGAACAAAAGGATGTGTTATTAATTGATACATGGTGATACTATTGTTCTGTATCTGCCTAGAACTGAGGAGTAAATGAAAGCAAAGTTTCACTGCATAGCTTGCTGCTGCCAGAAGAAATAGTACTATCAAGCTCTGCTAAGCTACCACTACTGCTCTTCTGACTTCAGTTGTGTTCTCCATCTTGTCAATCTAGCAGAAAATGATTCTTTTTTCTCATTGGTTAGTTTTGCCTGGTTAGTTAGCTGAACCAGCTTGGAGAGAAGAATGAGGTTTAGTAGCATCAAACCGTTACTAACTTAGCTAGGCTGAAACCTAATCCTAAATTAGGTCACTTATCTCAAGTTGCTGAATTTAAAGGTTCTTGGCATGTTTTTTGATAAACCCGAGTGTCCCTAAAGTTGGAAACATAAAACTTTTTTCTTTCATTTACTCAGTTACTGCTGCATGTGCTATTGCCAACATTGTGAAGAGTTCTCTTGGGCCAGTTGGACTGGATAAGATGTTGGTGGATGATATTGGGGTAAGTAAGCTTTCTTTACAAAGTGTCAGGAGAACTTGTGTTGCTGTGTAAAAAGGACTTCCATGTGGTGTGCTTCATAGCTCTGATGAGCACATGCATGTTTTTTTGCATGGTTTTGTGAAGGGCTAGGAGGAGAACTATGGTATATTTGGGCATCAGGAAACATATGTTAATCATTTTAGTTTAACCTAGTGCTGTAGTTTATGTAGTACAGTTGTTTCCTTTCAGCATGTCAGTTCTCATCAATTAGCAGGTATTGGTCAGATTCACAGGGATGAAGATCACTGTTGAAGTCGGGCCTTGTGATGTTGTTGACTTGTATATTGTGACCTCCATATTAGGAGAGAATTCAAATAATCCCATAACAATTTTAAAGCAGTATTTTGTGTTTTATATTTTTTGATATTTCAAGCATGTGAAGAGAGCTTGTCACTTTACAGGCTGCTATAATAAAATACTGTTATTAGAGGGCAGTCACTGCACTGCTACTGATCTGATATGTGCAAAACGTTTGATGAGTTTCTGTAACATAACAAAAGTGCAGATTCTGCCATGGTAGTATGTCTGTTGTTAGAATGGGACTCCTGATTAAAACGAACCAGTAAACATTTGGTATAAATAGTTACTTTGTGGACACTGACAAAGAAAAATTATTATACATCTGTATGAATGCTGTGAAATGCAACAATCAAAACATAATAGAAATATCTTTCAAATTAACATTTGATTTTTGGAAATTAGGATGTGACCATTACTAATGATGGTGCAACCATTCTGAAACTACTAGAAGTGGAACATCCTGCTGCAAAAGTCCTTTGTGAGCTGGCAGACCTGCAAGACAAAGAAGTTGGGGATGGGACAACCTCAGTGGTACGTAGAAAGTTTTACAGACAGATAAGCCAGAAGTCAGTGTTTCATTGTCACAGTGCGGCTTTTGATTTATCCATTATGAGTCTTGATGCAACACCGATCAACCAAACAATGAAAACACTTGTAGTTGACTACAGCAATTTTTTAAGGTAGGGTACAGAATAGAGAGATTAGACTTGTGGGTTTTCTGTAGAGATCCCAGTTTCCATAAGCAGCCGGTGTTCTGGAATAGAGTTTGCTTACTGCGGTTTCTTTATTTTTTCCTTTCTTGAAGGATGAGGATAGATTCTGACATAAGGATCTTAGTTTTTAACATCCGTGTGAAATTAGAATGTTAAGACTAATAAGGAAGTTGAATGTTGAAAACTCACCTGAGACTTCTGAATTCCTACGAGGAGGCAGGGAGTGAAATTGGGTGTTATTTTACATGAAACTGTGATTCTAGGTGGCAAGTACTTGTTTCCGCTGAGTAGACATTGGATAAGTATTTGTGATTCTACTTTCCACTTAATAGCAACAGGTAGTTATTTCGCTTGTATAGGATACGTGTATTTAGTGTCTGTACTTCCAACAGGTAATTATTGCTGCAGAACTTCTAAAAAATGCAGATGAGCTAGTGAAGCAGAAAATTCATCCTACCTCCATTATTGGTGGATACCGACTTGCTTGCAAGTAAGAAACTAATACAGTTGAAGTACGTTGCATATTTTAAGGTACAATAACGACATGGTTTTTGTTTACTTCTGTATTTGTGACTGCATTAATACAGAGTTCCTGGTGCAGAGCGGATAAGGTGTTTTGTTTTGCGGGGAAGTTAGTTTATTTTTCTTGTATTTGTTTGGTTTTGGCTTTTTTTAAATTTTATTTTGTATTAACATTTAGAAAGGCTGAAAGCATGTTAGGATTTTTGTCCTTTATTGTGGAGGTGGAATTTTTTACCAGTATTTGTCTTTATTCTACAGGGAAGCAGTTCGTTACATCAATGAAAATCTTGTTATTAACACAGATGAATTGGGCAGGGAGTGCCTAATTAATGCTGCTAAAACATCAATGTCCTCTAAAATTATAGGAATGTATCCTTTAACTTGATCAAGTGAGTTAAGTGAGAGTGATTAGAGAGTGTGAGTAGCTAGGCTGCTTTCCTTTGCAGAAAATTTATAAATGGGATGTAATATTTATGCTGTTGTTTTTATAATGGGGTTGTGAAAAACGTTTCACAGGTATTATCAGACACGGGAAAACACGTTCAGACTCTTCCGATTTATTTAAACCGGGTTGGGCACATAACTATAGCTTCAACAGTGCATTGCTTCCTGCAACATCGTTAGTGAGACTAGTTAAGAAATTGTGTGAATGGAAGAATGTGTGACCAAAGTCAAGTGCCCGTGGAGTGAAGGTAGAGGAAAGAAGGTTGCATTTTACTTCATAGCTAGAGAAAAGACTATATTTTTAGGGTTTTGTGCTAACGCTCAAATGCAGGCTTATCACAGGGTAGGTGTCAAGAGTTAAGGAATAAAAGGTACATAAATGGAAGCAACATGCTAGCCTGTCCTAATTTTCTTACTATTGTTTCAGCTTTAAGAATTACTCGTTCCTTTAAGGCAGTGGTAAAGAAACCACTTCTCAATGCCTTTCTGGAGTTATTTTTTTGAAACAGGTTTTGACTCTAATCTTGGGCACCTGTCAGTGACTACTTTTTTTTTTTTCCCTTAAGTGTAATATTAGTGGTGTTCTTCAGTTTTAACCTTAACAGCATTTTAGTGATAGTGATTTCTTTGCTAATATGGTGGTGGATGCTGCACTGGCTGTCAAATATACAGACCAGAAGGGTCAGGCTCGGTATCCAATCAACTCCGTCAATGTTTTGAAGGCACATGGCCGCAGCCAAAAAGAGAGCATACTTGTGAACGGTTACGCGCTGAACTGTGTGGTGGGCTCACAGGGTAAGAACATGCTGTTTCATAAAGCTTTTGTGTGAACTCGGTTCTCTAAGCCTTTCTGGATGAATCTTCTTACTGACCATGTTAGTTGCAAATCGTGTTCTCAACTCTAGAACAGTTAACCAAAACCACAAAAAAAAAAAAAAATAGTAGCACTTTACCAGTGATTTCTAGGCTAGGGTCTGCCAGCTGGTAGTGATCCACAAAGTGTTGGTAGTTGCCCTGGCTCGGTAGCAGCATGGTAACTTGTGATCTTCTGGAACATAATAAGCAGCTCCCTTGTGGGCAGCCAGTGTCAAGTTTGTAGGGAACTGTTACATATAGCAGAGCTGTATAGTGATTAGGTGACCTAAAGGATGTGAGACTTAGAGCCGGCTTTTCATAGTTGTTCACATTTTGGGCATGAGGTCTGTAAAAAGGTAACAGGTTACAGCAAAGATTTTTTTATTTTTTTATTTTAAAAAAAAAACCCAACCAACCACACTCTGAAAGTCTTTATTAGCATTTTTCTCTACTAGGGCAGAGCTAGAGATAGAGAAGCCAACTGAATAGAAGTCTGAAATGTGAAAGAAACGGTTTTAATCTCTAATGCTAAGTTGATGTTATATTAATTTGACAAAATCCTTTTTCTTTCTTGTTTTCTCTTGTCAGGTATGACCAAGAGAATAGTTAATGCAAAGATTGCATGCCTTGACTTCAGCCTGCAAAAAGCAAAAATGAAACTTGGTGTTCAGATTATTATCTCAGACCCTGAGAAGTTGGACCAGATAAGGCAGAGGTACGTGGAAGCTTGAGTGACTGAGAGAGTGGGGTTTCACAGGCTTGTTTTGGTCTCTGCAGTTGAGGTGGATCGATGCAATTTTGTCTGAGCACAAGAGGTAGAAATGTTTTAGATGTTAACATTTCCCAACGATACCAGATCTTTATGGTGAAAGTCTTTATGTCTGGAGGCAGAGCTAGTATTAAGGCAGTTCTCGAGAAATCCAAGTGTGTTTGTACAGTGGTCCCTTCTTGCAGAGCTCTGCATTGAGATTCCATGAAGTGGGTTAACAGAACGTGTCTGTAGATTTTTAAATACATTTTTATAACTTTGACTTGATCATTGCAGAGAGTCAGATATTACCAAAGAGAGAATCCAGAAGATTTTGGCCACTGGTGCCAATGTTATTCTCACCACTGGAGGTATTGATGATATGTGTCTGAAATACTTCGTTGATGCCGGTGCTATGGCTGTAAGAAGAGTTGTGAAGAAGGACCTTAAACGAATTGCTAAGGCATCTGGTGGTATGTCTATATAAAAAGTAGATCTTTCTGGGTTTTTTTTTAAGTAGGAGCTGTTGCAGGGTATTTGTAACTAATTTTCAAAATTCTGATTCTGAAATTTCAAAATTCAATTCTGAAATTTCAAAATTTCATGCAAGGAGAGGATGAGTAGAGCTGAGCCACTCTTAGGTGTTTAATTTCCTGTTGCTTTTGTGTGACTTCTGTCAAGATAGAAGAGTTGACTATTGAAGATTTACAGCAGGGGAAATGTTGCCTTGCACTGGAAGACTCCTCTTGTGGAAATGGAAACCAGAATCTGTTAGTAGCCTTTAATAGGCACACGTGCATAAACCTCTGTTCAGAAAGTCATGTTAAATATATTCTTTAGATAGTTTAAGACAAATGAAGAACTAAATAAGTAAATACATACTGAAAAAAACCTCTGATACTATACACATTTTTATCTGTCTATTCTTGAATTTGCAAGAAAGATCTTCATTGTGGTAAAGCACAGGAGCTTGTACTAGCTATGGAAAAGTAAGTGCTGTAAAAGTTGAGCAAAAAGGGTGGTGTCGATAATAAACTGCAAAATATCAAAATTGTTACCTGAGAATTAGAAGTGCTGTTGAATTCAAGCAAAGTCTACTTACACGGCTTCTATTTCTGTTTTCAGTTTATGTTTTTCTTTCTGTATGTCTGTTCTGGGAAAGCTGGCAAAGGATGTGCTGGAATTGAATGCTAATTTCTCTTACTTTGTTTGTTAAAGCAACCATATGTTCAACCCTTGCAAACCTTGAAGGTGAGGAGAGTTTTGAGGCATTAATGCTGGGACAGGCAGAAGAGGTGATTCAAGAGAGAATCTGTGATGACGAGCTGATTTTAATCAAGAAGTAAGAATCCTTTTTAAAATACTCGATTTTGTGTATGCTTTCTACTAAGTTTGAGATAAAATCGCATTTATTTGCTTCCATGGCATCTCATTGTTTCAAGTAGTTATGCTTGGGAAAGAGTCACTGCAAATTAGAGGTGTAAGTAGGAGTATTTCATCCTTTTTGCTGGGACTGAACACGTGTTTCATCAGCCATAATGTATGAGACAATCAGATTGCTAGATAAGACTACTTGATAAACAGATCTTGCTAAACTGGCTTCCCTTTACAGATGGTAAAGGGAAATAGGTATCATCTGAGTGATGGGGAGGTGTAAGCTAAATCTTACCATTACTAGTGGAAGACAGGGTTTACTTGTGCCCATTTCATTAAATCAGTCATCTACTTAGTAGCAAGAAAAGCAACTGTATTTTTAAAAGGGGTCTGGGCTTTTTTTAGGGATTTGTTTGCTTGGTTGGTTTGGGGTTGTTTTAGGTGTTTTTTTGTTCTTTTTATAATGGGTACGAGCAGCAACAATTAACTAACTGTCCACACATATGCTATTTTCCCTTGAAGATTTTAATATACTACTGCTGTTTGGTACCTGAAGTACCTGAGTATCAGTTTGTTTAACAAAACATATCTTGGATATTAACTTTTCCATTGCTTCAGTATCCCTTCTCGGTGCTCACCTTCCTGTAGTCTCATTTGAGTGTGAATGAAATAATTCTGTGGCAGTTAGGACTGTTTATACCGTGATGTTGGCAGTCGTTAGCTCACTTGGTGGCTATGCAAAAAAAGAACTTTCTTAACATCTAATTCCATTCTCCCTCCTATTAGGTGGAGGGAACATTTTGTCTGTAATAGTTGTGTCAGGTAGCTTTTGCTGAAAGTCTAAAATTCAAATTAGGTTCTTGTGTATTAGAATTTAAAATACTAAGTTGCAATATACATATCCTGTAAGGGTGTGTTAATGGTGTTAAGATTTTCTTTTAAATGTTGAAAGAATCTGGCTCACTGAACTTTGCTCTAGAAGAAAAAAACAGCAAAAAGTTTTAATTTATATTCTATTCAACACAGCTGACTTCTCATTTCTTTTTTCCCTAGTACAAAGGCTCGTACTTCAGCATCAATTATCTTACGAGGAGCTAATGACTTCATGTGCGATGAAATGGAACGATCTATACATGATGCTCTCTGTGTTGTTAAAAGGGTATTGGAATCCAAATCTGTAGTCCCAGGTGGCGGTGCTGTAGAGGCAGCACTTTCAATATATCTTGAAAATTATGCAACCAGCATGGTAAGTCTTGCATGAAGAGGTAAGACTGCATGTGTTAAACTAGGATAATTCAAATTTTCAATCAAGCATTTATTTTCTTCTAGAAGTTGGTTCTATGGTTCATGAAAATCACGTCACAGAATGTAAGATGCTTCTTTAAAAGGGATAACATGAGTTACTATTTCTCTGATAATTCTACATGATTCTTTGACCTAAACATAGAGTTTGCACATCAGAACCCCTGTGTACTATTGACAGTCTTGATCTTGGCTGTATTCTTTCCCTCTTTTGTTGCAGCAGTTGATTTAAAAACTTCTGTGTTTGTTTTTTTTCTAGGGATCACGTGAACAACTTGCCATAGCAGAATTTGCAAGATCCCTCTTAATAATTCCAAATACACTAGCAGTAAATGCTGCTCAGGATGCAACAGATCTTGTTGCAAAGTTGAGAGCATTCCACAACGAGGCTCAGGTTAACCCAGATCGCAAAAACCTGAAATGGCAAGTATCTCTCTGTAGGAAGGCTGGTATTAAAAGGGAAGTGGGTTGATGACTTGGGTGGAAAATTGTTCTGCCAGTTTACTGAACCATAATTTGCATGTAAAAAAAGAGTGTAGTTCTCACAGAACACTTCTCCCTCTGTCCTGAATTCAGTCCCACGTATGTGTCACTGGGACCTAGCAGTATTTCCACAGCAGACTCCCAACTATTTCTTTTTCTACCACTCCATCTGACAGTGTTTCTTCTTTGCAGGATTGGTCTTGACTTGATTAATGGAAAGCCTCGTGATAACAAGCAAGCTGGTGTCTTTGAACCAACCATGGTCAAAACTAAAAGCCTGAAGTTTGCAACAGAAGCTGCAATTACTATTCTTCGAATTGATGATCTTATTAAACTGCACCCTGAAACTAAAGAAGAGAGAGGGTGCTATGAGGATGCAGTTCACTCTGGAGCACTTGAAGAATAACTTAGGTTTTATTTATGTTTGTCTAACCTACGTTTCCCACTCTTGTAACTAAAATGTTAATAAAACAAGTGGTCAAATTCTGCTGCTGTTTTCTTGTCAACAAATTACTTTTTGAAAGAAGGTAGGTCCTTACGTTGAACTTAAGCTCTGGCGTCTGGTAACAACTCCAGTGCCTGCAGTAGCCACTGATTTTTGTGAAGGCAATAACTTGAGTGGCAAAAAAATAATGGAGTAAGATTATTTCATTTTAGGGAAAACAAACAAATGCAAGCATCATGATTAGAAATTTATTAGTAAACTGTTTCAAAGCTAATTAGCACTCGTTTATTCATTGATTTGCATTCATCTCTCAACGCACATGGCTATTCCCATTCCTCCTCCTATACAGAGAGCAGCAACGCCACGTTTTCCACCTGTTCGTTCCAGTGCATGTAGAAGAGTAACAAGGATGCGACAGCCTGAGGCGCCAAGAGGGTGGCCAAGAGCAATAGCGCCACCTTGGATATTAATCTAAAAAAAAAAAAGTCAACACACAAAGTCAAGTTAAATCATATAACTATGTAACTAGCTTAGGGGGCTTTCAAGGGGAATGACTTCACTGGATATATGTATAGTCCAGTTGTGAGTAAAGCCTCAGTAAAACCGCTACCACTGTTTCAAGAAGAAACTGAAGATGGATGCAACAGCTGTTAACATCAGTATTTCTTCTGAAAGGGGCCCATCCTTGAAGGTAATTCAAGTGGTAATGTGAACTGAGGTAGTTAGAGAGTAAGACTAGTGCTTTTTGCCTTCAGTGGAAGAATAGTGGCGTATCTGCTTCCAGCACCATGTGGAAGTTCTGAAGTGCGGTTACCTAGCTTTGCATACAACTCCACTAAAATACAGTTGCAGCCTGTTCTGGTAGGATACAACGTGCCTGCTTGCAAGGCCTGGCTGCAGCAGAGCAGTATAAGGACACACTTTAAGAGGTTCCCATTTTCTTTGCTTATGGCAAATTGATTGCTAGAGGACCATTCTCACCTCTTTACAATACAATCCAGATGCACAGAACAGAAGAACTTTGACTTGCAGGAGATGAATAGATTTCAGGCCATAGTTTATTACCTTTTCTAGATTCACTTTCAGTTCTTTTGCTATTGCAACAGATAGTGATGCAAAGGCTTCATTAATCTCAAACAGGTCAACTTGTTCCAGAGTCCAGTTGGCTTTTTCAATCTGAGAAAACAAATTGAGGCTTTATTAGCTTATAGGTCTTCCACACCAGAGGACTTTTCGTACAACTTGAATTGGGTGAAGCCACCACTTCTAAAAAGTTGAAGGAAACAAGTTTTTTTTAGAGACAGGGTTGATGACCTAATTCTTGAAGCAACAGGCAAGGTTTCAGTGTTAGCAAAGGTCAGTGCAGTGTGCTGTAACATGTTGGCTGCTCTTAAATTCCTTACTAATTTTACACAAGTGGTGGTGGTGCAATTGTGAGAATTAGTGATGCGCTTAACAGAACAAGCACTGTTTTCAAAAGTTGGTTTTAACGTGAGAATTTTTTTCAGGACAGAAGTCTTAATTCTATTAGAGATTCTCTGCTTAATACAGATTTTTACACAGGAAATGGTGAAATGACCATTAGTGGTGGGTGTCAAGTATAATTCCTCCAGTCTCTCCTGACTTTAAAGTTGAAAATTGCAACTTGAAGCTTTTTACAGACAGGTATTTTGAAAGATGATTTGGCTCATGTTTTCACTTCAGGAGCTTGTGCAATGGCATACTTGGGTGAGGCTTAGGCATGTTTACATATTTATATTTTTATTCCAGCTCACTTTGTTTCTAATAGCAACACTTTATCTGCAGGGTCATCTGCAGCAACGGTGTTTCACAACCCGCTAGCCAGACTGGTGCATCTCCCAGGACTGCAGTCAAGGAGGAAAGCCTCTTTCTAGTGGATATTAGAGAGACAGTGTGGAAACTGTTCATCTTCTGGGAAAAGTCTTTAAGATTTGCTATGTTGTTTTAACACTAAAATGCACAAGCTAGTCATTGTCTCACTTTCAATGTGCTACTATGAAATTCTAGAGAGAGAAACTGGTAATATATGGAGAGTGCGAAGTGTTTTATAAGACACATGACAAAGTTTACATTAAGTAGTGTGCCCTTTTTCAGAGTACCTATAATTTTATAGGTTCTGTTAAATACAGCTTGTCTCTTCTACAATTTTAACTAAAAGCATGTGTTGTGTATGCATTTACAGCATTCTTGATTTTAAAAGAACAGTTTGAGATTTGGTAAGAAAAAGCCTCAGCATTCCAGTTCTGATTTTCCTGTTAAAAGCTGCAGTGCTTGGGTAAATTCAAGTTAGGTTTCCACACTGCCAGGATGTTTCAGAGATGAACAAAATAAGGCCTTCACACAGTATAAGTAAAACTAAGGAATACTAAAGCAAATCTATCATTACCAGCTGTAAAAGAGCTCTTCTCATGCTCAATTTCATAGCTCTGGTTTAACAAATAACAGACTGGGGTTGCCATGGGCTGCATCTGCGCTAGCGAGCAGTGTGGTACTGTAGGGGCTGCGCACTCAGGGCATTTTATTTGTTCTCTTGACTGAAAACAGAGTGCCTCAGTGTGGGCAATCATGGTCCGAGCATGTTAGATGTGGTTCTGGAGTACACCTCGTTTAGTTTCATCTGAAAGGAATCTGATTTGCATGCTCCAACCATTTTGCAGGGCAAACTAAAACACAAGCAGCACCATCCCGTTTGCTAATGCCGATGGACTCACTGGTCCTTCCCTCAGTGTTGGGCTATTGCAATACTATCAAGCAGCAATCTGAAGATTAACCTGGCCAGACATAGCATCAGAACTGTAATAAAGCAGGATCAAATCAGCCCCAAAGTGAGTTAATATAAATATCAGGAAATTTGACCGTTAGTGTCCGAGGTTATCTAGCTGGCCTTTCACAAACTCAAGTAGTTTATGCTCTGAACTTCATTCATGCACCTATACTTTGTTTTGTTTTTTTTTTTGGACAGAGAGTAGGCATTAGCCTGGTAGCACTAGAAAATTTTACATGCTCTCTTCTGTCTTAAGTCTTATTTTCACTTAGTTTCTTTTTTCTACTAAGCTTTCCTTAGATTGTAGAAAAAACAAGACATGGCCAGAAAATGAAAAGCAATTACAAGCTTTTAAATAATAGATACACAGATAGATAGAAGATTACTTACAGCTTTCCTTATTGCTGAAATGGGGCCTACTCCCATTATAGATGGATCTATACCAGTCTGAGCCCAAGATACAATCCGAGCCAAAGGCATAAGACCTCTTCTAGCAGCTTCTGATTTCTTCATTAAAATTACAGCTGCAGCTCCATCATTTATACCTGTGGAACGACAAACAACTTGTACATCATTGTGGCATTTTACAGCTTTTCCTGTGCCATCTTTTCCTCCTTGGGTAAATTCACAAATCTAGACACATGAGAAGGAAAAAAAAAAAAAATTAAAAAATCACCAATCTTTTATTGGTTTAGGTCAGCCGAGTCTGACCTCTGACACAAACACTTAAAATGGGTAGCGTATCTATACTGCTGATCATGGGATATGCTTGTGATTTCTAGTTGGAAAGCCACAGGTCTAAGCATTGAGGCACAATTTGAAAAAGGAGCACATCAAATTTATTAATTAGACTTTAGAAGAAGCAGCCTAAGGATCCAAGGAAGAAGTCTCAAAGCGACCTGTGGCAGGAGAGTTAGTCCCACAGGAGTAACATTTTCAAACATGAATTTTAAAGTTTTCCTTTGTCCGGACCTGTAGTATTAGAAACCACTAGACAGCTAGTTTTAAAAAGAGAGGATGTAGTTTCTATTTGTTCTAGCCTACCAAATATGGCTGTTATTGCCCCAACACTTGTATTGCTTCATAGAAAGCACGCAAACAAAAGACAACTCATCTGTGAAGAAACCCTCCACCACAGTTACATTTGAGTTCTACCTATATTGTCAAACACATTGCCATTTCCTGCAGAGTACATTCAGCAACAACCACACGGCAGCCTAACCCCTCACAGAGACTCTGCCTCAAACCACGAGCAACTACTGTTCTTTTCCATTTTGGTTTTAGCTGGATGGACCAACCTGAAGCATTAGCTGCTGTTACTGTCCCCGTTCCGTCTGTCAGGAAACAGGGCTTTAACTTCGCCATTGTTTCCATGTTGCTCCCGTGTCGAGGGTGTTCATCTGTTTTAACTTCAATAGGACCTGCAAAACAGAGCATTATACTTACAGGAGGGTCTAATCACACACACCTTGAACAGAAAGGCAGCCTGATTGGGAATATATGCCATATTCCTTTTATCCAGTAAGCCATTCCTATGTTAGATATCACTTGTAACTCAGTGCAGTTTAACAAATTGCTTTAACTGTCCAGCTGCTTCTACCAGGACAGACAGCTGGGTTTTCTGACAACTGAAGTACTGTCTAGTTGTACAAAAGCAGATCTTGTTCTTGCTGTTCCTAAGGCAACAGCTTCTCTTCCAAGCAGGCGGCTGTCTTCCAAACGATACTTGTAGCGCTCTCCTTGCAAAGAGTAGACTGGTATCAACAAAGTTTTTCATTAGTTTGTAACTGGCCTAATGCCGGACCATTCTCTAGAGGGTCTTTTCAATGCAATTGATTCTTGATTTCTGTTCAGAAAATTCAGCTTTTACATTCACCTCACAGAAGCAGACCTTTGGCTCAAGCACCGTAACAGGTCCATTTATATCCCAAACAGACCTAAAGAGAAGCATACCTGATATATGTAACCTGACCTAGTTAATTAACCAGTAACCCTAATTATTGTCACGTGTATTTTACTAGGTGGGCAATGTGTGCCAGATGAACCTGTTTAAGGTTGGTGCAGCAGGAGTCTCACAAAACAAAAAAATACTTATTTTGGTAGAACACCCAAGCCTATGTTACTTCAGCGGTTTGCCTCAGAAGTAGTTACATAGTATTTGCAGATAGATACATTTACATATTCCACATTTGCATTGCTTCTCTCATTTGAAAAATAATCACTGAAAAGTTGAAAAAGAGCAACAGGCTACACGCTTACAGAACAGCTTACAGAAAAGGCTGTATAAATGGGAAACCACCCACTTGATTATGGGAGACATAGTATAAAACATTTTTTTCTTTAAAAATCAGCTCTTATTATCCATTCACACCTACCTTTTTTAGAAGGTACAAGAACAGGAACAATTTCTTTTGTAAAATAACCAGCTTTCTGTGCTGCCTCCGCCCTGTTTTGTGATTGTACAGCAAATTGGTCTTGTTCCCCTCTGCTGACTTGCCACTGATTGGCCACATTTTCAGCTGCAATGGGAGCAAAATGCAAATTGGCATCAGGAAACACTAAAACTTTAAGTTGTAAAATTGCAAATATGAAGGTAGTCATTAATGTTTGCTGTAGCAAGCAGCTAAGCTTGTTGAACAGTTCTTATTTCAATTTCCTCATTTTGTTTGCTCATGATTCTCTACTGTATTTTCTTTTGAGGGTGAAAATGTCCGTGTGGGATCTCCTCCCAGATGTTACACCAAATTAAATACAAATGCAAACAAGCTTTTCTAGTTTATGGCTTTTCTGGATTATTACGCATAGATAACTCTAGAGGTACTTTGGGGGAGGGAACGTTCTGAACTTACTTTGTTTCATAAGTGGGGTCTGAAAAAAGCAATTGACTGGCTATCCCACACAGGGTGCAATAACCTGAAGCTACAGAACTATGTGTATCCACAGTACAGTTTATGTTATTCCTGCCCACTGTAAATCTGCTGCTGAATGCTCCAATTACATGCAGGGATAATTTTATTTATTTTTCCTGAAATTAAATTAAATTACTCAGATGAGAAAGAAGTGCAGTGAGATGGACTTGCACAGGAAAAAAAAAAAAACAAACAACAAAAAGCCAAACCACAACCAAACCCAGTAACTTTATAAACGAAGCAGAAAATGGCTTCAAGTCATTTCAGTATTAGGGATTTCTTCCTTTTTCACAATGACAGCTTAAGGATAGCTTGAAACACCTTACCTGAAACTTCAGATTTCTGAAATTTCTTATCAGTGAATTCTCCCCGCTCCCCCTACTGTTAACCATTTCATTTTCTGGACTGTCACCACTTACCTGTTATACCCATATGATACTGATAAAAAGCATCTGTAAGGCCATCAAGGATTATTGTGTCCTGCAAGGAAGCCTCTCCCATCTTCACTCCAGCTCGCATGTGAATGACGTGAGGAGCCTGCAAGAAGATATATTGAAAGGCGTTAGATGTTTTGTATCTCCAGCGCACAATACAGCCAGATAGCAGAAGAGACAGACCCCTGCCTGGCAGCTGCAGGTAGCTCCCATAAATCCCAACAGTCTCCCCAATTGCCTGCTTCGTCTCTCCCTCCGGAGTCTGCCAGCTGGTGTGGTCTGTTTGGCTTGTGCATTTCCCCCGCAGCAGATCACGAAGCAGCGACTGCCTTCTCTCCACAGATCACATTAATCATCCCTGGGTCCATACAGCTGCAGGTCCCCCATCCTACCAGTCTGCTATAGACGGTTTCCAATTGCACCAACATCACTCTCAGCACGGGCAGCTAGCGAGCCATGGCAGAAGAGACCACCTCCTTCTTAAACATCAGACCCAGCACCATTCATCAATACAACCTTGGGCTGAACACCTTAAATAAAAGTGCTTCACTTCCTTTCCAAGCTCAAATTCCCTGCCAGTTATAAGCTGCTTTGGGCTTCTTGTAATAAAAAAACCACCCTGTCTATTGCCAGCTGTCACAAGCAAATAATTTACTACAACAGGGCTAGATTCCAATTAAAATGGAATTTTAAATGTGGTGCACACTTTGCAGAGCAGGTTTTCAGAAGTTACAATATCAGATCTTAAAAAAAAAAAAAAGCGCCACTTAAGGCAATAGTTGCATGTGTAAATTCATTCCCAAGTGCAGAAATCAAAGCTACTCTTTCAATCTGCCTCCAGAGCGTTAGCCTAGAAATAGAGAGTTTCAGCATAACTTAATGCCACGTGCTCCCCGTAGGCCAGTGTGAGTGCAACTGTTTGCTTTACCTTGCTCATACTTTCCATGCCTCCTGCGACCACGATGCTGGAGTCTCCTGTCAGTATGGACTGAGCACCCAGACATACTGATTTCAAGCCCGATCCGCAGATCATCTGACAGCTCCAGGCAGGCACAGAGTAAGGGATTCCGGCAGCAACACTCGCCTGCCGGACAGGGTTCTGGCCAGCACCTGCAGGAAGAGGCAGTATTTTTCCTTTGTTTGTTCTTAAAAAAATAAATGTCGGCCTTGTCACTTCTAACAAGAGGTACCTTGATTCCACCAAAATTGAGAGATCACCCCTACTCTCAGTTGGTAGATAGAGAAGTTCCCAGAGATAATTTGTAAACAGAAGCTCAGTTACCTGGCTCATTGATATTGTTGACTGATAGAATACCTGCAAGATCAGGGACTTGCTACTGATAACTTTATATCTGCAACTCTGCTTTTGATGGCAGGTTAGATGAAATACCAACTTCACATTAGCACTAGCCTGTTCTATGGGTGTGTGTAAGATAAGGGCTCATTTAAATTGCTACACGCTGAACGGTTTCTTTGTGACATCTTCCGTACACCACCAGCAGGCAACTTTCCCCGAAAGTTCCTATGGAAACCAAAAGCACAATTCTGCAAGAACAGTCCTAAAAGCTTCCATTATTTGTTGTAATTACAATGGAGAGAAAAGGAGCACTATATTCAAAGAAGACATTTATCTGCATCTCCCTAGGCCAAAGCAATGCCAGCTCTTTCTATGCAAAGAAAAGGCTAAGGAGAGCACATTGTTTGGTGAGCTAAAAATACACAGGAATCTAGATCAGCTTTAAGCACGACGAACCTACTTGCTTCTTTTATTTTCTTCCTCTGTCTTTAAAATGCAAACCTGCCCTATGATTCTGCAGATTAAACATTACCCTGGAAAAAGCAGAGGACCGTTCAAAATAAACAATTCCCTATCAGCCCCGTTTTCATTAAATCAAAATATTTGTCTCCAGGCAAGCGGCATCACAGGTCTCGCAGGTTGGTCTTGCCGAGAAACAAAAATGCCAGCCTCGCTGTTAAAATCTCAGTTATCATGACTTCTGACGTTACATTTAAGAGATGATCAGTCGCAGAGAAGGGATACTGTAACAAAGAGAAGATACTTACTTTTTCCACACATGCTGTGAGCTACTGTGGGGATTTTTAAAAAAAACAAACCCACCACCACCAAACCATCCCCCCTGCCACATCCTTTCCAAAATCCTAGAAATAATAGGTTTGGTCATCCAGAGGGTATGGAGAAGCGGCAAAAACGCCGCTCAAGTCCTTTGTTAAGGAACCACGTTCTTAAGGGCAACGAATCGGTTCGGAACCACGCAACCTCAGCCGTTTCCGAGAGGCAACTGCGGAGGGACGCGGCCGCAGAGAGGAAGCGCCCACTCAGCCCCCAGGGCAGCGGGATCTCCGCCGTGCCGCGCCCCGCTCCCGCCTACCTGCGGTGAGGACCTGCCCCAGGATCACCTCCGACACCTCCTCGGGGGCCAGCCCGGCCCGACGCAGCACCTCCCGGATGACGGCGGCCCCCAGTTCGTGCGCCGGCAGCGACGACAGGCCGCCGTTGAAGGAGCCTGGGCGGACACAGAGGGAGAGAGCTCAGCGCCGGACTGCGGATGGGGAAGGGGAGGGCAC
>VWZK01009182.1:248294-287445 GCA_013396935.1 Baryphthengus martii | reverse complement strand
GGCGGGGCCTCTGCGCAGGAGGCGGGGCTGCGCGGCGGGGCCTCGCCGGCTGTCGGAGGGTAGAAGAACGCGGGACTCGGCTTCCGACCGCGACTGCTCAGGCGACGATGAAGTCTGCCCAGTAAGAGTGTTGTTTTGAAGGCTTTTCGCCCCATATTTCGGGAGCCTGGAGCCTATGCGGGAGTTTCAGCATGGAACTCTCTCATATCGTTGAAATAGCTGGCAGTTACTTTAAGTGTATCTAGTAAAGGAACGTAACTGATATTATTTACTTAATTTCTTTTTTTTTTTTAATCTTTAAATACTGTGTTTTTTAAATATTGTAGTAAAAGGTGTATGAACTACTGGAGTTCCCAAAATTAAAATGTACTTTACCCGTTTCACCTCTCTAAATATGAATAGAGCCAAAAAGCCTAAAACATGATGCGATTACATTAAATTTTTTTCAGTGCTCACGGCAGTGTTATTTTAAGTGCACAGTATGATTTTTATATTGTTTGTTGCCAGGAGCAGATATATAGGAGTGGTGCGTAGCAGCCATCATTTCCCTGAAATCATGAAAGTGCGTAGTTAGGATAGTCCAGTTATCATATAAATCACAGAATATAATTGTGTTAATTCCAGTCAGTTATACAGGAATGTTGTTTTCATTGATTCTTTTCATTGTAGAAAATTGCCCTTCATTATGCTCTTATAAAATATTTCTGATCATCTCTTTTTAGAGGGAAGTCAAATGAGAAGCACCTCTTGCTGCACAGTACTTGAAAGGTTACTATATTAAGTTCAAAGAATGAATATTTCAGTTGTAGGGTTATTGTCTATAGTATACAACTTGATTTGTTAATGAATAAAAAGCAAAGGCAAAGTACTGTGACAACAGACGTAGCCAGCCTGCAGCTCATAATGTTTCTGAAAAACACTGAGCACAGTGGTAGAAATACATGTCAGGAATAAATTTCTAAACTCTTAATAAGTTACTGTAGGTGCCAAAAAAGCTGTTGCATGGGAGTAGAGAGGTGAAATTCATACATAAAGAGACTGAGCAACCTAGCTTTTCCGAAATAACCTGTACAATATTTTTAGCTACTCATTGGTTTGTTGTGGTGTGTGTGGTGGTTTGTTGTTTTTTTTTTTTAGTGTATGGTTCTATTACTGCCAGTGATAATAAATGGCAGTAAGATGGTAACTTCAGTGGCCTGTAGCCTCAGTCTTCAGCACTTTTGTGCTCTTGTGTGAAAGCAAGAGATGACTTTGTAAATGGTGATGTGCTGCGCTTAGAGGTTGGAGTAGCCAGATCTGGTGCTTCTGTAGAGACTTGGTTGCTGGAAATGCGTGTGAGGTTTGGAGATAAAGGTAGACTACCCTTAGATGGAGCATCCGCCTTTGATTTCTTTCAGTCATGATTGTGGCGGCAATCAAATGTTTATATTGTGTGCTGCTTTTTGGGGTTCATGAGCCCAGTCTTTGGGGAAAACTCACATTTTTTGGTGTTTATATGCTTCTGGTACTTTTCTGAGGAAATAAATAAAATGTCAAGTCGTGATTTTTATCAACTGTGCATGATTTAATCAGTGTGAGCTGTAGAGAATTCTGTGGGACATCTGAAAAGCATGTTGCTGTGTATCAAGGATTTTAAACTTGCTGGGATCTTCAAGACTACTTCCAAACACTGAAAGAGTTAAAATATTCTAAAAGTCTGTAGGAAAGTTGCAGTGGAAGAGGTAGGCAACTTGAATGCATCCTCTGTGATCTCAAGTTATTCTGGATAATTGAGTTGGGCAGCAGCAGTTTGTATTGCTAGCCTCTCATGCTTGAACATATTTAAGGTACGCTTTTGGTAAATAGTCTGAAATGAGGAGTTGCATCCAGAAATTAAAGCAGAATACTTCAGTAACTTCTTGTGTGTGAGAGGGAAGGGGTGTGGGAGGAGAATGGGGCATGACTTGTTATCCTAGGGCAATGCTTCAGTGCCTGTGTCTTACTAAGACTAGGAATGGGAAGCTGCCATTCATCAGTGAGGTGCTTCTATTGAATGTATTTGGAAACGTTTCCGTGGGTTCTAATGTTGTGGTTTTTTTTTTTATGAAAGGCTTGGAAGTAGTTTCATCTGCATGCTGTACTTGGTATGACGTTTTTGGTTTGGTTCTGGGGGTGGGGTTGCAGTTTAAACCAAGGGGCTTATTTGATAGTGCTATGTATTTGTCAATGGTTAGTATAGGTTGAAGAGACTACTTCATTTGACGTGTGCTTGCTTGTCTTATTGACAAACAATTTTAGTATTTATTTGTCTTAGGAAAAGTTAAATTAGTTCATTGAGTGTTAGGAAAATATCTAGGGTAGTCTGTAAAAGTACTTGAGGAAAAAAAAGAGCGTTATTTTTGTGAAGGTGAGGGCTGTAAAGCAAGTGATCCGCACATCCTCTCCCTGGTATGTGTGTTGCAGCAGCTTTCAAACTTCTTGAATCTTAGTATCGTATGCAACTTTTCTGTTGGAAAGCATATTGCAAAGATGCATGCCTCTAGCAAACCTTGTGTTCGTTGTTACTTGTATGCTTATCTTTGTGGAATCAATAGTTTTGATACAATCATAGTTGTAGAAAATTTTGTATTATCTTTTTGAGGTAAGGAAGCATGTCTTGTTACTCAGGAAAGTGTGGGTATATAACCTTGCACAAAACAATCCTGTTACGCTGCATGGACACGAGAGGAATTGAATTTGACAGCATATCCAAGCCATTTATTTGACATCTTATTTTTCCTAAAAATATTCACAAGGGTTGTTTCATACTTCCTATTTATCAGAATCTTTAAAGAAGTTGAATAAATACTTGGACGAACATGTTATTTTGATGTAACTCAAACATGAGTGTTAATGTTCACAAGTGATTTACTTTTATTCCAGAGAGATACTGAAGTAGTAATATAAACTGCTTTCCTCAGACCCTGATTATCCTCTACCTTGTGAAATACAGTGTTAAATAGATGTAGGCACAGATGAACTGTTAGTTTGATCTGAACGTATATGGATGTGGTTGGGTAGGTTTGCTTAGTTAAGCAGGAAGTATTGATTATTGATAGGCTTTCTTAGCTGAAGAAAGTTTAGACTTCTCTTGACTTTATATTTAGATTACAGCAGCAAGTTTGTCACAGTGTTGTTTTATACTCTGGCTCTGTGTTTGTGGAACCAATATTTCAGTAGTCTAACCTTGCAAATTAAAAAAATTTGGGGTACATGTACAAATTTCTAACTTGTTCAGTATTTCACATACACTAGTAAATTCACCAAATAAAACTCCTTTTTCTCCTTTTTTTCTTTCCTCTTCAGAGTTCACAATGACGAATGAAGAACCTCTCCCAAAGAAGGTATGTTTAAAAATACTTGTGACTACCCCCCCAGGTAATCACGACAGCTTGATAAGTTGTGTTTTTCCTTTTGCTCCATAGGTTCGCCTTAGTGAAGCAGATTTTAAGGTTTTACCTAGAGATGAGCTTATCCTAAGGTAAAGTAAAAAGCAGTTTTTCCATCTCATTTTAGTGAACTTTTAGTGAAAAGTATGACCTCCTTCTTCCATTGTTTTTAGCACCCTTGTTCTGAAAAGCTATTTTATACTTTTCATGATACATTTCTTTTGTAAAGTTCTCATCTTGTCTCGGATATTTTTATACATAGTTTGGGGTGAAACGCTTTTTCCGAAGAGACAAAATCCTGAGCATACATGAGCAGGAGTCCCTTCTTTCACTTGTAACTTTAGAGCTTGCTAAATGACAGAGAAATGTCAACTCCTTACTCCTACAACAACTTCTGGATTTTCTTAGTCCATGCAGTGGTCTTCTCAGCATGTTCGGATATTAACAGTAAAACATTAGAATGCAGTTTTCATTGCCTAGAACTTGCATAAAGAAGAGCCTGACCACTTTTTTTTCACTTTTTAGAAAGCTAATTGTTGCTATGGAAAAAATAGGCAATCCTATTATGCAGACCACCTGCTTAAAGAAACTGACCCAAGCCACTTGTGTCTGTATACCTGAATTTCCTGATTTGTAAATGAGGAGCTAACTAAACTAGGCATCTGTAGGTCCTCTATTGATCTACTGGAGTAGTTTGTGTTTGCATTTTGGTAAACTTTAGCTCTTGGCTTTTTCTACGCTAAGTTGTTAGCACTGTTACAGAGCCTCTCAAGTTAAATATTGCAGCTTCATAGAACAAAGACTAAACTGTAGAAATGTGATGATCCAAGTGCAACACCGGACATGTGATCAGCTGCTCCCTCTTCTGGGCAAACTACTCTGCCAGCTACTTCTGGGGTGACAGCTCTTTCCCCCGGAGTCAACATAGTCTGGCTCCATATGTTTAAAAGTAATTTCTGGCTTCCTCTGAGTATCTAGTCTTTTGAGTAGGAAAGGCAGTTTTTAAACAGTAGGAAAAAACGCTTCTTTGGTGTTAAGTGGTTTAGGCTTTGTGAACCTTTTAATGAAAGTTTCTGTACTTAAGACTATCCTAGGGAATAGCAAAAGTACCAAAGCATAGGTTCTGTGCTAGTTGCTTTCTGTTAAATTGTCTGGAAGAAAAAAAAAGACTTCCCATTGTAATGTTTCTGTAACTTGCAATGATAGTTCTACCATAGAAGAGATCCATTTCCAACATACATTCAAGTGAGAATGTGATGAAAAACACCCAAAGAGGTAAAGTATGAAGAGACAGGAGGGAATTTGTTAATGACAGCATTGTTGCTCTCAAATATTCTTCTTGGTGTAGACAGAGCAACTTCTTTTTTTGTTTGTTTGAATAGGGTGTGTATTTAATGGAGTTATAGTAAGCTTACCTTTTATTGTGTTTTCACATAAAATTAGCAATTACTACATGAACTTTCGACTTTGTAGAGTAGAATGTAATACTATTATGTATTATATTTTAATCAAAAGCATCTTCACTACTTTCGGACTTAAAAAAGCATGTGCTGACTGTGCTTTGGGTCTTTTGTGTTATACATCATTGCTGTACTATTGCACTGATTAAAACAATATATGTAGAAAATACTCTTTATTTGGTCAGTTCTTGTGCGATGAATTCCAGCTTCACTGTGTTTTTTCCATAAAGTACATAATTTAGGTTTGCCCATTTTAACTTCTGATGACTAAAAATAAGATTTTCAGTTTGACCATTTGAGAATTTCTGCTTGTCTCTTTACTTGTTGCTGTGGACTCATCTCTTTTGTCTGTCTTGTCCTCTTTAATGCATTAGTTACTTAGCTTGGCTGTATAGGAGTTTCTGTGGAAAAAAAGTCAGGAACATAACAAAGCACTCCCTGGATCATAGCTAAAAATCTGATCGGTATTGCCCAGATCATTTAGTGTAGTGGTTACTTAGTTTAAAAAACACTGAAACACCCTGATTTGTACAAGCAGTTCTGAGAAAATAGTGCTTTTACTGAACTTTAATCCCCATGAATTTAGAGCCAGTCACTTTTGGAATGGCTCTAGGTGCAATGCTGTGTGTTCCCTACCCCCTAAGTGCTTACTTATTCTTGGAAAACGTGAACACCAGAGCTCAGCATAAAAAGAGTGCTCTAAGAAAAATAGTGGTGTTTGTGGAGATATGCTAAAGTGATGGAGCCTTAAAGTCTGCTTAGTATTTTTAGAGAATGAAGGGAATTAGCGAACCTACATAATGCTGCTCAATTACCTTCTGTTTCTTGTGAAACAGTAAGGCACTCCTTGAATGTAAACTGAATTCAGGAATCTTCCTAGCTTAATGTGCAGCTCTATCTCTTTGTCACTTTCCAAGTAGCACTTCAGTGAAGCTTTTTAGACTGTCTGTGTTTAGTCATCAGATTACTGACAAGAACTAATAGATTAGGAAGCCAATATTGAATGGTAAACAAACTGATTGGAATAAAAAGTTGGCTTTTAGCTTTTTGTCTTTTTCCCACTTGAGTTCACTAAGCTGCCTGAGTCCCCTACATGTGTACCAGAAGGGAAAATATGAGGCAAGTAGGTCAAGGCAACTCTCAAATTTGCTTAAACCAATACATATTTTATGATTACATGTGTGAAGAGAACTGTCTCTTTCTTGGATCTTAGGAAGAAAGGCATAAGACTTAAGGCTGACATGCAGGTTCCTATATGTCACTGGTTTATATTTAAGGAAGATCTGCAAGTGCATGCAAATTCTTACACAGTTGTCAAGAATTGGATTTGGGCTGACCACTGGACAAATGACGGATGCTCTCTATTAAGCCTTCTCCCTTCACAGAGGGGAAGAGTAAAGGGAATAAGGAAAACGTATGGATTGGAAAAGAAAACTAAAACAGCTTTCATGAAAATAATGATAATAAAATGAAATGTGTACAGAACCAACGTTGAACCCCACCCCCTGATGACAATTACATCGTCTCTACTGATGCTGTCAGCAGGCTCTGAGGAAGTCCCAGACTGGACTCGGTGACGGACAGCAGCTGGATTCAGGAGCATGCGTATCGGGATCAAAGGCAGGATGGACTGAGTCCTCCTGCGGTGCCAGCCATTGAAGAAAAGAGCTTGACTTTCATGATCTCTCAGTTTTATGCTAAGTATGATGTGTATGGGATGGAATAAATTGTTTGTCAGTTTAGGGTCCCCTGCTGTCTGCTCCACCCTGCAGGTGCCACCTTTTGCTTACTTGTACCCCTGGTGTGGTACACAAGATTTATCAGAGACCTTGATCTCCACTGGAGCAAGTATAAGCAAGGGCCTTTCTGCACACTGATCCTTGGCAGTGACTTTAAACATCAGCTGCCATCACTTCTAGAAACAGAGACTATCTGCAGAAGTATACCATTAACTTCATAAAGTGCAGTTACTTAGAGACTTAGCTGAAAAGTAAAATCACAACAATTCGTTCTGTTCTAGCTCAAACCAGGATAACAGTTTAATGGAAAACTGGATTTTTATGTCACTAGGTGCTGGTTTTACCTGTGGGATTTTTTGTAATAAAAGTTTAATGCAGGTACTATGCATAGATGCAGCCGGGTAGAAGGGATATGTCATCTTCAAGTGGGACAAAAAAGTTTCCCAGGGAGGAATGCTTTCCTTCTGTAGTTGAAGATGTGCTAATAGCAATCTCTAAATTTTTTTACATGATTTGGGAAGGGGAGAATATTTCTATTTGTGTCTACTGGTTTTTTTAAACATGTTTCTTTCACTGAGCTTTAGAATGTGTTTAGGGGCAGAAGTCTTAACCCTGAAGAGCCTGTCAAGCGAGCTAGCTGGAAAATGTTTGAAGTATGTAATTTTTAGGAGTGCAATTTATATGGAAACTTCCATAGTTTACTAGAGGTCTTTAATGTCTTCTAGTGTCTGTGAGGAAGTTGCATGTTTTTTCTGCAGAGCATTAAAATATTTCTGGATACAATTTTCATTAAAGTTTCTGACAATCTGAAATACCTACTCTATGGCTTATGGTGGTATCTGAGTTAACTTTCTCCAGCTGTTGCCTGATAGCAGTAGGGCCTAATTGAGGCTTTAGGTCGTACTTTTTTTTTTTTTCGCATGGGTGGTGTTTGTTGTTTGGTTGGGTTTTTTTGTGTTAACTTGTAACTCTGAACCCTTGGACTGTACTGGAGTTATACTTGGTAGCTGGGATTTCTCGGTGATAGTACATGCACTGCTAGATTAGCCTAAGTTTCTGCTGTCTAATTTCAGCAAGGTGTGGATGAGATGCTGTCACTGAGCAAAGGCATTATTACTACGTTCCACAAACTTTCTGTCCTTGTCACCTCTTTAAAGCTCTGTGTGGACTTAGCATGTGAGGTTCATGTAATGAGAATGCAGGCTTGCCTCAGCCTTACATCTTAGCAGCTGGGAGTCTGTATTACTGGAAAAAGTACAGAAGCAAAACTACTGTGTGTGGAGGTTCAGTTGTACAGTGTAAGACCCCAGTCTTGCACCTGGAAATACCGACCTTTTATTGTTCAGGTAAAAACAGTTTTTTTCTGGGAGAATTGTCAATTTAGAGAATAGTGCTACAGACTCAAACACCGTTCCTGTAGTCATTTGAGACCTAGAAATACAGAGGTTTACACTTGTCCTGTTTGATCCCAATGTCATCTCATCTTCTCTACTAGTATAGACATCATAAACAGAAGAAATAAATAAGAGTTAACAACATTTAGTTGGAGCCCTGGAAATACTGTCTGTGATCGTCCGCGTATTTGTTGGTTTTTTTCAAACAGTTTATTCTGTTGTAGTTCCTGATTTTCATTTTCTTTTGCATAACTTCAGAAGCTACAACTTTGTATGTCCACTTTTCAAAGATGAGAATTCCATTTTAATTCCCTCTGCTAATTATCTGTGCTACTACTGTAAACATAGCGAGATAAGCTGGAAAACAGTGCTTAGGAATAGGTTAAAGACACTGAACAAGAGAAGTTTACTACAAGAGGAGATTTAACTCAGAATTTTACAGAAGTCTCTTAAAGTCTTAAGTCAGTTAATAGATACTTAAGTGAAAACTAAATTACCATGGCCATCACAAGACTAGAAATACCTAAAACTAATCAATGTGTGTGTATGTATATATATATAAAAGAAAATACTTCATTTTCTTCCTGTAACTTGTATCATGAATGTTCTTGAAAATGTCTTGTGAAAATACTTGCTAGATATATCAACATATTAGTCCTCAGGATTACTGATATGACAAAAATATGTACACATCAGATGAAGAATCAGCTGCAAGTTGATGGAGAAGGAATCGGCCCCCTTTCAGTAAGGGCCTACTAATATTTGCTTATTTTCCTGAACTGTAGTTAGTTATAGGAATGATCTATGTCATGAATATGAATGTTTTTAAACTTTCATTATTTCACTTTTTGTTTTGATCCTTTTATGCTATTCAATTTTCTGTGTAAATGGGGTGGAGTTTTGGTTGGTTTTGTTTGGGTTTTTTGTGTGTTTTCACACAATTCAATTTAAACAAAAAGAAGCCTGCTTCTGATTTGCTTCTGATTTTTGTCTTTGTAGCTACTAGCTTTCTGGTTTTCCTGAAGTAGATGAAAATGAGCTCAGTTGCTAGAAGAGGAAACAGCTTCTGAGGTCTTCTGTAGTTGTAGCAAAATTGATACAGTGCATGTGTGTGAAAGTAAAGCTACTGTGGTAGAAAAAGTTGAAGTTTTAAACTTGGTTTGGTTGTTGAAGTGTTGTGACTATGTCAGTGTGGTGATCACAGATTTATTCTGTACCATTTCATAGACTTTTGTGGTGGGTTGACCTTGGCTGGATGCCAGGTGCCTGCCAAGCTGGTCTGTGACTTTCCTCCTCAGCAGGACCAGAGCAGGGAGAGGGAGAAAATAAGATTTTGCTATTTAGTAGACTGTTTCAGTTTTACTTCTGAGAGACTGAAATTTCCTGAACTAAAATAGAACTCTTACTGATCAAACAGTGAAACTTATTTCTAACAACATTCTTTTTAGAGCAGAGACGTAAATTTAAGGGTTAAGTGGGAATACAGCTATTTTCCTCTACAGAGCTTTTAGAGTTAATACATGCTGATTCCATGTGCAGCTGAGGAGGTGCAAAATTTTGTTGCTGCTACAAGGGCGAGATCGTGTTTTTTCCAGTGATGTGCTCTCACTTGCTGACCTGATGCTCTTTGAGACTTTTGAACAAGCTGCTTGAATTTACTAAATGGTCAAAAATGATGTGGAGTTAGTTCTTTATCACTTTGATTGAAGTAGTGGTCTTGTGAGTTAGTTAAAGCAGTTATGATGAGTCTGACATAAAATAGATGCCAGGGAGAAAGAGTAGTTGGGAGGAGGGAGCAGAAACCTTCCTTTTCTGTAGTGGTAAGATATTAGATGAATTTGTTTCATAATGTGAAATTGTATCATAGTGAGGAAGACAAATAGGAGCAAAGGAGCAACACTCATCCCTCTTTAACACCCCACCCCCCCCCACCCCCAGCATCCTTTGAAACTTGTTGTTAAGGCATGCCATGCTAAGCTTTACTGCAGACTTTATTTGCTACTGATTTGATGGTTTGTACCAAATGAAATGCTGGTTTTAAGTGTGATGTTTTCTGACTGGATGAGTGGGTTAAATAACATGCTTCTCAAGAGTTATTAAACTGTTTGGCTTCTGGTTGATGAATATAGTCAGAGTATGCTCTTGAGTTGAATGAGTGGGTATAACTGCGTAAACTAAACTACCAATTCTGGTGTTATGTAGTACACTTCTGCTTGTATTGTTGTTCACTTGATAACTGATTTAATGTTGTCTTTTTATTATGGAAAGATAAGGAATTTTGTTTGAATTGTTCTGCTGCGAGTGAGAGATGTATCTTAGGGTATTTTACACAGATAACTAAGTAATAAGTGATTGATCCCAATGCTTGTCCAAAATACTACCCTAAACTTTAAGATGTCATTTTCAAGTGTTGTAAGGCACTGCTGCCTTTAACCTTTCGACATGCAAAGCGCGTGTAACTATTTCAATGATTCAAAGCCCCTTTCTAAAAACTGTAATTGTCTTTTCTGCAATTGTGTAATTCCTTCTTGATGTTTTCTGTTTATGGTGTGAGCATGTACTCTGAAAATTTAGGAATGAGATACCTTAATTTCATAAGCTGAGCTTCAGAAAGTTCTTTTTTCTCTTTGTCTCTGCAATAGGTGGAAACAGTATGAAGCATACGTGCAAGCTCTGGAGGGCAAGTACACAGACCTTAATTGTAAGTTAGCCAAGTTTCAAAATGATACAAGTTACCTGGATGTTTGTATAAAGCAGTGTTAAGTAACATCTGTGCCTTCTAAAAGGCAAATAGAATGTTAGAAATAAGAGATGCTAATCAAGGTGTCAGTTATTTGTCAGAAAAAACTCACTGTTCTTTTAGTGTAAGTGTTCAGCCTTTCCCAACTTTCTCAGACACCTGTTTTCCTTTGCAGCTCTTAGTATCTAAAAAGTCTTATTTTTGCATCTGTATAAACATCTGTACCCAGACTGCTACAGGGTGGAAATCTCAAAGCATAACCCCACAAATAAGGGTATTTTCAGGACTTTTCCATTAGAAAGGAAATATTCCATGAATGATTGTGCCTTCACTAGTCTCACAGGATTTTAAACCACATGGGAAGTGGAATAGTTTGTAGAATAAAGGTCTAAAATGAGTCCCTAAGTAATGTTTGATTTGATCAGGCAAATTAAATGTTTGTCAGTCTTACATGGTTCTTAAACTTGATCTGTACTTCAGTCTTTCAGAAGAGAATATGGGGGAAACAGCCTACTCTCAAATGGGAAAAGCTGAATACATTCTGGAAGTGATGGAAGTGCCAAGCCTGTCACTTAAAAGAAATAGTCTTGGCAGCTACAGACAGGCTGTTTGCTGTTTTCTGCTCACCTTTTCAGTCTAAATAGTTTAAGACTTAGTACCACTGAGTTTGAAGTTTTTTTTCTGTCAGGCCAGATGGATGTCCTCTTTCTTTTCTCTGTTGTTCCATCACTATTCTACTGCCACCTCATAATATTTGAGTTTTGGAGAGACTAAAATAGAGCAAATGTAAGCAGTTGATTTCATTCTAATCTCAAACTATTCTAACATAGGTAAATAAGTTGTTTTAACGTTCCCAGTTTCTCAGTTTTGGAAACTCTTAATACAGACTTTAGTTATCAGTAGTATTGAATTATCTGCAAAGAATTATTTAGAAATTAATTGTCCCAAAGCAATTTGTGATGTTCGTAGTTTACTTGAGAATTATCAGTTGTAAATTTAATTAGAAAAAATAAAAATCTTAATTATTCAAACTTTCCGTCATTTTATACATGACAAGTAGCAGAGTGAACATATACTGTTTTTGTATCGGGCTGCTTGCAGGAGATCTTGTTTGAGGAATTTGGAAATGCATTGTGCTGCTTTTTCTCACACTTCACATATAAACTTTCATAAGCATTCATGGTTCGGAAGAATTCTAGTTGTGACTGAGCTGCCATTTCTGAAGTGCTCAATTTCCTTACTGTTTACTCGTGGAGTGTTGAGACCAGTTTGAGGATTAACCATTGTTTTACATACTGCAGATTATTTTTTGCCAGAGTGTAAACTTCCTTCCTCCCCTGCCACCACCTTAACATTTCTTGTAGATAACAGGACAGTTCCAACTTCCAACAGTTTCAGACTGCAAATTTTGATAATAGTTGGTTAAGCAAGCAATTTTAAAGTTATTTCCTGTGTAAACATGGAAACATTTTCAAAAGTTCAGTAAATCTTAAAGAAGGCTCAGAAAGGTGTATTTAAAACCAACTACCGTTCAAGCTTTTCTAATACTTAATGATATATTGATTTTTATTATTTACAGTTATTTTAGTCATGCTTATATTCTGCTGTTGATGAGTTTGGTTTTTTAGATTCTTTTAGTGGTCTTTAAAAACTGCTATTGAGAGGATACTGTAAAATGTGCCTTTTCTGTGTTATTACTTATATTAGCTAATGATGTGACGGGACTGAGAGAATCAGAAGAGAAGTTGAAACAGCAACAGCAAGAGTCTGCCCGAAGAGAAAATATTCTGGTGATGAGGCTGGCAACTAAGGAACAGGAGATGCAAGAGTGTACTGTAAGTATTTAGAGTGGACAAGTGTTTTCAGACTGTTACAGGCATGTCAGCTTTTGAGGCAGTACCCAGTGTTCAGCCGCTGTCACGGCAAAAGGCATTTTCTTATGTTCAAGTGGAATTTCCAGTGTTTCAATTTATGCCCATTCCCTTCTGTGTTTTCAGTGGACACCACTGAGAAGAGTCTGGCTGTGCCTTCTTTCCTCCCCCGTCAGGTATTTATGCACATTGGTAAGGTCCCCTGGAGCCGTCTCTTCTCCAGACTGAACAGCCCTAGTGTGCTTTGCCTCTGCTTATGTGTTAGGTGCTCCACCCCCTCAGTTATCTTCATGGCACTTTGTTGGCCTCACCCTGTGATATGTCCATGTCTCTCTCGTTCTGGGGAGTCCAGAATTGGACCCAGAACTCCAAATGTCTCACTAGTGCTCAGATGAAGGATCGTTGGCACAGCACTAAGAATCTAATGCAGCCCGGAATGCTAATTAATGAAGGTCTCTTCTGATACTATACTGCAACACTTCCCTACTATTAAAACTACTATATTGATCCTGCTTCTCTTTTAAGTTTTACTGATACATTCTGCTATGAGGAACAGCAGTAATAAGGGGTTTTATCTTTTGAATTTCTGAGCATGTAGCTGAAACAATAAATACTAAGATAAAAATTAAGTCAGTTTTTTTACCAAAGCCAAATTTGAGTACTACTTTCACCTTTCTTCCCTATTTCTAAAAGAACAAGTTAGACAAAATTGCAAGTATTTAAGGCCATGAATTTTGACAAGATCATGAAGAGTAGAGGATGAACTTCTAGATGTTTAGACTTTCCAGAACAGCTGTTTAGATGAACATCTGAAGAACTGTTATTAATTTCGGTATACTAAAAAAAAAGCGGGGGGGAGGGAGAAAGCTGGGAATGTGCTGAATGGATACAACCCACCAAAAAGGAACAAAACCACACACATCCAAGTCGCTAGGTACGAAGATGCATCCTTGAAGAAGAGAAGCAAAAGCTACAATGAAGGCATTGACACCTTAAAATGTTTTCAGGTTTAAATACATGTAGTTTCAAAAAGCTCTGGAGGACAACTTGGCTTTGTATTGTTAGGTGGTATTTTTTCCAGTAAAGTAACTAGCAAAATAAATCATACTGGATAAGATGCAATGCTAAGCTATAGCCTGCTAAATAACTTCATAAATGGACAAAAAATATTCACCATATGATCAGTTGTTTGACATGCCTACTTTTTATTCCATAAAAGAAACTTTTCTTTAATTTTAGCATAGTTAATTTTTTAAAGTCCACATTTACACGTATAATATACTGATGACAGTGATTTCTGTGTAAGCCTTTAAGGTTCTCTGTTGCATCTTAATTAGACTGAGCGTCTATGTTTCAAGTTTCTCCAGAACCACAGATGAATACATACCATATAATACTTATTTTTTGTATTATTCAGTGTATTTTAGGGACATGCTTTATACCTACAATTTTACCACATGCAGATCCTGTTCAAATTTAAATGGATAAAAACTTAAAAATACCATATTCAAATGATAGTAGTTGAGAGACAAGTGCATTTTCTGGTTACTGATGTGTAAAAGACCATGGTACGTAAAATATACTAGCTCTGTTTTAAAATAAAGTGTGATGGACTTTGTCTTAGGTGCTGTTCTAATTTGTACCCGTCTTTTAAGAAGATAACACACCAAAACATACTTCAAGCTTGTAAAAGTCACCAGTCATTGTCTTTTAAGCGTAGATGTGCCTGTTAAGAGTAGCATAATCATTGTCCTGATTCTGTTTCAGTGCTGGTTTTTGGAGAAACAAGATGATAGTTGAGTACATAACTGCATTTTTATCTTGTGCTCTGTGAGGAGTCTAACAACAGAGTATATGAATTTCTTTTGAGCTAGGAGCTTATTGAGAGTCTGTCTGGTGTTGCAAACTTACTCTATGTAGTTTGGGAGTGGGTAGCTGAAGGGCTAGATTGAATTTTAGGTGTTTAATGCCTCATGTGCCCTATTGCAAGCAGTAGCCTTCAGCTGTGTTCCCCCTTTGCAGAACCAATCCCCTAAAAGAGATGCTGCTGTTAGGGAAGTGTGGATAAGGTGTTGGCTACTGCTTCTATATAAAGCCTTGTTTCTGGCAGAGGTGGGATGGAGTTAGTGCTACTTCATGGAATGGCCTTGACCTCTGCCCAAACTACTGCACAGCTACTGTAGGTCAGTAAATGGACAGGCATTTGGGAATACTTGCTACTCAAATACGTTTTCCATGGAGCAGGTAGCAATGAGTGGAAACTTCCTGTGGGTGAAGTTGGACTAGTCATTACTCTTAATAGCTTACTTGTGGTTTAGTTTACAACTCTGTTGTGTTTTTTCTCTTCTTCATTAGGCAGCTTCTTGCCTCCTACTCCTTCCTTATAAGAAGGATATATAGTTGTACTTACATAAACGGCTTACATTTTCTGTTAAGCAGCTGTGTTCTGATTTGTTAAATTCTTTGTCAGAGCATCTCTTCTTTGTGGGCATCTCTGGAGAACTTCAACTGAAAGGATTCAACTGTTTCCAAGAAGATGTTGAGAAGAGAGGTTGAAAATGTTATTGTCTGTCTTTAAAAAAAAATAAACTCCGCCCAAACAAAACCCTGAACAGCCTGATGTGCTCTAAACAGACTCCTTTCGATGTCCTCTTGCCTTGGGTTAGAGCAGAGAGAAAGCTGACACCAAGGTTTTTATTCTGTTTGGGAAGATTCATTCCTGTTTGTCTGATGAACTTTTGAAATATACCAACTAGTATGTGCTTTCACATTTGGGAATACGAATAGCTGGTGGGCATTTCAGTTGTTAGCGTGGACATGTCCTGGGGTCTGGCATTGGACACGGCTATTTCTTTACATTCAGCTCTAGCCTGAAGTCAGTCCTTACCCCACCCCTTGGAATCTCAACGAGAAGAGACATGTACCAGAGAGTGGTTAGAGGGAGCAAGAATGGGAAGTTTGGATTGGCTAAGCAAGAAGATGAATGGAATAAGGAAGTAGGTTAGAAGGAGTCAGGGGTATGGACTTGCTTTGGGAATGGGTCGTACCGGGGGGAGGTTACTAGATCCATGTGAATGAAAAGCCCAACAGGTGAGAACTTGGAGTTACAACTGAAGAAAGCACTTGAGGAGGGATGGAGAAAGCTTGATTTGGAAAAACTGGAGAAATAAATGGTCTTTAATTTTGGCAAGGCAGTGAGCAAGGGTTGTTCATACTAAGTAAGTATTTTTGCACTACTGTTCTAGGAATGACAGTTGAGGTATTTTGTGGAGTCTATGCAAGTGCTCTCTGCTTGGCCTAGGAGAGTGAGCTAGAGATCCAAATGAAACTGCTGACATTGGACACAATCATCTGGATAGTTGAGTGTGTTTTAGTGCATTTCTGGCACGAGTGAGGAGTAGGTGGCAGCAGTTCTTTGTGCTGTTGATCCAAGGAATCTGTTAACAGTTCTTAAGCTGGCAGTAGAAGAGGGAGGGAATTGGGCCTAGGTAAGACAAGGAACATTGTTTTTTTTGTTTTGTTCCTCAGTTACGCCTGTCTAAAAGTAGTTTGGTAACCATGTTGCTGTAGCATAATTACATTCCTGGAATATATTGCCAGCCAGTTTGTCTGTATGAGTGTTGACATCTCTTAAACCAGCTGTTTCATCCGCTACTGGTGTTAGCCCTCACAAAGAATTGACACGTTGTTGAAGTACTTCCAGTAGTGCAAGCATCAGAAAGTTGAGGGACTAGGAAATATATCAATAACAATAAATTAAACAGATCTTTATGCAGTGAGCAGCACTTTGTGCATTCAACGAGGCAGAGGTCCCATGAGGATAAAGTAGCATCCAAGAAGCATTAGTTTGGACTTCAGTCTTTAAGTAACGTTTGTAGGTGGGTTCTTGAGTGCTTTTTCTTGCAAATATTTTAATGTAATGATTTATTCCCTTTATATTTCTTTCTGGACGCATAAGTTTGCCTATTTAAAACTTTTAAAGTATTATGGTTATTTCAGGAAAGGTTATATATAGGAAAGCTCCTTGGACAAGCAGCACAGTCAAATGCACTGTCAGTTTAACCAAAGTGTGGAGATGAGCTCTTTGCCTCCATTTTGCTCGTGATGGCTTGTACTGTTCATCAGTGGAACTCCATTACTATCAAGTTTGGATACAAGATCGTGTGTGTAGCAGGGAGCAAACTCCTCAGCTTTCAATTAATGTTTCTGTTTCAATCTCATGTGATTTTGTTTATCTCTTGCTGATGAAGAAACATGCAATACAGGAAACATCATGAATTTAAAAATGAATGCAGGCTGATGTGATTTTAGTGAATAGCTGGATTCTAATCACATACTGTTTATAACCTCGTAAGATTTGTATTGTGATAGGATTGAAATATAAGAAACTTTAAAAAAAGTTAATCCTATTTAAATATATACAAGTTCTGACTAATGAATGCTATATTTAAAAGAAATCCTCTTGCAGTTACCCCTTCTGAAATTTTGACTGTTTGTAAGTCTTCTGGGTTATAAATTATAAGACTTTGTATCTTTTAGGTTGTGATTATTGTAGGAGATTAAAATCCAACCAAAATCTCTTTAAATGATGTTAATATTTCTAAATTATTTTACTTAAAGAATATGCAAACTTGCATCGTATATGACTATGTTTGCAAAAAATGGGTAGAAGTTTGTAAAAACGTTTTTTATAGTTGCTTAAAAATATTATTCATCAATATTAGCTGTAATGTTCCAGAATAACTTTCACTGAAATCACATGGAAACTAGCTGTTTTAAACAAATAACTCTTTGTATATACTTTTCTCAGAGAGAGTGCAAGCAGATACAAAAGTAAGGGAACATTCTACTGCTCCAGTCACTGCTTTGCAAATGTAAACTGATACACAGAAAACTATTTGAAATGGAGGGGGGGAACCTAGCCTTTAAAGTTTAAACTTGGCAGGTGGTGGGATGGGGAATCTGCACATTGATAGTGTGCATGTGGGTGGAGAGTGATTTTTCATTCTGCTTTTTTCAGGTTATAGTGTTGAAAGAAGGCAAACTTCCTTGATGTTATCTTTGGAATAATTATTTTTATTTGCATCTAAATGACTTCAAAGTTTTATTGTATGAATAACGGGTTTTTTTCTTACTTTGTGCAGAATCAGATTCAGTACCTCAAGCAAGTCCAGCAGCCTAGTGTTGCGCAACTGCGATCAACAATGGTCGACCCAGCCATCAACTTGTTTTTCCTAAAAATGAAAGGTGAACTGGAACAGACTAAAGACAAACTGGAACAAGCCCAAAATGAACTGAGTGCCTGGAAATTTACGCCTGATAGGTAAACAAAACATACTCCCCAGTCAAGACTTCCCTGACAGTCCCACTACGAGAATGCTATGGTGGGACAGCCAAGTACTCGTTTCCACACCAAGACTCAGACGTTTTGAGGCAAAAGCCACATTCTTATACTGTCCAGCTTGTAATGCTTAATGTAAAACTTACCAGATGAACCTTGTGTTTCAGCTTTTTTCTCCCCCTTTGCTTCAGAGGCCTGACGGCGTCGGACTATTCTGAAGAAATGGCCATCTTCGAAAAAAAATCTTTTCTAGAACGTGTAGACATTTGCAAAATTGTTCTATTTGAAGAAAATAGAGGGAGAAACAGAAGTCTTAAGTCTGTGGCACACTGTGTCTACAGACAGTTTGGAGGAGAGAGAACCTAGAGATTATAAATCATGAATTGAACATGTAAAATTCCCGTAAAATGTAGAAGTGGAATATGCTTCGCTCTTAACCTTGAGCCTAGTGACTTAGAGACACTGTAAGTCAGTTTTGCCAATAAGACTGTGGACTTCCTGCTTGTTCACTGAACTGCTGGGTCAAAACTCGATGAGGTGAATTTTGCATTAAAGAGTTGACTTGCTAACCAGTTTTGAATAGCCACGAGAGTGCTATTTGCTATCACAACAGTGGTAGTGTATACATTTGACTGTTTAGCCTTTGGGCTCTCTAGAACTTGATGGAGCCTTAAGTCAATGTTGCTAAATAATGAACTGTTCTCTGGATGGTTGGTAATACTGTGGATGCCTCAAAATTAGGACTGTACGAAAATGTACATTTTATCTAATTGCAGGTTTAAAATCGTTGGAAGCAATATCTATCTGATCACAACTAGCGTGTATAAGAAAGACTGGTTGTGATAAGTATTTCACTGCATGTTTTCATGCAGAAATGAGAATTTTCCGATCTTCTATCCTAAGAACTGATCTCGAACGCTCAATACAGAAGGCACACAATGGCAACTGTCTTCAGTGTTGGTGGGGTGTTTTTATTCCTTTGTACACCTGTTTTTTTTTGTATTGCACTTCTATATAAAATGTGCCTTGAAATAGTTGTAATATATAGCTCGAGGAACACTACTGGTTATACTGTTGTATTGTGAAACTCCCGGGATGAACGAGAATTGACCAGTTTGTTATTTTTGCATTGTCTCGTTCTCTGAAAACAAAGTCAGTATTTTAACAAACCAAAACACTTTAAATGTGTGCATTTTCCTTGGTGGAATCAGTGAAGGAGCCTTTGCTACTCTACTGATGCCTCTGTTTTGTTGTCCCATGTTACTTGTAAAAGTAGCAAAAAAAGGACAGTTGGGAGTGCATGTCAGAGGTTTGTAAAGTGAAATGCAGTTTTGGTATGGCATTTGTGTGTTTGGTTTTTTTCTTAGCGAATTAAGTTCTATTTAGGAATCTGAGGTTTTGACTTTCAAAACAGTTGGGCAACACTTTGACTCCTGTCTGATCCTAGAAAATTCAGTTTTAAATTAAAAAGAGACATCTAGCTGTCACAGAAGGTGATGTATTTTGACTGTTTTGCTGACGTTTATTAAGATGGCGTTACATGTTTTTAACTTGGAAGTATCTTAAGTGTTTGTGCTTTAGATGATTAATCTAGTATTGAAGAGTAGTGTACTTAATGCAGGTTTATTTTTTTTCGCATGAGTAATGACTTAACAGCAAAAGAAAAACCTACAGAAAAACACTACCTTTTATAACACTGTGGAATGGTTTTGCTATAGCAGTATCTAAGATTTTAATGATCTAGCATCAAAACAGAGGTAAGACTTGAGTTAATAAATTGTTCAACGTGTTACCAAGCTATTTGTAAAGCTCACTATGATGTGCGGATAGAGGCATGCCGCGCAGATCGCTTGTTCAACTTGGAGTTCAGAAAATTTTTTAATACATTTAGATACAGGTTGGTTGTTTTAAGTCCTCAGGCTCTAAATGTGTGTTAACAACTGAGGAGAGAAAAGTAACTTGCCATTTTCTTTCAAGCAAAAGTATCAAAAGAAAACTGTTAGTTCTGTAGCTGCAATATACCCTAATATGCGTAATACGATTTTAAGTCAGTGCTGTCAATGTGCATAATTTACATATGCAGTAGCTGGAATATAGAAAATTACGTACTTCCTGGGAAATAGAGGCTGTCTTCATTAACTGGATTAAGATTTTATTGGGTGGTTTTTTTATTATTTCTGGAAAGGTAAAGAAATGATAACTCATGTTGAGTGTTGATAGGATTTTTCTTTCTCTTTGCATTCCATGCACACGCACACATGCCCTTTTAATGGCGTTATTTGTCCATCCTTGTATGCGACTACTCCTATTTTACGGCATCTGACTTAGTTTGTGGAAGAGCTGATGCTCCTACTCAGATCCCGAACTGGTGTTCTTGGGGTTACATGTTAACTGCAACCCTAACTGTAGATCAAGGTGTACAGCCTCATCACTGCTTATGTCTGGAGGGAGAAATAAAAGGGCGTATAATCAAAAGATTGGCGATGCTAAGCCATTTCAGCCATCATTAAATAGAGAGTATACACTTGCTTTAAAAATTAGTAAAAATGTCATGTGCAGTAAGCCTAGTACAAGCAAATACTAGTCTTCTGAAATTTAACCACTTACATTCTTACAGGTTTTGTTGCATGTGTGTTCAAGAGGATTTGTTAAAAGAATGCCAAACGTACTTTTACAGTTAAGAGAAGTTATCTTAATAGTTACTGATTTCATATTCTTGCATGTGTTGTCTTTTTTGTAAATTGTAAGGGGAGGTTACTTGGTGCCATACTTGTTCAGAACATCTGGAAAAAATCTGATGGGAGGAAATAGCATTATAGGTAACTATGCAAATTTCTATACAGGTAATAAATATTTCACATTTTGGCAGGAGTTTACATGAAGAAATTAATGGGATTCTAAAATTGTCCCAGTTTCAAGGTAACTGGTACTTGCCGATTCTACAGTTGACATTGTTTTGTGAAGAGAAAAGCATTAAATGACTTAAGCACTGTGAACTTCTTCAGCCTGTAGTGATGATGAATACAGTACCAGGAATTTGCAAATGGCTAAAAATCATTGCATGTCTGCCTAATAACTGATGGGATATGTCACATTGGTTATCTCCAAAGTGGTCCTGCTTTACACAGAATGAACATCTCTAAGGAAACTTGCATCTTAAATGTGCGACTTGGACTGTATTAGGTCAGCACAATTTAAACTTCAAGGACCTGGCATTGGACATCACATCAAGAAAGAAAACGAGTTGCTGCCTTTAGCAGCGTTTCGGGCTTGCAGGACTTTACACAGCCATATTCCTTCTGGAGCAGCCCATCTGAAAGATTTGGGAAAGTCAGTCGGAAAATGTTAAATGGGGCAGAGGTGGCAGAAATTAGAAGTTGTCTAATACTTGAATGCTTAAAAGGTAGTTAAGGAAGTTGTTATTTTAAATTCATCTGGTTGGGTATCTTGGTTGCAGGAGAGAGCTGTGGCTGTGATTTGTAGCAGAAATTTCTTTCCTGTTCTACTTTTTTTTAATCCTCAGAATTTCTTTCAGTCTTTGTCACTTGTTTAAAAGCAAACAAACAAAAAAAACCTAAATGACCTTCTTGGTCTTGAAGTAATGCAAGTCCTGCCATTGAATTAACAATAAACCTGTTAAAGTTTGGGTTTGGGTGGGGTTTTTTTGTTTTGTTTTAGCAAAGCTTACACATCTGCAGAAAAGAGGACAGCTTCGTTATGTTGCTGGGCCTATTAAAAAGAGCCTGCGTTTGTGGTTGCTATCCTGACTTGGCAGACCAAGAGCCTTAAGGACTTTAATTTTTCTCTTTTTTATGGAGTCAGCTGTATTGCCTATATATTAATTTGCATACTACTTCCTATAATGCTTTACAATGCAATTTTTATGGTTAAGATTAAAGATGTGTAATGTTAGCTGTTCAGTAAAGAAAACCTTGTCGATTCCAAATATGTATTTTTCTGCCTGTTTCCCATTTCTTTCAGAAACTGGACATCCTAATGATCATCACTCATGATCTGAAATCTGTCATTCTAAAGGAAGACAATTAATAATACACTGCTTCCTTAATTACTTGTCAATTTTTAACTACATTTTACTTTCTCCTTACCGTGCAAGGTGTGCTTAAGAGAAGCTGACCGTAGAAACAGATGGTGTACATTACTGACAAGTACATAAATGGAGTTACAAAATACACATCTGATTTTTTAAAAACTAGAGTATCTGGATGGCATTCAAAAGAGTGTCTAAGCCTCTTAAAGAAAAATGGATGTCACTAGGAAGAAACGAACATGAGATTTAGTATTTTTCCCCAAGCAACTTTCTTCTCTTCACTCAAGCTGAATTATTAAATTTTACTACTACAACCAATGAAGATGACTTTTATTTATAATTCAGTTTACATGTGTAACTTTTATGCAGTACTTGATATTTTAGATTACAAGGCACATCTTTAATCAAGTATTTAACTTCATTGAGAATTAGTACATGCAGAATTGTGCATACTGATAATCCAGATGTTGCTGTCAAAAAAGAACAATATGCTTATTCATATTTGCAGTAATAAAACTTGCCTTCCACTTTATGGGACAGCGACAGAAGATCAACTGGCGTTGGAACAGCATGTGGTAACTATAGGGAGACTTTCTGCTATGACAATTATGTTGAGGCATAATGTTCCTTGAATTGTGACATGCAGAAATTGCATCTCCTTTTTGTCTGTAACTGTGCTTGAGGAAGATTACTGAAGGTTTTGTATTCATTTTGTGATAGATGGCTCTTTCCTTTGCAGCCAAACAGGCAAAAAGTTAATGGCGAAGTGTCGAATGCTTATCCAGGAGAATCAAGAGCTTGGAAGGCAGCTGTCCCAAGGACGTATTGCACAGCTTGAGGCAGAGTTGGCTTTACAGAAGAAATATAGTGAGGAACTTAAAAGCAGTCAGGATGGTAAGGGATTTTTTTAAGAAAATAGAAGTTGCTTTGCACTTCTGCTAGCTTAATTTCCTGATGATATGCATACTGTAAAACCATCTTTGCAGAATGAAAGGGCAATAGGAATTAAATACGACAATTCTAAGTCTTCACTGGTCTTCATAAAAAAAAAACCAAACAAAAAAAACAACAAAACACAGCCAAACAAAAAACAAACTTAACTTTGGGGTACTGGTGGGATTTGCAGCTTCAGTAATGCAGTGATTGAATTTGAAATTGCCAGATTTCATGCTGTAGGTTTTGCTATTTAATAGACTATTTAGACTGTACCGTATTATTGGTGAATTGGTAAGATGAAAACTGTTAATGTTGCATGAAGCTAAGCATGCACTGAGAACAGAATGGTTCTTCAACTCTGATTCAATTTGAAATTACTTCTAAAAAATTAATTTTTTGACAATAAGAAAAATAGATCATTTCAATTTTTGCTTAGGTATCTCAGATGGACTAAAATATCTCGTTATTGTGTTCACAGTCCAAATTTTACAGGCATTATTAAATCTAGATTGAAATTACTTATGTACTCTGACCTCTTGTGTAATTTAAATGGGGAAAATGCAAATTAAAAAAAACCTTCAGTTGAGAGTTTGGAATAGAATCAGTGAGTTTATTTGACAGAATGTTATAGAGTAGATTATCTGATTACTATAGTTAATATTTGCAAACGAGCTAGTTGGATGCCACATAAACCTGGATATATTTTTTTGTTTTAAAACTAAAGTCTGTAAGATAGCCTGGACTTGATTTCACATTGTCTGATGTGTCCTGTATTTTTAAGGATAGATTATACACACACAGAGGATCATATTTTTGAGAGTACTAGTAGTATAAAATAGCATAACTACAATTCTTAAGGTAAATTTATTCTTTCTGTAATGACATGCTGTATGAATGGTTATCCTTTTGCTTCTTAACTGCTATTTGGATACTGCACTTCATCTATATTTATCACGTTCGTAATGGCAGCAAGTGTGGACATTCTCAGTTTTCCTAATGATTTATTTCCATAGCAACAAGAACACTTGTTAATTGTATGAATTTTTATAATAATAAGCAGTTTGCATTTTATTTGCTCCATCATATCAGTGGTACAGTGGAAGACTAAGAGAGTCAGTATTTCTGTTTTCCGGTTAAATTTGCTTTGCTCCAAAATGCAGTCCCGAATTGTAAAAATCTTTTTTCTTGATACTTAACAAATTTCACAGAGTGTTTTATTACTTAACAGTTTTGTTGATAAGAAAGTCTTTTTAGTGTCTCCTTATGCAGGATTTAAAGGAAAAAAAAGAGTAAGAGCTGAAACTTCTTGAAATGTGACTAAAATACTTTTTTTTGTCACTGAGTAGGCTTTTATAATTATTCAGATCTAGTATATACAGATGTGGTTTACGGATCCTTTTACACTATTTCCGCTAAGGTTTTACACTTGAGTAAAAGCAGATACGTGAGGATTTACTTGTGAAATGTTAATTATTGGAATTGAGCTTCTAAATATCCTCCTTTCTTGTCCAGGCATTCATTTATTCTCATATATTTTTGAGGAGCAGTATAAAAAGTATGTAGATGGTAGTTAAGCATTTCCTCCTTCAGAGGCAGAGTATCAAAACCAGTGCATGCCTGATGGCTAAAAAATAGTGTTTTGAAAAATTTCAGCATAAAATGTTGAGTTTAGAGGATATTATTTTTTATGTGTGTCTGAGATTCAAGCTGTATATGGGCTATTAAGTATTTGCAACAAATGTGTTTTCTTTATATAGAATTGAATGACTTCATCATCCAGCTTGATGAGGAGGTAGAGGGTATGCAGAGTACCATTCTAGTTCTTCAGCAGCAGTTGAAGGAGACTCGCCAGCAGTTGGCACAGTACCAGCAGCAGCAGTCGCAGGCCTCCAACCCAGGTACCAGCAGGACTCCGTCTTCTGAGCCTACAGACCAGGGGGAGGCTGTGGGTAAAGACTGCAGCCGTCTGGCAAACGGACCAAGCAATGGTAGCTCCTCTCATCAGCGGACGTCTGGGCCTGGATTTTATAGGGAGGGTAGCGGCACAGAAGATGACTTCCCGGCTTCTCCAGGGAATGGTAATAAGCTGTCCAACCACTCTGAAGATAGAACTGGTAGAGGAAGTGGTAGCTACATAAACCAGCTCAGTACTGGGTATGAAAGTGTAGACTCTCCCACTGGCAGTGAAAACTCTCTCACTCACCACTCAAATGACACAGACTCCAATCATGATCCTCAAGAGGAGAAAACAGTGAGCGTGAAAGGTAACAGAACTGTGGGTTCTCGTCATGTCCAGAATGGTTTGGACTCCAGTGTAAATGTGCAGGGTTCAGTTTTGTAACATTTTTCTGCAGCATTTTTATACAGTGTCATTTAAATTGGGAGAGGATACTGTCCAGAAGACGTTTAAATTAGTGCATACTTGTCACAATTTTGCCTTTTTGTGGGTTTCTTTTTGCTTCAATACCTCTGCCACTTTGGAAATTTTAACAGTTAATTACGTTGAATGTTGCTAAAAGGACGTTTGTGTAGCTCAAGTTATTTTTATATGAGTTAATGTGAAGTTGAAATGGAAATTACTTCCATAAAGTATAACATAAATGATGTCTGTACAAATATGTGTATATCTAGAACCTGTGCTGTGTAAGGGCATTCTTACTCATACTGTTCTACTTGCACCACCTTCAAGATTTTGTCATAATAGCCGTGGGTTTATGACTGCCAAGTTTGCCCAGTACAGTAGTTTTATCACTAAAAGATGGACTTACTAAAGGAGTCCTGTAGTAGTTTCAGTGTTAATTACAGTTTTTCCCACCATACATCTGTGCATTTTCTCCTTAGGTGACCGAATGTTTATGAATTGTGTGCATAGTTACTCAGTTTTTAAGAACTGTTGTATCCTGTTTATGCATATTGCTCTGTGACTCCAATATTATCTTACCTGTACTGACCAAACCTAAATAAAAACTTTTAATAATGTACTTTCCTCATTGTTCTGCATTGGCTTACATGGCTTATTTGTATACAGTATATTTAAAGTACTTGCCTTTTTATTGAATATGTTCCTGTGTCAGTCCTATATATGCAGCTAATGCCAAATACCTGAAGTTACTGCTGTGTACCATCATGCTAATTACAGGCTAGCCTCAGAGTGCTTATTCTACAGGTTTTGCCCTGACTGGCAGACAAGGGAGGGGAAAGAAAGGTTAATAAAAGTAAGCCTTAGTGTTGGAACCTGGCTTTTACAAAGATCGAAAAAAAAAAAAAAAAGCCCAAGCAAGGAGCTAGGACTATCCAACAGGTAAATGTACAGATTAAACTACAAAACTCTTAAGTAGTTGATCATTCAGCCTCTTAAACCAGATATAACTCCTGTTGTTTTTTAAATGCCTTGCTGAGGGAACTGACTTCTCAACAGGTACAGAGAATGAAAAAATTACCTTTAAGCATACTTTCAGTGGTCAGTAGCAGTGAGTTATGAATTTCTTTGAACCTGAATTTCTGGTGTTTATTTTCTACCTACTAGTTTAGTAATGGTAGCATGTAAGTAATGAGATGAAAAACCACTGGCCTTTAAGCACTGTTCAAAGGGAGGGTAAAAGTACTTAACAGTATACCTTTGGGGTAGGCTCAAGTCCTCTTTCAACATGTTTCTACCTGTGAATCTTGTAATTGCCAAATGACTAAAATTCTATATGTAGTCACTAAAACAATAGTAACTAGCTCATAGTTTTGTGAGGCATTGTGGAAGCAGAGTTCTTTGAAAGCAATGTTTCACTAAAATTCTAGGACATACCTGAATTTGTTTCAAATTTGTGCAGTTATAATAAATTCCTAGAAGGGTTTCTGTGGTACCATTTTTCAGTGGCATATTGTATGAGAATTGGCATTGCAGTAGTATTGTCCAAGACAAATGGACGTAATTAACGTAACTGCTAGCCGCTGTCATCTGTGTTAGGGACACACTAGTCCATGGACCACTGCTATTTTGATTTTGTAGGGTTCACTTTTAAATGTATTAAAACCACTTAATAGTTGTCCGTGGAAGAGTAAATTACATCCATTGTTGTTTTGGTGGTGGTTTTTTTTTGAATGTTACTTCAGCCCTTGTTGCCTGAAAAGTAGCAGTTATTCGTTGAATTGCATGAAAGAGAAGTGACAAGTATTTATACAAAAAAAAGCACTAGCATCTGGCACCCAAAGTAATTTCCAGTTAACAAAAATCCTTGATGATGATCTAGATCTGTAGTTACTGGTGGTTTATATTTGGTCTTGGTATTGTATTGTTGATCAATTATCCATAGTGTGTGTGTATATACACATCCCAGAGCCTGTATGTGGTAGAATATAGTATTTGTAAGAAACTTAAAATGCTGATAACAGATTATAACTGGCTTTATTTGATAACAAATGGTAAAAAGCCTTGTGGGGAGATCTTTTGTCATGGTTCAAACCTCAATTTGAAATATGAAAGCAGCTCAAGAAAATAGTACACGCTTTTTCACATAGTATAAGGAATGGGAAGGCTGTAAAATTGCTATTAATTGTGTTAACATTAAAAAAAAATCCACACAGCTTGCTACTGTAATCTGTCCGTTACTATAGGACATTCATGTCTTAAAACCTTCTATGAAGATTGTTTTTATTTTCTTAAGTACCACTCATGCTTGAGCTTTAATTTTCTGTTTAAAAATTAACTGAAGAGCTAAAAAAAGTTAGAAATACAAATTACAGCCTGAGACTAGAAGTTAACTTGTTGAAGAGAAATACTTGTAAGGCCAGGTAGACCATTCCCCTTGTCATTCTCTGCTTAGAGGGTGTCTTCTAAATAAGCAGGCTGGGGTGTTTTGGTTTTTTATATATATATTTTTTTTTTCCTCTTTTTCTCAAAATGAAAAACCTGGCAACTGTACATTTAACAACAAAATGCATCATGACTTGCTTTTATGGAAAACTTAACTGCAAAGCATTAATGAATTGCAGTATAGTAACTGTAAAAATGCTAAAACGTGAAATACCCACGTTCTTTCCTGGCTGTCAATGCCTGTATTGTGACATTTAATAATCCTGAATGTAATTGGTTCATTTTATCAAAAGAGTATATTTTACTGATCACCAAGAAATACAACATAGTCCTTGTAAAAATTAGATACTGCCTACATCTTGCTTTGTATTTTTTCAGCATTTGGGGAAATCTTGTTTCCAAACCTCCTGTTGGTTTCACAGGCAATTCACCTTTTATTGTATCTATTGATAAAAGCAGTTACTTTCACTGCTTAGATTGCCAGACAGTACTTCTGGCTGATAGGTGAATCTAAATTAACATGGTTTTCTAGGGTCCATCAAGAAGCAAGGGGGTGGACACCCACTACGCTATGGTGCCTCATAGTGGTCTAAGATTCCCTGTGTGGGTCACTCCAGGTGGATTTCCTGGCAATTCCCAAAATAAGGTAATTATTTTTGACAAAGTTTTTCAGAATTTTTGTAGTTTGTGGTTTTGTAGTTTGGTATAAGTGGGTTCTGTAAGATCTTAGAAAATGTATTTAAAAAGACAAAACTGAAAAGATTGAGGAGCTTGTGGCAGCAGAGATGATTTGCATACAATTAAAAATTTACCTGATGTTTATCTTATCTGCAGAGTGCCTTCTAAATCAGAGGGAAGGGTTCTCATTGACCTTTCTGGAGAACTAATTTTTAATAGGTTTGAATTCATTTGCACTAACTGTGAATTACTTTAGCTTATGGTGTTAAGGTACTGGAATGAAGGATTTTCACCAGCACAGAAGGCCACTGAATTGCTATGAAGAGGAAAACATGTTGGGAAACAAGATGCACATAAAAATGAGGAAAAGAACAGAAATTAACAAAAAATGTAAGTCGTAGACAAAACAGTAAACTGAAAGAAGCATATCTTTGCAGGCAGGTTTTCAGAGCTTCATACAGTTCTCCTGGGCTGCGCTGTCTGCTCTGGTGCCCAACGGCTATACCGCAGGCGTTCCTCTCCTTGGGAGAGCCCGCTTGGGCTAGTCCTCCACCTCAGCGCCTACCTCGCCTTGCAGTACTGAGGGGCCTGAGTTTTAAGATAACGGCTCTCCATAGTCGTTCTGGTCATAATGTTGCGCTACGTAGATTGCGAAAATGTCTTTCTCCTAGTTTGAAGACATAGGCTGACTGCGACTGCAGCACCGTGCCGACTGTAACTCGGAGAAGCTCGGCCCCCTCAGCTGCCCGCCCTCGGCACCGCCCGCCTCGCCGANCCCCTTCTCTGTGCGGCTCACCGCCATTCCGGGAAGAGGGACGTCACGCTGCTGCGGGCTGCTCCGGGGGTCATTTGGCCGTTGTCCCTTTCACCCGCCGGGCTCTGTTCTCGGCTGCTGTCGCCTGTCTCTCTGGTCTCTGCGAGCCAGGGACGCCGCGCTCGGCCGCTCTTCAGGGCCCCGAGCGTTTTGCTGCTGCTTTCTCCCTGTTTTATGCCAAGGTCACCAGGGAAATGTAAAAGGGCCTCACGAGTTGACCTTACTTCCAGCCCGGGGTTCTCCTTTCATCACGGTCGTTGTTATGTCTCATGATAAGTGCGAGGTGTTACAGCGGGGACAGGTAGCCGGGACCTGTGTGATTTTGTGTGCTGAACATCGTGGCTGCCCTGTCATCACGCAGCGTGTGGCTTTCAGGTACCCTCCATAGGGACGGTGAAGCGCACATGTTGACACAGGAGGCGTTAATGCTAAAGAGGATATGTCCTAGGAACCCCAGTGTCTCTGTCGGTTTTCTAGCCTTTTTATTTTTCAGTGCAGAGACCTTTTCCATAGCGAGGAAGTGGAAGTTTACCAGGGACATCTTGGCTTCTGTTTGTGATTAATAAAGATCCGCTGGCTTTGCCTTCCTCTCCCCCCACCTTTGCCTCGCCTGCCTCTGTGGGAGGGCATGTGATTCTTTGCAGTGGCTTGTGGGGCACGATTTGAGAAGAGGCAGCTTTACATTGTAACGCCCTGTATTTGTGACCTTTATGTCAGTTCATCTCTGCATTTAACCTACAGAATAGGCTTGCTTTAAGCACCAGAAAAGCAGGAATTTGACTTCTTTATCTAAGATACTACCCCACGTACTTAGAGCAGCAGATCCTAACAGTCATGATTTCAGTAGTGAAGCCTAAGTACTGAATAAGAATGCTTCCTTCTGTTTCTTTCTGTTCTAGAAGTGGTGCCAAGTTGACAGCACCATTGGGGTGCTTGGTCTCTAGGCAAAAGCACACTCTTCCTGACTTACCTTATGACTATGGTGCCCTGGAACCTCATATTAATGCAGAGATCATGCAGCTGCACCACAGCAAACATCATGCCACCTACGTGAACAACCTGAATGTTGCGGAGGAGAAATACAAAGAGGCACTGGCCAAAGGTTTGTATATCCACAGTCAACAGATGAGATGGAATTGCCTTGACACAGGGAAGGAAAAAAAAAAAAGTAGCCCTTCTTTCAAGGGGGAATAGGTTCTTTAAAAAAATCTTGGATTATGTAATTCAGGCTTGCTTTTTTTTGTTGTTTTTTTTCTTTCTGTATTAAAAAAGTGAAATAATATTAGAACAAGCTTTCATTGTAAACTTCAGCGGTGCTGATAATTGGAAACTGAATGTAACTGAAAAGCATGAATTGTGTTCTCTGTAGTACTGTGAAAGTTGAAGGAAATTCATTGATTGTTGTGGATTTAGTCCATATTTACTTCATTGATTGTTGTGGATTTAGTCCATATTTACATTAGTAACTTGAACCAAAGACTGAGTCAATAGGAATTGTAGTCATTTTACTAAGCAAATACTCTCTAATGAAAGGTTGGCAACAAACATACAAAGTAAAATTTGTGGACCTTGATGGCTTTCACATCAGATGCTCTGCTGATTCTTGTGAAATAATCTTAGTCACCTGCAAGTGGAGGTAAGACAGATGTACAGTTAACATATACAACACCCAGCAAAGAATTCTGAATTTAGGTGTCAGTTATGCTATTGAGTCAGATTAAGGAGTCATGTAGGTCACATGCCAGTGTGAGACACTGAAATATGCAGCAAGCCAGCATGGTATTCTCCAATTGAATTTTGAGATATGCTAACTTCTAAGAAAACTTTACAGTAGTTATAGCAGGGCTACACTGAAACACATGAAATGCTTTTCTTCAGGATTTTTTTTTTTGATGAAAATTTGTGAGGTAACATGTATATCTTTTTAAGAAGGTGGAATATTTTTTTGATTTTTTTTTTTTTTTTTTTTTTTTTTTTTTTATGTTGTGACCATCTAATAAGTTTCATTTTACCTCTAAGAAGTCACTACTGTATAGACTTAATTCTCTCGGTTTGCCATGTGGCTTTACAGTGTAATTTAACTGCTTGGGCTTTGATCAAAACGACAACTGTCAATACCTGAGTAAATTTGATCCCTGTATCCCTTGATAGTTGCTAGTGTGCTTGAGTAGAGAACATTGGTTATGTATGAAAGCTTACAGATTTTCAGTGCCCAAGTAAACCTAAAAATAACTTGTGTAGTCTAAATTAATGAACTGATGAGACTCAGTTAAATATCAGGCAATCAAGATTGGCCACTGCTTTGTCCTGGCAGTGGTGGATCCAGGAAAGCTTTGTTTTGGAGGTTTAATTAAGGCAGACACAAATGAGGAGGGAACCTGAACTGTTTGCTTATAGAAAACAGTGTAGCTGCTGCTGCTAATGCTTTTTAATGACCAAGGCTTTGGCTACTAGCGGAGGCAGAATTTCTGGTTAGCAGAAGCATCTGCAGTGTTGTGGATCCTTAGAGGTATTTTCAAAAAAATGCTGTTCTTGGATAGCATCTTATCGCTTGCTGTTGGAAATGGTCTATCTAGAGGTAGAGGTTAATCTGTCCTTTAAGAATTCTGCAGGCATTAATTTGCGAATAGACAATGTATTGGTGGTGATTATGCACATCAAAGCAAATAAATATAAGGAAGAACTTTTTCACAGTGAGGGTGACAGAGCAGTGTAACGGGCTGCCCAGAGGGGCTGTGGAGTCTCCTTCTCTGGAGACATTCAAAACCTACCTGGACATATTCCTCTGTGACCTACTCTAGGTTCCTGCACTGGCAGGGAGGTTATACTTGATGATCTTTCAAGGGCCCTTCCAACCCCTAACATTCTGTGTGATTCTGTGTATGAAGTACTTGAGATATTTGTGAGTGTGTATTTTTTTTTTCCCCCCTAATTGATATCCAAGTGTACTGTGTGTAGCATTCTGATCCCCATCAGAAAACCTTCTAAGACCGGGCATTAGGAAAGGGCAAAGTCTGAACTGCCAACTCATTGTCTCAGTGTTGTTATTCTTTTAAAACTGAGCATGATTAAAAATCTTTCTGTGTGCAGTTCAGTATTGGGTCACGTAGCGTATCTGATCACTATCTAATATCTCTTTTGGATAACAGAACTTTGTCAATGACAAAGCATTCTCTTCATATTAACTTGGTCTTCACGTCTTTATATCTGCTTAGAAAACTCAAATAAAAACTGTCCTGAATTGGGTCCTGTTGGCTTGTATCGTCAGCTCATTTGAAAAGGAGTAGGTGCTTCTGCGACAGGGTGCAGCACAGGACTTTGTGTCAGCATAAACTGGTTCTGATTACTGGTCCATTGAAAGGTGCAAGATTTGCTAATTAAAGGACATAAACTTGAAACTTATTCTCAGTGAAAACTTGTGCCTACCACAACTTTTCCTGCTCTTTTCTGATTATTGTTTGACCTGTGGTGCTTTACTTAACTTCTTTTACAGGGAAACAAATGACTCTTGGTAGACTTGAGAACCTGAGCTGACTGGTCTCTTAAGTACCCCTGAGCTGCCTCTCTTGAGTTGCTGAATTGTCCTCTGTGACTGTGTTGAGGAGTGTGGTAAGCTGGAGCAAAGGCCAGGGACTCTGTATACAAATGAATTCCAAGATACTTTACACGGTAACTTAAGGACAAGTTACTTTTTTTTCCTGTTGTTTTTTCCACTGTAAGTTCAGCAGGACTGATCTGACAGCACCACAGATACTGTGTTTTAAGGACAATGGTCAAATGCCATCTCTGGTTCCTAGTGCTCTTGAGGAACAGGTTCCTCTAAGTAATGATGTAATAAAGAGTGATGAAGACGTTGAAGGCGTGGGTTGGTTTTGGATTTCTGACTTGTGATACACTGTGTGCTCTGGATGAACTTTAAAGTGTCATTAAGGCGTGCAAAATTCAAGGAAAATGTCTTGAAGATGCTATTTGAGTGGTTTTGGGTATGAGAGTTGTCTCATCCTTAACTTGACACCTGAATTCAGCAAATAGTGTTTTTACTAACTGCACTGGATGCTTTGTTCCAGTTCTGTACCCATCTGTAGGTAGGAGGAGATGCTGAGAACGTGGAATCCTGTTTTAAAACTGTGGTAACAGGTGTGCTGCTGCTTTGTGGCTTGCCTTCACTTCTGTGTTAGAAAGGCTCGTTTAGTGCTACAGGAAGATTTCTACCAGTCATTCCTGAGAGAGTGGAGGAAACAGCAGCCCCCACTGATTTCTTTTTAGGGAATGTATTGGAGTAGAGGAAAAAGCTTCAAGTGTTTCAGTTTTTTACAAGCCAGAATAGCATTCAAAACACTTGTGTTAAAGTGGTGCAAACACCATTTAGAGGCACAAGGCACCAGTGAATTCTTTAAGAGATATGACAGTTTGTGCAGAGAAGTAGTACAGGGCTGCCTGATCTTGATTCCAGGTGCAGGGTTCTGTCATGGGGAGCAAAATGATCTGGGTTACTCTCTTTTCCTGCAAGTAAGTACCTCCCTCCAAACAGAACAAAAAGGAGAGGGAAGAACATTTTGCTTGTGTATGTGCTCGCATTACTCATCAACTTTCAAGCACAAATTTTTTGCCCTGTAGGCTGTTTAAGAAGTTTAAAAATTCTTAGTTTGCAAATCAGTGAGCTAATGGGTGAACAGTGTTCTTGTCTTGTAGTGCTAATACTGAGCCATTTACAAGTGTGGGAGTCTTCCAGCGTTTTGGTTGTGCTAGTTGCTGCATTCTGCTGCATAATGGCCGTAGATCTTATATATGTAGTGTGGGTTGCCTGGTAGTTGCAATATTGGCAGGTCACATATCATTGCAGCATAGGAAAAGGACAAAGATAAATCAGTCTTTGATGTAGTTTGTCAGTGGTTATCGAAAACATGGATAGCAGTCACAAGCCTTGTGTTTTCCATAGACGTGTTGTGGACTAGTAACACTAGAAAGATTTGGGAGATTGGTGGAGGCCTAGTGGCAATGACTGTTGACTCCTAATGACTACTGTGGTGACAATGATGTTTTTATTATCTTTGTATTTTTATCTTCTGCATCTTTAGGTGATGTTACAACCCAAGTGTCACTTCAGCCTGCACTGAAGTTCAATGGTGGGGGTCATATCAATCACACCATCTTCTGGACAAACCTTTCTCCTAAAGGAGGAGGAGAGCCTAAAGGTTAGTGTTCGTTACAGTGGTTTATTGAATTGGTTTTAATTGACCAGTAGAGCTGATGATCTTTTCTCTTTTTGAAGGAGTCTAGAGGATCTTTGTTTCAGAGTTAATTTGACTTTCTGTGTGACAGTTATCACAGTTCTCAGGAATTCAGGGTTTTCTGGATGCAAGCCAAGAATATAAAAAACTAGCCCTGTGCTAGGTACTTTTAGTTTCTAAAGGATTATGTGCACACTGCAAAACACTTGGCTGTTGATGTATATTGATCTTTCCATCTTCATAAGAGAAAATGGTTGTACAAAGCTGTGCTAATTAAGTTGCCTTATGTACTTGGTTCGCAGAAGGGGAAGAGGTGTGTTGCAGACCCAGCCTAGTGGCAGCATTTTGCTTCAGTTTCAATAGGGATAGTTTAGCAGTTGAAGTCTAAAGGAAGAAATCCCCTTTGGAATGATAGAGTAGCGATTATCTACAAGTGACCTACGCGTGAAAGTAAAGGCCCTATAAAACAGATCTCACAAAAGCTGTTGTAATAAACTTGAGAGTTTTTGAATGAGGTTTCTATGCCTGTCTGCAAATTGGTGAGCTTCAGGTGCTTTGTACTTTGGTTCAGCATTCATAGGTGACGTCCGTTTGTGACTTTCGACTCTACCATGAAAGTACAAAGATGCTCTGAAGACTTAGAGCATAAAATTTTGAAGCTTCAAAGCTGAAATTTCAACAAACCATTCTGATACCAACTCGTTTCTGATACAATTTGTTTTCAGATAACGTTCTCAGAAAAGATGCTTTAAAGCCTAGATTTTTGTCTCCCAATTTCTGTGAAGTTTCTGTGAAAGTCAGTAAGCCTAAAATTTCATCTTTCAGTTTCAACTGAATGGTTCAGAGCTTTTGTAGGAAGCCTGCTAAAGCCTGTCTTAAGATGCACTCCCAGCTACCGCTGAGAGATTTTCAAGACCATCTGTCTGAAGGTGGAAGGAATGAAAAATTCTCCAGCAGTGCACTGTATGAAGTATTCTTACTCATGCTAATCAGAAAACCAATTAGAAAGGAGAAAAGACCTTCAAATTTTGAGCAAACACTTAAATATCTGAAAACTACAAGTGTGCTATGGTATAGGGGAAAGGAAGTAGTTTGACAGTGCGTTGCTAAACATTTCTAATTTCTGTTCCCTTTGCCCCAGTACAGATCAGCTTAATAATAATAAAGGGATCTAATCACGAGACCGACTTACCTGTACCAGATAGACTACTTAACTGTAGAAACAGATGTAGATCTGAAATCTGAGGGCAGTGCTTACATACATCTTACTATGTGTAGGTTCGTTCTACTGATATCATAGATGTCCAGCTATTTCTTTGAACTAAGACAAAGAAATCAAAATCACTTAATGTTGTCCTTTTAGGTATGCATACCAGCTCCTTACCTTCTTTCCTAGTCCTCTGTGGTGTTCCCTTTCCTTTTAGCCAACAATGTCAACTCCTGAATGTTGAGTTGATGGCACTCTGACTGTGTCGTTGAGGACAGCGTGTTTGACCACTGCACTAATTTCTTTCCAGTCTGCTTGACCTCTTATGTAGGCTGAGACAGCTGTTAATTAGTGATGTAACTACTCTGCTTGTCTAGACACTTCCTTCCCCCAGACCCCAAAGGCTGCTTCTCTTCTTTCCTCACATTTCCAGGTGATAATCTGGAAATTGACTTTCTGTGATCTTTCTGTGCTTTTTCTTAAAGGGGAATTGATGGAAGCTATCAAGCGTGACTTCGGTTCCTTCACAAACTTCAAGGAGAAGCTGACAGCCGTATCGGTTGGTGTTCAAGGATCAGGCTGGGGGTGGCTTGGCTATAACAAAGAGCAGGGACGGCTACAAATAGCAGCTTGTGCCAATCAAGACCCTTTGCAAGGAACAACAGGTCGGGTTTCTTTCCTTCCTCTGTTTCTCTCTGTAGATTTCATGAGCAAGTGTATGAGATCTGAAAAGAGCTTGGTGGACAAATGCTGAGAAGTTGTTGCTGGATGAACAGGGATGGAAAACTAAATGTCACTACTAGCAGAAGTGAGAAACGGTTGCAGTTTGTTAAACAGCATTTGTGAAGCAGGTCTGAAAAACTCTGAAGAGCAGTAGAATTTAAAGCCTGTCTAGTCCAAGGGAAGATAGATGGGGCATATAGTGAAAGCGTTATTTCTTACACAGAATTTTAGCTTAGGCTCCTTTTGGATTATTTTTGAGTAACTGGAGTAGCTTGCCTGTATCAGGAAAGATTAAGCCTCTTGCCTTTAGATTGTTGTTCAGCTATTCACCAAACTCCTGGTGTCTGGCCTGCACTGGCAGAGGGAAAGGTGTACACAGTAACAACAGTTAATACTTAGGCTGGGTTTAAAGTGAAAGGCCTATAAGCTACTTTATTAATAATGGTAAAGAATAATGAGTGTCAATTAAATCAGCCTTGCACGTGGATAAATCGTACAGCTAGGCGAGCGGCATAGTACTGGCAATGGTCACTTTTGAAAATACTTTTACTTGCTTAGACACACATGGAAGTGATGATGACGGTTTGAAAGCCCTCCACAGAAGGAAAAGGCCTTGGCCAATGAGAATCCCATCTGCAGTGGCTGTTTGTGCAAATCCCATTGCAGCTGTCTTTAGAACATGCTCTATAGAATTTGTAGAGCATGGCAAGGAATTTCATGTGTATTGTCAGCAGTCTGTGTATTGCTTATCAGTGTGAGACAGGAGAAATAGAGGGACGTAGAGCATAATGGGAGTAAATTTCACCACTTTCCCCCCCATGGAAACTCCCCATTAAAAATTCAATGAGAAGGATATTTTAGCAAAAAAAACCAAAGGAAGTAATTACACTTATATTGTAATATAAATGTCTAATTATAACTTGTAATTAAAATATTGGAAGCAAACTGGAAGGGCAAGAGACTCCTTCATGGTGTAACTTTTGGTGAAAATGCTTGCATAACTGTGCAAAAGATGTAGACCTTTGAAAAATTACTTTATCTGGTTTCAATCAGGCCTTCAAGCCAGTTCTAGTGTATTCATAGGTGTTTATCGTAATCATCTCTTTCAGTTTGTGCTCCACACACACACACGTATTGTGTAAACAGTTCTGCGAAATGTTGCAGTAAGCCCCTGTGTGCTGTAGAGCTCTTTGCTTACCTATAGGTAATGACTCAGAAGTTGGGTACGACTTGGGGTTGCGATATAAGACTTTACATGTAAAACACCGTTTCATAGTTTTACAGAATTCATCCCATTTTTTTTATAGGTCTCATTCCTCTGCTAGGAATCGACGTATGGGAACATGCTTATTATCTTCAGTATAAAAATGTTCGACCTGATTATTTGAAAGCCATCTGGAATGTGATCAACTGGGAGAATGTATCTTCAAGATATGCAGCTTGCAAAAAGTAGAGTGGAATTCTTACACAGACTACTAAAATATCACCACTTCTGCTCTGATACCACTCTTGTAGTAGTGTGTGTGGCTTACAAGTGAATTGCCGAAAGCACTTAGCTCATCCAACAAAAGTATTTCGTAATCAAGCCAAGTGTCTGCTTGTATAATTGTGAGACATGTTTACTTAGATTTTTGAAAGCTTTAAACTGTTGTGCAACAAAGGGAGACACTTTAATCTTTTCCATTGCATATAGAAACATAGGTCACCTTGCTGAAGCTTAATGAGGTAATGGATTTCCTTGTTGCACTGAAATACCTAAGTGGAAACATGTACTTCATGTTACTATAAACAAATAAAACTCTAAAGAAGAATCTTCTATAACTTTCTCTAAGAGGCTCATTTTTAGTGATGGCTGGTCCAGTTACTTACTTGATTTGGAAATGATAGGAGAAGAGAAACACCTTTTGTCATTTGTTGTATTACAGGCTATGGAGCTTTCTTAAAGACTGTAAAAAGAGGCAAAAGGGGAAATAGGTGTTGCTCTGCCTGCCTGGCTTGACCGCCCTCAGGTGTCCCTACCCATTCCTGGATCTCTTAAGTGCAATCTTCATGTATTGCACTCATATGCTAGCTCTTCAAGTGTTACCTTCGGCAACAGATTACAGGACAGGATCAGGCTAAGTTGTTCATAGAGTAACTGGATGCCAGCATATGACACTCATTGCATACTAGCTCTTCATGTGTATTCTAAAACATCCTTTCACTTAAGAGACTGATTGTGTGCATAGTTGTCTCTGCTTAGCTGCGTTCCTGATGCAGTTGTAACAAGTTAAAGTTAATGATTGTGGTGGGAATGAGTCACTGTTTGGTCTAAAGGAGCACGGTCTTGAAAAACATGAGAAATGGTTCGTGTGTTTTGATTTTTTTTTTTTTTAATTCTGTTGCAAATATTTCAGGATGGACTACTGGACATACACAGTGCCTTGTACATAGATTTTCTTTTAACTTTCTCAGTATGCTCCTTTTAAGTTCAGGATAAATTCTCTGGGAAACAAGGAACAGGCTTATCCTACCGTACTGTTGGGCTACTATGTTGAAGTATCAAGTAAGGTTAGAGGGAGAAGTGTTTATAAAGAAATGCGTTTCCTTAGCAGATGTGGGGAGGGAAGCTGCCACCACCATGGGAATAATCTTTAGTCACTAACCAAAGCTGTGACTGGTGAGACATTTCTATTGTGAATGAAAGTCAGTTGTGCAAACATGGCTTGTTTCACATTTAAGTGTTGGTGTTTTGGTGTTGGTTTTTTTTTTTTTTCTA